>CM031236.1:599656124-599810243 GCA_018340775.1 Taxus wallichiana var. yunnanensis | reverse complement strand
TGGCCCCACCACGTTCTCCAAAAAAGCGCGACCACTGCACTCTTCCTCCTTTCCAATACCATGAACATGGAATCCTTAACATCAAATACTTGTCAGGTGGAGAAGGGTTCATTTTTCCAATGCGATGGAAAAATGGGTGCGATTTCCACCACGTTGAAAAACGCACGGCGGTGTTTTTCAAAGACTTTGAAAACCCCCACCCCGTTCACCAAAAGGTGCAACTGTGGTGTTCTTCCTTCTCGTTGTAAAGATTGAATCCACATAAACTACTTTTCAAGTGGAGAAGGGTTCAATTTTTCCAATCAATGGAAAAATGGGTGCGATTCTCGCCACGTTGAAAAACACACGGTGTTTTTACACACTTTGAAAAATGCGACCCGCTCACCAAAAAGGTGCAACCCGTGGTGTTCTTCCTTCTTGTTGTAAACATTGACTCCACATCAACTACTTGTTAGGTGGAGAAGGGTTCAATTTTTCCAAAGTGATGGAAAAATGGGTGCGATTTCCGCCACGTTGAAAAATGCATGGTGTTTTTCAGCAGTTTGAAAACCCCCACCACGTTCTCCAAAAGGCGCAACCCGTGGTGCTCTTCCTTCTCGTTGTAAACATTGAATCCACATAAACTACTTTTCAAGTGGAGAAGGGTTCAATTTTCCAAAGCGATGGAAAAATGGGTACGATTTTGCCACGTTGAAAATGCAAGGTGTTTTTTAGCGGTTCGAAAACCCCACCATGTTCTCCAAAAGGAGTAACCGTGGTGTTCTTCCTTCTTGTTGTAAACATTGAATCCACATCAACTAATTTACATAAGTGGAGAAGGGTTCAATTTTTCCAAAGCGATGGAAAAATGGGTACGATTTCGCCACGCGTTGAAAACACATAGTGTTTTTTGGTAGTTGAAAACCTCCACCACGTTCTCCAAAAAGGAGCAACCCGCGGTGTTCTTCCTTCTAGTTGTAAATATTGAATCCACTTCAATTGCTTTTCAAGTAGATAAGGGTTTAGTTTTTCCAATGCCATGGAAAAATGGGTACGATTTCTGCCACATTGAAAAACACACGGTGTTTTTCAACAGTTTGAAAACCCCCACCACGTTCTCCAAAAGGTGCAACCCACCACGCTCTTCCTCCTCTTTGAAAACATGGAATCCACATCAACTACTTGTCAGGTGGATAAGGGTTCAATTTTTCCAATTGGATGGAAAATTGGGTGCGATTTACACACGTTGAAAAACACATAGTGTTTTTTAGCACTTCGAAAACCCCCACCCCGTTCACCAAAAGGCGTAACCTATGGTGTTATTCCTTCTCGTTGTAAATATTGAATCCACATCAAATACTTTTCAAGTGGAGAAGGGTTCAATTTTTCCAATGTGATGGAAAAATGGGTGTGATTTCTGCCACGTTGAAAAACACACGATGTTTTTCAGCAGTTTGAAAACCCCAACCACATTCTCCAAAAGGCGCAACCTGCGGTGCTCTTCCTCCTTGTTGCAAACATTGACTCCACATAAACTACTTGTCAGGTGGAGAAGGGTTCAATTTTTTCAAAGAGATAGAAAGTGGGGTGTGATTTCTGCCATGTTGAAAAACACACGGTATTTTTAGCTAGTTCAAAAACCCCCACCACGTTCTCGAAAAAGGAGCAACCCGCGGTGTTCTTCCTTCTCGTTGTAAACATTGAATCCACATCAACTACTTTTCAAGTGGATAAGGGTTCAATTTTTCCAAATCAATGTAAAAATGGGTGTGATTTCTACCACGTTGAAAAACACGGTGTTTTTTAGCGAGTTTGAAAACCCCACCATGTTCTCCAAAAGGCGCAACCTACGGTGCTCTTTCTCCTTGTCGCAAACATTGACTCCACATGAAATACTTGTCGGTGGAGAAGGGTTCAATTTTTTTCAAAGCAATAGAAAGTGGGTGTGATTTCCACCACGTTGAAAAACGCATACGGTGTTTTTCAAGATACTTTTAAAAAGCGTGACCCCCGTTCACTGTAAAAAGCAACAAGTTGTGCTCTTCCTTCTTGTTATAAACATCGAATCCACATCAACAACTTTGCGGTGGAGAAGGGTTCAATTTTTCAATGCGACGAAAAGTGGGGTGTGTTTTTCGCCACGTTGAAAATGCATAGTGTTTTTCGGCCAGCTCAAAACCTTGACCACGTTATCAAAAGGCATGCAACCCGCCATGCTCTTCATCCTCTTTGTAAACATTGCCTCCACATCAACTACATCCAGGTGGAGAAAGGTTCAATTTTTTCAAGTGATAGAAAGTGGGGTGTGATTTTCACCATGTTGAAAAATGCACGGTGTTTTTCAGCAGTTTGAAAACCCCCACCATGTTCTCCAAAAGGTGCAACCCGCCGTGCTCTTCCTCCTTGTCGCAAACATGGAATCCACATCAAAACTTGTTAGGTGGAGAAGGGTTGAGTTTTTTCAAATGCGATGGAAAGTGGGGTGTGTTTTCCGCCACGTTGAAAAACACACGGTGTTTTTTCAGCAGTTTCAAAACCCCAACCACGTTCTCCAAAAGGCACAACCCACCGCACTCTTCCTCCTTGTCGCAAACATGGAATCCACATCAACAACTTATCGGTGGAGAAGGGTTGAGTTTTTTCGAATGCGATGAAAAACAGGTGTGTTTTCTACCATGTTGAAAAATGCACGGTGTTTTTAGCAATCTGCAAAACCCTCGACCTCGTTCTCCAAAGCCCCAACCCGCAGCTTCTCTTCCTCCTTGTCATAAACATCGAATCCATATCAACAACTTGTGAGGTAGAGAAGGGTTGAGTTTTTCGAATGCGATGGAAATTGGGGTGTGTTTTTTGCCACGTTGAAAAATGCACTGTGTTTTCCAACGGTTCAAAAACTCCCACCACATTCTCCAAAAGTGCAACCTACGGTGTTCTTCCTTCTCGTTCAGAAAGATCAATCCACATCAACTACTTTTCAAGTGGATAAGGGTTGATTTTTTTCCAATGCGATGGGAAAATGGGTGTGATTTCTACCACATTGAAAAATGCACGGTGTTTTTCAACACTTTGAAAAACCATTTATACATTTACACCATAACATTTACAATGAATCTGTATAATATTGAAAATAAAGTATGAGAAGATGAGAAGTTACACTTGAACTAATGAAAACTATTTTGTAGTCTTAATGAATGGTAACACACATTTAAACTAAGATCATTCCATTGTAATGTATACGTAGTATGAAAATTACATGCTTCAATGAGAACTTGAAATTCAAATTCTCTATAAAATGTACATTAACTAAAAGTAACATTCACAATACTCACACATTTTAAATCTTATTCCAATTTAAATCTTTTATTAGTCTTTAAAACCTTCTTATTTTTTATTATGTTTTGATGGTATAAATATTATGAACTCTTTTAAAAACTAGAATATACGTTTAACCAACCCCTATGATGTCAAAGGTCACTTGGACAATCTTTGGTGTGAGCGATCGTAATTTTTGCAAAGTGTCATTTTATTACAAAGTCATATTTTATGTCAAAGGTCACTTGGACAATCTTTGGTGTGAGCGATGTTGGTAATTTTTTTTCTCGGTGAGACGCCTTGGCGTTATGTACATCTTCTTCCATGACTCTTTGTGATGTTCATGAATTTTAACAACTGAATTAAAAATTGCTTCTTGGTATTCGAACACTTTTTTGTTGGATTCACACGTTGTCTCCCAATTCTTAATTTCTAATTCCAACTCCAAAACCTCAAGCTCCAGCTCCATCTTCTTCGAGGAAGTAACTAGTAATTGGTCCAATAATTCCTTATTTATCTTTGACAATTTTACATATTACGGTAGCGCCTAAGTCTTTCACGCTCGATTTTATAAAACTTTTCCTTCGCTCTTTGCGTTTTGATTCTACTTCCACACGAACCGATGGGGACAACTCATCTTCGTGTCCAACTTCAAAATTTTCATTTGAGGTTCTCTCTTCAATCTTTCCTAAAACATTAGTATTAGGACTATTGAATTTCGCATAGTCTTTTGGTTCCAGCACCTTTGGTGAGGCCTTGTGCTTTCCAACCTTCTTTTTTCGTCATCTAATTAAACATGTATTTAAACAACCAATTATTATTTGTTAACATTCAAACGTAATCGTAACCATATACCGTAGTACAGTAGAGAACCCAACAAAGTAACCATATACCATTTACCGTAATCCACATTCATAGTCACATTAATACATTAACCATATACAGTCAAATACAACATCATTATTTATGCAATAAATGAAATGTCACAACAAGAATAAAAACCATCTAATGTGTTATAAACGGACCCCAAACCATATTCAATTTAACAAGAATGAAATATTAAATCATAAACGTCAAACAAAATAAAGTAACAACCTCATCAAAGATATATACAATTGTCTTCTAATCACACGGTGTATTACTCTTCCTCATTCATAACATCGCATTCAAGATATAACAATTGAAATACATGATCTAAATACTAATTAATGTGCACATCATAACATCAGTCGAAAAACAACCATATTAGTGTAAAATCATGTTCGTCTATCCATATCATCTATTATGCTACAAAGGCAAGATTCATCAAATATAACTAATTTGTTGCATACCACATAATCAATATCTATACATATATGTCTAATATATAAGTAAAACTTGACAAATATGTAAGTGAAATATAAAATTTCTATGACTGGAATATTCATTTGTTATTATTGTCTAAGCCACCAGTGCATGTTGTTTTTTCATCAAATGTCACCTTGGCCTACTTGTACATCTTCCATACTTCCTTATGATCTTCGTTTGTTTTAAGAACATTATTAAAGTTGGCTACATGATTTGCGATCACTTTTTTTTTTTCTCGCTTCACCCATTGTCTTCCAATTATTAATTTCAGTTCTAACTTTTGAACCTCGACCTCCAACTCCATCTGCCTCCAGTGCAATATCTCCTATTTCATCCAATATTTCCTTGTTTTTTTTTCGTAAAATATAAATTTTCTAGTGCAAAGCTTTCACACTGGTTTTGATATATCTTTGTCTTCTTTGTTACAAGTTTCATTTCGAATCCATACAAACCGACGGGAAGGCACGTCTTGTGTCGACATCTTTGTTTGTAGAGTTATTTTCTTTCTTTTTGTACGAATAAGTGTCACTATCGAATGATTCATGGTCAATTGGTTCTTGCATTGGTGCAACCTTACGCTTTCCAGTCTTCTTTAGTCTTGCCATCTAAATAAACCTGTATTATAACAATCGATTATTATTTGTTACCATTCAAACATAATTAGAAAGGAAATAATGCACTTAACTTATACGTAACAAAATATTATCATCAATGAAATATATATATGAAAGTTTCATAACCACACCAAACCCAAGTACACATACATGGATGTAGAACACAACTATGTAATGATAATTCTTAATTGAACACGTCAAACCCAAGCAGGCATATAAGGAATAAGAACTCAACTATGTAACCACATACTAAAAACGTAATCCACAATCCATAGTCACATTAATACGTCAACCGATACACAAAGTGACAACATCATCATTTATATAGTAATGGAATGTCACATAACAAGAATAAAACAATCTAATGCATTATAAACAAATTGTAAATGGATAACTCTATGTAACCCATAACCACAAACCATATTCAATATATCAATAATGCAAAGATTAAGTCATAAACCTCAAACACATTAAAGTAACATCATCGACATATACACATATATACTAATCCGACTCCTCACAATCAATGTTCTACACTTGTTTTCATCTCCTTCGTTGCCTAGTGTTAGCTGCATGACAATAGTCCATCATAAAATCTAATATGTTTCTTCTCATTTCTATGAACAGTAATTTGGCATGATGCCAAGAATGGGTGGTGCATCCGATGTCTTTATCCGAGTATGGCGCATTGTCTCAATGTGTACCACATCATTGAAAAGTTAATATCATAATTGCATAAAGAAAATTCGAAATCTTACTCTTTATTCTTGCTCTATACATAGGAAGTATTACATCCATTTAAATAGGAGATGTTGTTCCTATATTTAAGGAGATATAATCTCCATAAATATCTCCACACATAACTCCTAAAACAACTCCATGCTATTATACGTGAGATTTTGTTTTCTCACAAAACTAATATTGTTAATGATTTGTTTACTCAACAACTCATAACAATATTTACTCACCCACTCATAATTACATTTACAATAATGTAATTAATTATTACAACACATATTATATTATCCTAGATAATATAATCACTTACATAATATTCTATGTTCACACTACAACATAGATATTCCTAACATTCACCCTTAGTGTGAACATGGGGTAAGAGCTCTGAAACATCAACCTTGTCGGAGTATTCATTGCTCTTTGGATCTTGCTATCTCGGATCTTGCCGCTAATGATCATCCTTGTCGTATGAACATCTTCATCGACCCGATCACCTTCCACCGAAGTACCTTCCATCAAGTATGGCGGTCAGAGAGGACCGCATTTACGATCGAGGACCGTACGTAGATGATTTTCCCTCGTAAGCCGAGTCATGCAGTTTGCTTCTTCCACACCAAATAGACACTCGGTGAATCATTGTTAGTCTATGTGAACACATTAAAATCAAAACATGAAACTAGTTTCACCCTCTTGTGTATAAACACACCACATAAGCGAAATAAAATATCACCACATCTGTCTCGCGACCCCATCGTTGGTGAATGACGAGAGGACGCTGATTTTCCTCCTTCCTCCATTGCCTCCTTCCTCTAACAAGAAAAGAGTCTACCATAGGAAATCCTCATCACTAGGACATGAAAGTTCTTCATCGTTGAGTAGACTTCCCAATCGGTTTCTACTTCACTAGAAGGGCTTTTCGATCTATCTTGTCATCAAGAAGATCCCGAGCTCTCTTTTACAGCTTCGAGTATTACATGCCCAATCTCATTACAATAAAAGCATTTTATTTTTCCATGTGAAGGAACCTTCTTTGGTTTATGTTTTTCCTTCTCGGGATGATGTGGTATGTGAATCGCAAGTGTGTTAAAAGAGATTATAGGATAAAGCATGATGTATCCAAAATGCCCGGTTTATCAACCAACACTATATGATGTAACATCATATTATCCACAAAATATTTAATATATACTCTAGAGACAATTCACATAATATTAGTTATTCACAATCTAATAAATAATGTATGTCTACCTTTATGCAAAAAGAAAAACACATATATCATATTGAAATGTCTTCCATGGCAAGTGCTAGCAAAAAGCTACCATTTCTTGGTTTATAGTGTCCCTAGACACTTGACATACATCTAACCTACCTCTGTTAACTTTTACATGCACGTATGAACATTTCGCAATGCAAGATACAATCTCTAGCACTTGAACTTGAAGAATTGAAAGATTTACATTGTTACATTGGTATACACTAGTCATTTGTTTCACAAAAAGCATATCATGAGAAAACACAAAAATGCTTCGAACATCGTGGTGTATCGCTTCTCAAGACCCAATATCAACGCCCTATACTCATTTAGTGGGATAGTCGTGGCATTTCCGAAAATTGTACGTATTTCTACTATCTTGCTTCCGCATGGCCGTATAATATGAATGATGAACATGCTAGATTTTCGGAGGTATTTGACACTCCATGAATTTCCAATCTCCAAATTTCAACCATGTTTACCTTTACAATGGACAACAATATATCGTAAGCAAACATTAAAAAAAATAGAATGAACACTTCTAATTTGAATTTTTCAATACAAACATCTATAATTTAACATATGACAAGGCCCTATAACATATGCTCCTGAGTTTGTTCATTAATAACGATTTCTTATTAGAGAGTCAATGGAGTTAGTACTTTGTCTACTAAAACTAAAACTTCCTTACAATACTAAAACTTTGTATTTCGTATGTTAGACTAAAGTGCAAATAAATTTTGGAATATATTAGAATCATAATCATGAGTTTGGGTCCATTCCACTCATTTTTGAATAGATAACTTTATATGGCTAACATATAATTAATACAAACACAAGTTACATTTTTTTAAGATATGTTTTATGATAATTACGAGTTTATAAATGTAATGGGTAAATATTAAATTTGAATAAATCACTTAATAAATTGATTAGTATATTATGAATAAATAGAGTTTAGTCTATTTACAATATCAATATCTATAAACATTTGATTAATTGCAGTATTGCGAATGACATTCCAATAATTGTTATAGCCTATAGTATTACGAACGACATTCTAATAATTGTTATAGTTTATTCACTAAATAACCATTGTAATGTATATCTAGTATTTAAATTACATGCTTCAATGAGTACTCGAGTTCTCTAGAATTAACTCCTTTTCAAACAATATTGGTTTTCTATATTATGTATATTAAGTTGGCTACGGAGTGCATCGTATATGAGTTGAACTCATAAAACAACACTCTTTACACATAAATAAATGATGGGAAATGATAATTGCACCAATACAATCCTAAATTGACAAATGATGATAATCCCATACTTAGTGAATTAGAAATCGTTACCATTACACATTTCCTACCAAAATATAATTTTAACAAAAATGAATTTTATTAATCTAAACTTGCTATACAAATATCTAAACATTGGTAATTTTAAAACTATAATCCATAGAAACACATATTAATACTAAGGAAAACATATTTAATCAAGAATATATTCGAACAACAAAACAAAATATGTTTATGTTGGTGTGAATCAATATCCGACAAAAATTAAATATTTATATAGGTTTTTCTCAAACACATAAGTTTTTAGAACAAAACATAAAAACCATAAAAAATTTTGTTCTTAGCAAAAGCAAACTTGGAGTTGCTTCCATACGCAATCTTCTTTGCACGATTTTTGGATCTATCACCGGTTTTATGACCGAACTCCCATCTTTCTCAGCTTATGTGGAGGCTCGTACTGGGAATCCTCCATCATGTCATACGCCCATTATGTCATACACTAGACCGTATCCTCGTGAATGCGGCCCTATAGTGCGTAACTTAGATAAATAAATGATAGAAGTTTCCAGCAAATTGAGTCGGGCCTTAACCATCACCGCAATTTCTAGTTTCGGTGGCTTTATTTGTTGATGATGGTCTATAAACACCACAAATTTGGACCTCCTAAAACTTTCCTCCCTTTGGAATTTGGGAGTTGTTAGTGTTATCCCTCACGGGATTCGTAGGAACTAGACTTCATGTATTCATTTTCCCCATGCAAAATTCAAACTGAATACAACAACACACATACAAACAAAAATATACAATTAACGTTAGTATGGCACATTTCAAATCAAATGTATGTCATCCAATATGATAAAATAATCACAATAACCATGAAAATGAGAAGTATCGATAAATGCCAATGGTTATCCTTCACTTAAGATGCACCCTCCCATAATATCATGACTATCCATCTGCAAAAGGGACGGTTGTGATATTACAGGGAGGGTGCATTTCTATGTGGAAGGTGGTGGGTGACTTTAAAAACCTCTGTCGGCACATTCTACCGCCCATCTATCGATGTGCGAGAATCCTAAGGGCAAGCCCCTTCATCATGCAACGATCACAAGGCGTATCGATGTGGCATCCTAAGGGGCAAGCCCCTTCAAAGATGCACTGACATCGTCAGAGAGGCACTTACCCCCATATGCCAAATTGAGAGTCGAGTATGATAGCATCACATAATTTTTATAGCTTTAACTTTCATTTAACATTCACAACATTACAATTACCACTACTTAACAACTAATAACAATATATATATATATATATATATATATATACAAATGAGTTACAACATCATGTCCACCAACAATTACAAAAGAGTAACTATTACAAACAAAAATATACAATTAACGTTAGTACTAGTACATGTCAAATCAAATATATGTCATCCAATATGATAAAATAATCACAATAACCATGAAAGTGAGAAGTATCGATAAATGCCAACGGTTATCCTTCACCCAAGATGCACCCTCCCATATTGCAAAAGGGACGGTTGTGATATTACGGGAGGGTGCATTTCTGAGTGGAAGGTCGGCGGTGACTTTAAAACCTCTCGGTCAAGATAGTTCATCGCCCATCTATCGATGCGAATCCTAAGGGAAAGCCCTTCATCACGCAACGATAGTTGGGCATATCGGTGTGGCATCCTAAGGGCACGCCCCTTCAAAGATGCACCGATTGTTGTCTTTGCAGAGGTACTTGCCCCCATATGCCAAATTGAGAGTCAGTATGATATCACATAATTTTTATAGCTTCAACTTTCATTAAACATTCACAACATTACAATTACCAATATTTAACAACTAATAACAAATATATATATACAAATGAGTTCCACATTCGCAATATTTACAACTATAATGCATCCAAGAAATCAAACTTTTCCTAATGTATTTACTTTAAAACAGCTAAGAGCAATGAAATCACAACTAACAGCTCAAAGATCACATGCATATTTAACCAATACCAACATGATATCAACATAATTAACTAGTCTCATACCAGTGATTAATAAACGCAAATTGTAGAAATTACCGAATCCTCTATCATTTATTAACAAACACGTGAATACAATAATATCACAATAATAAACTAGTTCACACTATTATTTAGTGTCTATATACTAAACAAAATATTTGAACACGTCATTCATTTTGAAAACATGCTTCCAAACAATTGTTCGATATATTTGTACTTATGAAAAAGTTTCATGTTATATTTGTCCTTGTGTATATCAAGCACATACATTTGTTCCTATTTACAAAGTATTAGGTAATAGATATGACATCAAATTGCTTCCTTTTCTTATAGTTTCGAATATATTAATTATTTTCTAAAATTTAAGGTTCAAGGTTTAGGGCTTAGGGTTTAGGGTTTGGGGTTTAGGGTATAAAAGTTGAAATATAAATATTGAAATGAAATAATTGATCATAATAATAAACGTTATATAGAAAATGTTGTGGAGTTAGGAAACCTAAAAATGCATTCCTACTATTTGAATAAAATATGAATGATTAGAAATTGGACTTAGACACCCTATTAAGCTAGGAAAAAGGACTTGGACTTACTAAAGATCGAAATCGACAAGCTAGGAAAAGGCCAACTTTCCCAATCACTTAATAAATTTTATAAATATACCAAATGTACTTTGTTTATGTAGATATGATATTATAAATTATTTACATGTGGGGTTTGGGTGTCTACTGTTTTAAAGCACACAAATTCAATTTTATTTACGCCCTATATAACTCTAAAGTTTAATTTCTTCAAACTTCTCAACATAGTCCCAATGCACTCCTCACAACTCTAAAGGTTGAAATAGTTCATGTTGCACACATTCCCATTTGTACATATACCAAAATATTACATATTTATTTAGTCATACTTAGTTAGGATTTTTAAAATTATATTTCTAGAGGTTTGTGTGGATTTTTAAAATTATAATCAACAACGCCATAATAGTTTTTACACAAACCAATAATTAAATTGTGATTCAACAACACACAACTAATTTTGATCAACACCATAATAAGGAGTATGCTTGAAAAAGAGTTTATGAATTGTTTGGTTATGAGAATTACCTTAAATATTGCAATCCATAAGTTTCATAATCTTATCAAACATAAATTAACATAATACTTTTCAAATCTCAAAGCCATGTGTTTTTTTCTTTCCTTTATTCAAAAATATTAAAATAGGAAAACTCTGCATGGAGTTACATTGTATACTTTTTAAGGGAGGAGGAAAACTTGTGGACATTAAAATAGAACTCAATTCTTCAATGTTAAAGTTTTAAAGTAACTATAACTGATGGTTTATAAAGGTATAATATGGGATGTCATGAAATTTAAAAGTAGTTTTTCAATTATAGTAATTATAGTAAGAAATTAGTTTAAAATTTCATTGTTGAAAAACACAGTGTGTTTTCAACAATGATGAAAACACACTGTAATTACTTTTAAACCAAAAATTACTGTGTGTTTTCAAAATTATTTCCTCCATATAGAAAATTGTTGACAGGGAATGATACCAATAATAGACAGGTAATGATGCCAATAAGTGCACTATTGACATTATTATAGGTACTATTTTATCCATATAAAATTCTTCTTCTTTGTCAAATTTATTTGTGTGGTCATGTTTATCTTTGCAAAAAAATTAAAAAATGATAAAGTAAAGTAGGATTAAGGCCTCGATAGCCAACAATCAAGGGTTAAATTTCAGGCTACCAATGGTCATATTTAAAGTGATGTAGTACAATTTTTCTTTGCCTAAGATGTGTCAATGAACATGACGGGAACTCAAGCTCACTCGGGTTGTTTACATCCTCTCATCAGTTAGGGGGTTCACTATACTCACTTCAACATGTCACTAAGATTTTTCTTAACTACCTTTGTTTGACCATCTATTTGAGCATGATGGATAAAACCAAACTGCAAATTGGTGTTCAAATTCCTCCAAACTGTACTCTTGAGATGTCCCACAATTTTAACCATATTTTAATATCTCTACTAGACACAGTGTTAGGAGATATTGCTCAACCTTTGTACTTTCGTAAGTAATTTTTTACAGACATTTTTTTAAACACTTTACATAGATTCTTTGTGGCATTTCATCAAACAGATGATGTGTGTATTAAAACAATTACTCACATCGTGATGGGTGTATTGTAACCAATGATTAACTTACCATTTCTTTGAGACATTTTGTCAAATAGTTCATAGTCTTCTCAACAGTTAGACATTTTGTCAAACAGTTCACAGTCTTTCAAGAAGCTAGTGATTACAAAGAATTTCAAATAGGTTAAAAGGTATGCATTCAAAGTTCACTTACAGTGAAGAAATGCCAAAGGAATAATGCAGAGTGGAGGGATGTATAAAGAAAAACAAAGAAATGTGACTAGTAATGTATAGAGAAAACCACATAAAAATTTTCCCGACTGGTAACAAAGAAATGCAAATGATTCAATGTTAATGTATAAAGAAAAAAAAAGATTTTTTTCCCGCATGATAAAGGGTATGGGCTCTTACTATTGTCATGGCCGACAATGGCTCCTTCCTCCTTCCTCGTCTATAAGCTCGCTCGAACCCTTACCCAAAACAAATGGATCACCAAACGGATGCTCTAAAATTTCTCCTTTACTGGAAAAAATGTTGCAAACCCATGTAAAATGGCTCCCTCCCTCCTTCCTGCTTTCAAAAATGTGCGAAGAATGTGACAGGGTGCAATATCAAACGATATCTTTGTAAATTAATGATCATTTTTTGATGATTACTGCAGGACCTGTGCATACAATAGTGTGCGAAGGAAGTGGAATGGTGGGGGCACGTTGTTCAATAATTCAAATTTCTCCACTTGCGTCATCATCGTGCCACGTCGGTCGGAGGACCCCTCTCCCAACTTGCATCATCATCGGGACCACGATGACATCACCTTTCCGGTGGATGGCGATGGTGGATGGGTCATAGGGGATGGATCATGCAGAGCTCTCCATTCACCATGCATAAGTGCATTTTCGGTGATGGGTAGCCGCTGGCATCTTTGACAAGATGTAATTATTGATATTCCATGAGGAGATGTGTAGTTCATTCATTTGGTCAAATATTTGGTGAGCATCCACCAAACATTCGCATTTGGCATACATGCGTAGAAGGGTGTCCTATAATAGTTTGTGTGTGGAAATCTTAAATTCCCTCTAACTGATGAAACAACTTAAAAAGACAACTACTCTGAATGAGGGATGTTGTTGTATGGTTTTTAATTAATTTAATCTCGAATTCCTTTCGATTTGTTTTGGTGTCCTAAAGCTCAAAACCGTGGCTGGTATAAAGCTCAAAACCTAACTATTTTTGTAAGCGGAATCCGGAAAATGTTTTTTACTTGTTATTTTATCAAAGAATTGACAGATTAAATATTGCATGCAGTCCCTATCCATATTAAATCCATCACAATGGTGAATAGAAAACAAACATTTACAGAATGGAGGAACAAAACCACAAACCTTTGAAGTCGACAAGAGAGCAGGAAGCCCAAAAACAAAAACTAGGCAGACAGGTAGCGCAAACAGGAAGAAAATGCAGGTGAAAACCGACATGAACAGAAGGTAGAAACAAAATTGGCCAACAAATAGCAAATGCCATCTTTAACAACCCTTCCAGTCACCGCAACAACAGACGATGCCACTGATACAACCACTGACTAAGACCTGCAGCAAGAGGTGGCGAGAAGGTGGGGAATAAATATGACAAGCTCCTCAACCAGGAGACCATCGTCGACATGCCTGGCTGAAGGAAGCATGTGAATGACAAGCACGGGAAGCTCAACGACGACGTCGAGCATCCTAAATCGCACATTAAACAAAAATAGGTAGAAAACAAAAGAAATAGGTAAACAAACATGTGTAGCGAAGACTGGGAGCAGGGACGACATAAGAAGTCTAATAGCCGGTAAAAGCATGAAAACCCATATATGAGAAGAGACCATCTTTAAGAATACAAGTGCAACCGAAGGAAGCCACGGAGATTACCAAACGGCTACACGGTAGCTTGCGCCGACAGGGAGGTCAAGCAGAAGGAGTGGAAGATGACAAGTAGCTCAAGCTCCTGAGCATCATCGTAAGAGGTCAACTGTAGGATAGCCACGCCTCCGGCGTAATTTTGCTCAATGTTTATATTTCATGTTTATAATTAACTCCCATTTGTGCTATTAGTAGCAAGTAAGAGAGGTTTCACTATTACAAAGCCATTATCAAAATTTTGTGTTAGTCGAAAAGTTTTTTAATCTAAGTGTCAAAGTGTTTAATTTGTGTCACAAATATGTATTTATAATTTTCTAGAGTCCCATAAAAAGTAATCAAATAGTTTGAATGTCAAATTAAGAGTCAATTTTCATCTTTTATGTTGTCAAAGTATCTTTTTGTGTCATTTGAAAGTTGTATTGTCAAGAGTAAGAGTCAAAAGGTTGATTTTTTTGTCTCATGACACATTTTCCGAGGTGTAACCCAATGTCCAAGAAAATAAATGTTTTTACATTCGGGGGTGTATAAAATAAACACAATGTTGAAATCATTGAGCTTCATATCCAAATATGGCTGAGTTAGCATAATAAAAGTGGAGGATGGAGGCAATGGAGGTAGGAGGACAATCAACGTTGTGAGACCTAGAGTTGGTCACTACCTCGAGGCAAAAACCGCTTTAGTGAGACCTTTTGTTGCTTATGATGAATAAGAATATGTGAGCATCCATGTTCCTGCTTTTAGTAAAATGTTAGTGTTTCCCCTATGATGATGATGATTTGGAGATTCGTAGCATTGCTTCTATATAGTAGGAAGTGTTCTTGATCGATTGACGTGATGGTTGATGTGAATTGGGTGAATGGTCCCAATTCATGTATTCACTGAATAGGTTGATCGTCCTTCTCGTTGTTAAGGATCGAGACCATGTGTAGGATACAAAGTGGTATGTTGCTTGGTTGAAAATGGTGTTTTCCCATGTTCACACTAAGGGGGATGTTTGGAATCATTAGTGTGAACATATAAAAGTGAAAGAATAAATATATATTATGTGAGTTGTTTATGTAGTTTAAACAACTTACGTAGAATAGGAATTTATGAGAGAAAATAGGGAGGTTGTTGGAATGGTTATGAGAATCAAAACTATAACTCCTTGTTTATAGGAATACATATTCCTATATAATTGTAACTCAAGTGTATTATTTAGATTAATATAAAGTGTTGATTACTATTCATTCTTTAATCTCTGTAACTCGATTAGTTCTCACACTAATGCCATGGGAGGGTGACATGTGTCACCCTTCCAAGTAAGAAATCATGCATGTCATCCTAGTCCTTTTCCATAATCTCAAAAATAATAAATGAACAAGGGAAAAAAATCCCCTTAGTCTCCAAAGTACACACACAAAATCCAAATCCACACATGTGAAACATGGAAAGAAGATTAAGAAAGTGACTAGAGAGAGGGTGGAGTGGGGAAGAGGATTTTTGGGTTCACAAAAATCTTCCCCCACCCATAGGTTAGGTCCCATGGACCAAATTTGAGGTAATGAATACCCTTACCTTTCCAAACAAGCCTTTAAAAATGCTCTAAAAGGGTAAATTCGGGTTTATCGTTTGATCGGGAGATTCCGATGTGAAAAGTGGTTGCTACTAAGTTATTCAACCAATCCCAACACATTCCTAATCACAAGCTTAAGACATAAAACATCTCATTACATGATAAAGAAGCCATATAAATCAAAATGTAATACAACTAAACAATATCCACTAAATAACATCTCACAACATCTATTCTACCAATGATACATATAACATGATCTAAATATCCATAATGCACAACTCAAAATTATGATCATCAATGAACATCATATAGTAACAAAATCCATCACATCTAACATCAAAATGAAATATTCAATGTCCTGAATATCATCAAGTGTAATTTAATCAATTTCTTGTCCACAAAGTGGCCAAGAAGGGAAGTAACCAAATTACTTACTATAAGAGAAAGGTTCCCATTAATTAATTTCTAAAGAATAAAGGTCAAATATGATTTTCAAGTTAAGGTTAACAAAATAGGAATGGGATGAAATAATTCTACACCCTTGATTTTATGCAAGCCCTAGATTTCCTATCTCACTTTTGGATATCTTGTCTTTTCAATTCTTTTCCTTTTATTTTTATTTGCTCCTCCCCAAGTCGACTAACATGGAAGAGAATAAGCCTTTTTTGTGTAAAATTTATTTGTTTGAGATAGAATAAATATCCTCCTATGGTCTCGCATGAGTGGAATTTTTTTGTATGTTATATTGCTTCCCTCAGCAGGGGGTTCATGCTGCCATGAAAGTGAATGCTCTCCTTATTATAGGGGCATCCAAAATAAATGGGTGTGAGAGAGGAGGAAGGCACAGAGGCTATGGGAAGGTGATGCGTTTTTGGTGGAGGGAGCAGTTACAGTTACAGAGAGGTATGATCTCGAAGTCGGAGTAGTAGGGTTTGGGGGAGGGTTTCCCAACCAGGTCATGACCCTCCACGCTTGCATACATTTATTTTTGTTTCTTTGAGAGAGAGAGAGAGTGCATGCGCGCGTGCACACACACACACACACCTTTGGTATCACCTAGTAAAAATGAAAATAAAATTATAATTATAAATATAATTAGTAAAAATTAAAAATAAATTTAATATTTCCATATTTAATATTTTTATGATTGATATTATAATAATTAATAATTAATATTTTTAAATACAATTAATATAAATTAAAAATAAAATTACACTAATCTTTATATTATTATTGTTAGTAATAAGAATATTAATATTAATGAAAATTAATAAGAAAAAATAGAAATAGTAAAAATAAAAACTTTAAAATAAAAAAATAAAAACTAAAAGTTAAAAATAGGAAAAGTTAAGCTTAAAATTAACAAAAATAAATATTTAATAAAAATCAAGAATTCATTTTAATATAAATTGAATATTAAAAATTTCAACTTTAAAACTAAAAATTCAAATAGATAAAAATAAAAATTTAGAAATAACAAAAATTAATAAAACTTTAAAATTAAAAATTGAAGGTATTAATAATTAATAAAAATTTAAAAATGTAAAACCCAATTAAAATTAATACAATTTTAAAAAGAAAAACATAAACATTTACAAAATTTACAATTCATAAAAATAAAAAATAAAAATTTTAGAAAAGTTAAAAATTAAAAAATATATATTAAAATTATTAAAAATTAAATATTAAAATTAAAAATTAAGAAAATATAAATTCCATAACAAATAAAATGTAAAAATTAAATATAAAAATAAAAATTGAAATTAATTAAAGTTAATAATTAATAAAAATTCAAAAATATAAAAAATTAAAATTAATGATAGTTATAAATGAAACTAAATAAAATTATATAATGAATTATAATTTAAAATTATTAAAATTCACCAATTAAAATTAATAAAATTTAATAATAAAATAAATTAAAATTAAATTTGATAAAAATTATAAATTGATAACAATTATAAATTGATAAAATTTAAAACTTAAAATAAAGAATTCAAAAATTAATATAAATTAAATATTATAAATTTCAAATTTAAAAACAAGGTAAAAATAAAATAAAAATACAATTAATAAAATTAAAAATTCATAATTTAAAATAATAATAAGTAATACTTAATTAAAATAAAAAAAAAAAAATACACCATTAATAAATAGTAAACACCAATTAAAATTAACAATAAAAATAATAAAATGAACATTTATAAAAATTAAAACAAATTTTCCAAAGGTTACAAATTTAAAAATTACAAATGACCAAGATGTGGATAAATGAAGATGACCCACTTGATCTATCAACGTCATCGATTCCAATAGTTTTGGACGATCCGTAATTGTCTGTTCAAATAAATTGTTGACCTTGTGAAATAACTTAAATCCAACATTCAAAGTCAATAAATGTTCAACTACAACAACAATGGAAACTTTAATAGCATATGACATGTTTCGCATGCCTTGACAATACATTCTACAACCTGTATCTTTCAAAAACCTTCTATAGATGCGAAGTGCCTACTCTTCTACTTCTGTATCAACCGATAATCTTGTCATCATATCTCGATATTATATGTCATTATACATGGCCATGAGTCTGTCAAAAGTGAATAAATGCGGAAGAATTAATTGTTTACTCAAAATTTTAATTGTATACGAACAATGTCATAATTCACAAAATGAAAATTTGCATAACACATTCACGAACAATGTTATTCTCCATCTTGTTATATCATGTTCAAAACCATGAACTACAACATCACCCTATAACAAACAATAATATATAGATTTTTAGATAGATAAATGGTTTTGACTGGAGCTTTGAAGTGGAGTTCATTTAGCCAAGAAATAGCATTCAAGCTCAACAATTACCAAACTCGATCCACCACACTTGAACACACTTCTAGCATTGGAAATCTTGAACTAGAATCCACCTCTATTAAATAAACCTACCAACTACATCACCTCAAACATTACCACCCCTATCGGGATCATGCCTAACTAGGATTTGAACTGGGTGCAAATGGATATAACCATACGTCTTAACCACTCCACTTAGACCCTATCAACAAAACTTTGGATGGTAAACACATTAATTATACTTTGGAGTTATGAATTGGAGTAGTGGAGGATCACTGTAAGGGGGACATGGGAGTAGACCATAATGTCCGTCAAACGATCCACATTCGGAGTGCCTTGCTATCTTCCGCTTGGTCCATATGGAGAATTTTGACCCCTACCTCAAGGTGTCCCCATGGCTACTTATTGAAAACATCCAATGAACTCAATGGGAATGGAACTTGGGTTGATGATTACAAACTACTTCATAACTCACCAATATCCCAAGACTTTGAGTTCAAAACTTTGGATGGTAAATGCTTTTATTATACTAGAGCTATGAACTGGAGTGGTGGAGGATCAATTTCTCTAAGTGGGACATGGGAGTGGCCTTGGGTCCTTAATTTCTACCCGTGATATCCACATTCGTGAGCACCTGCTATGTTCCACTTGGTCCATATGGAGAAGTTTGACCCCTACCTCAAGGTGTCCCCATGTCTACTTATTGAAAGCATCCAATGAACTCAATGGGAATGGAACTTGGGTTGATGATTACAAACTACTTGTAACTCACCAATATCCCAAGACCTTGAGTTCAAAACTTTGGATGGTAAACACTTTTATTATACCAAAGCTATGAACTAGAGTGGTGGAGGATAACTTTCTCTAAGTGGGACATGGGGGTGGGCTTGGGTCCTTAATTTCCACCGAGCGATTCACATTTGGAGTGCCCTACTATGTTTCGCTCGGTCCAGATGGAGAAGTTTGACCCCTACCTCAAGGTTTCCACATGGCCACTTATTGAAAGAATCTAATGAAATCAATGGGAATGGAAATTGGGTTGATGATTACAAACTACTTGTAACTCATCAATAGCCAAAGACCTCGAGATTAAACAATAATAGATATTAAAAGTTATAAATAACGGAATAAATATATATATTTCAGAAATCATCATTGAGTAATAATGTAAAACTCACAGGGGAAGCTGCACAAGATTTCCAATAAGAATTATAGATCTACCTCCAAAAATACGTTCTCATGCTGCGAAGGGAATTCCTTTTGCAAGAAAATATCAAAAATTTCAATAAGTTTGGACCGATAAAGCTCATTTCATCAATAAGGACATACCGATAATGCTTCATAAATTCGCAGAACATCCCAAGTGCCTACCCTATTAGAGGTCTTATGTCATGCAAGGATATTTTAAGAGATGCATGCATGGTTGTATTTCGTGCAAAAGAAGAAAAGGAATCTTACCTACGTGTAACTTTATGCCAATGCATTTTTGATACAATTTATTAGGTAAGAATTTTTCTTGTTAAAGACAGTACCATGTATGATAATGTGGAGCATACGCTCATCTAGACCCTTCCTATAATGTTCGAAAATAATTCCCAGAGTAATATGTTGATTTAAATAAACTGTTCACATCTGAAAGTGAATTATCTGAAGCATCCTCACATGTTGCAAGGATTTGTTCATTTCTATGAAGCATGCACCTTGCATCTTGGAATTCCTTGTCATTTTTATATCCCAAACATGGCTCAAATCAAAATATCATTTTCCAATCATATGAAGATCACTCAAATTCCCCTGATTGGGTCAGAAGAACATGCAAAAGCAAATCCCACTCGTCTATTCCATAAATGACTAGGAAAGTCTCACTCTCATCACCATCAATGTCTTCTATCTCTTATTTGTCTATTTCATCCTTCCTGTCCACATGATGCACGTTCTAATTCTCTCCCAATTTTCTAGAATTTCCTCCTTTTTACTACCTATTTTTTGCTCTACATATTATGAAATATTTTGTATAACAAATCACTCTAACAGAATTTTTCATAATCCTCTGAAGAACTCTCTAGAACATAGCAATACCATGGCCACATGTGTACGATTGCAGGAGTGTCCCTTGGCTTCCAATTATTTTTCTTCCTCCTCGAATTGAATGACCATGATCTAGCTACATCAATCAATGTCATCGATTCGGACTATTCCGGATGATTCTTATATGCCTTGATGAAACATGATCCCCGTTGTCTCCTCTTTAGATGTAGTGTTGACCCTACAAAACTCCTGTGGCTAACATTCAAAGTCGAATTGTTTGACCTCGCAAAGTGAACTAATGGTAACTTTAATATCATGTGGCATGTCTCTTACGCCTTGTCATCTTGTTCTACGACTGTTTCCATCAAAAACCTTTGATAGATGCCCAATGTAGACTCTTCGCTTCGTATCATGTAATATTATTATCAACATATCATGAAATTTCTAAGAACCTTTTACGCCTTAGAAGCATATTTTTCTATGTATTTTAATACGACATGTCTAGAAATGACTGGTTGACAATCCACATTCTGCGCCAAATAGATAACATATCAAAGTTGTTAAGGTTGAGTCTTGCATCGTTACGAAAAGGTTTAAATATATTTTGGCAGTCCTTATCGATACACAACTCTAACTCAACCCAAAGATCCCATGGAACATTGTAATGACAAAGCATGGACGATCCTTTCTTCCGCAAGCAAGAAATCTCAATACATTTTGTGTGTCTCTGAACATGGTTGACAAGTTCTACGTAGTCACGAAGTGAATTATGTTGCGAGCACCTAAGACGGTGTGATCGACCATGTATCATCATATCTAGACCGACCGAAAGCAGTAGGGGATTAAGCCCTAGCAAACTAGGTAGTTGCCTAGGCGCCCGCAAAATGGGGCGCTTAAATCTAAAAATATTCTTTTTGTTGATTAATTTTAGAACTTAGTTTTAAAAAAAAATCCGAAGATTTAATATTGATCTACCCATTTATAAATAATATTATATAGTAATTTGTTACCCATTCTCTGATGTAGCTCCAGATTATGTAGGTGTGTAGTTTGTTCTAGAAAAAGGTTAATGTATTTTTCTATAATGTCACTAGCGTATCTAGTAGAAGTGAGTATAATTGAAGGAAAAAAAGTATTTGATTCTCTATTCTTAATTTTTTGGGGAAATTTTCTATTATTTTATTATGGAGGAAATGGTAGGCCTAGTCCAAATACAACTCTTCACAAAACCATGGGAACTACATAAACGCTTTTGTTTCAAAAAAATGGTGCTTTATTTCAAGATGGAGTTCCCGTCACTTACTTGATATGGCTAAATCAGATTTGTAAGAAGCCTTGTATAAAATATTATATTTTTTTGCATTTTGAGCATCTCCTATGATTAATTTTTTCCATATATGGAATATTTTGCATCCTTTAAGAATAATTTAGTAAGATAGTTTTCTTATTATGTTATGACCATGATGTAAATTTAAAAATACAAGAATATAGACATATTTTATTTATTTACTTGATGGAAAAAAATAAAATAAAATTGTGAGGGAGGCGTCCATTCAAACTATTGCCTGAGGGCGCCCTAACCTTTAATTCGGCCCCATGACTGAGCATCATATTTATTTGATCACCTGTCATAGGGATTCCATGAGGTCAAATATCCATCAAAATGATCTAATAGCCACAACCGACTCTCATTCATCCAATCCAATGTTTCCACTTCATGGAAACCAAGGTCCCATTTAAATCCATGTACATGTGTAGATCCTTGATGTTGCCACTCCGACCTATACAATATTAGCCACACAAATGATGAGTTCCTTACATAACCTTCCGTTTTGCAACATCCATAATGCATTGCATGCGAATAAATTTCTTCAATACTACTATACATTTTACAAGAGGATGTAAAAGCTACAAACATGTACCAATAGTACTGTCATTGACAAATTAGTTTCTCAGATCACCTCTTCACGAAATATTTTAAATCTTTCGTGCATATATGTTGTGACAATATGAGGGTAATCTATTACATTTTGAGTCTTCCATCTACGTGCCTGTAAAGAATATGAAATAGGTTGCTCAGGGCATCATCCGATGCAAATCAAACCACTTAGTGTGCTGCGGTGCAGAAGTGTGAATAATAGACTTAGGATACCTAATTGAATTATCATATTTGTCAATTGACTACTTACATAAGTACCACTATGATCTAGTGCTCAGTTAAGGTTGGCATTGAAACACATCACTTGTGTTGTCATCTTCTCATCTATTTAACTATCGAGGCCCGTCGATGCAAGTTTTCAATAGTTGTGGGAACATTATCCTCTAGATATTTCTTAACAAAAACAAAAGTAGTGGCTTGGTTACGGTGGATCGATGTATTATATGCCAAATATCTAAATATAGGGTGCTTTCCAAACCTGTTGTCATGATACCTGATCAAATGCTTCATATAATCATACATATGCACTTGTTTCATCCTCGGTTGCAGCCATTCCACGTATCCTATAGGGAAAAGTGTCAGAAATTCCATGGATATCATTACCTTAGTATTGTATTAATTTATCGTGAAGAGGCAATTGGCGGCCAGTCAATAGTGTCAATGGATCTCACATCTGTATTTTCAACAAATAATCTAACCTCCTCCATCTCCTGCACGGATTAGGAAATATGAAAGAAAATGACAATGGATGATTGTGTATTTTATCTTCATCCACACTTTCTATATTCCCTAATTGCATCTATCCTTCCTGCAATCTTCCATCCCATTTTGTATGTCAAATATGATGAAATCTATGTGATACATCTCCATCTATTTCTGGGAGATCGTGTAACACTACGTAATCTATCTCCACATCCATGTAATACCTGTCATTATGAATTTTATAGAACAAAGCATCAAGCATACACGATCGATTAACAATACATTCATATTCCCTATGTTCAGTGTTCTTCCTTTTAACTATAAGAATATCAACATCCTCGACTCACGGAAGAAGTCTTGCAACGGAAGATATGTCTTGCAGGAAGCAAATTGTGTGTCCACTATATTTATATTGGCCACCATGGACATGAGTCACCTGCAATACAAGATTCACACGTGTTATCAATATTTCCTCCACCTATGTCAGTATACATAAAACATTTGGCTATTCGATCCATATTGTTCCACTTCAAAAATTGATGACCTCCTCATTCACCCTTGCATCTCTTACAAATAGGCCCTTCGTCATGAGAGGGTTACGACTATTCCAAGGTACGATTCTTTGCATATACAACACATCCAAATAAAATTGAGTGCATCATTTATTTTCTAAAATCTTCAACACGACTTGAGCATTTTATTTAACCACACACCATAACGTAATGAGTAGAACTTTGTGTAAGTTACACCTCTCGTCGAAAGTGGGTCTCGACTTCAGATGTTTTCTTCTGACTCACCTTCACACGTACTATCTCTAAAAGAGTCACAGTTTTTATTCTATGCCAAACCGCTTGTATGACATTCCACATTTTCCCTATTCACAGATCTCCCACCATCACAGTCCACACGTACGATAGAATGCGTGTTATCCATATCCTTACAAAAATTGTTATAACATTCATAAATGTTATTTTGGGAATTTTTACGCGATTCAATTCGAATCACTACAAGATAATGGGTGATGTATCCACAATATTTTCACAATTTTGTTGTGGATATTTTGGTTAGAATTGTGAATCCGATTTTGTGGACTCCACCCACAAAAAACTTGTTGAAACATTAAATTGTAGAAAAAATGTGGTAATTACCACAAATATAAAAAAATTATATTGTGACAATGCTACAAATAGAAAATTATGACAATATATCAATTAAAAGGTAATATATATTATTTTTCTTAGATTTAAAAAATATTTCATTTTATGTAATCAAGTGTAATTATATAATCTATAGCTAATTAAAAAAGAATTATGTAGCTTGATAAGAAATGTGTTAAAAAATAAATAAATTTTGTTGCGTTACGATATTTTTGATAAAAAAATTCACAATATAAATATTTAAATAATTATTAATTTATTGTTTGTAATTATCTAATTAATAATATTTAATTCTATATAATTAAATATATAAAATAACGTGTATAACATTTTTTTAAAATAATAATATTGTCTTTATTAAAAAATCTATAAATTAAGATTTTAGTTATGCGTTTTTATATAAATTTGTTATATCATTTTAAATACAATGAAATATATCACTTTATTATAATACCCAATTAGGATTTTATATTATTTGAAGATCATAATTAACAATACAAAATATAAAAATATATATACAAAGTGGAGGAACACAAAATACCAGCACCAAAATGTAAATGAATATGCCCATGAAGAAAACTTTTATGGAATTTGGGGCTTTTAATGGATTTGTGGAAATCTGTATTAGTAAAATTAGAATTGATATACAAAATTATTTCCAAGGGCTAAATTGCAATACTCTCATCAACATTGGCTTTGTCTTGTCTTGTTTTTTTGTGGGAAGCTTGTTCCAATGGATTTATCAAGAAGCTTGTTCGTTTGCATTTTACTCTTCATATTTTTAGTGTTGCAAGCAAGTAGAGATGGGGATGCATCGCAAGACGTCTTTGTTGCAGATACTTCGTTCTCCACCATTTTTATCAATGGGTTGGCTTTCCTAAATCCGAATCAGGCTTCCCCACAACATTTGGCTACACCTGATCTTAGCAGCCCAGAGAAGGAATCAATCAGCCTCACTATGAGGGCCACAACTCTGCAGAACTTGCCAGATAAGTCCCAAGAAAGTAGAAAGAAAATCGTGCCATTTGAATTACACGCTAAATGGCAGATGCATTAAACTAATTGTTAATCATTTTTTCTCACAATAAATATATGTCACAAGAATTGAAATACAAAAATATTTCGAAGGGCTGAATTGAAATACTCTCTCATCAACATTGGCATTGTCTTGTTTTGTAGCATTAAAACAGTAAATAAATAACCTAAAAATTAAAATTATATTAATCTACTACTATAATAATTGAAAAACTTACATATTCATCATGATCATTCTCTTTATTCAAGGGTCATTTCTAGACCTATTTCAATACATTCTCAAAAACCTGCACAAAAATATCATTTCTTGTAAGTTTATTTTTGTAAATATAGCACAATTGGATAATGGTTAACCTCTCCTTAGAACCCGATTTGATATTCGTTAAGCTAGATGTGTGCATTTCTACTAGGTTCTCATGATGTAGGTATATTTTTATATTTAATTTTTATTTGTAGAGTAAACAAATAACTATCACTTAGGGCACATTATTTGGCCTTATTTCCGAGTTAGAACAATCCACTTAATGACAAATGTTAGTTTTGATACTAAATTATAGGCATGCTTAAGATTTCCTAGATTGTCTTAGATATTTAATGATCTGAAATCGATATTTTAAGATGTACATAATTATGAGTAGCTCAATATTTTTGGATTTAAAATATCCCGTTTATTTTTTTTAAAGGATTTTAAAAATTACAATTCAGATTAAATTTAAATAGATTTTAAAATGAAATAGATTATTAAATATTTTTTAAATTATATTAACACTAATGAATATTAATTTACCAAAATATTTTAATTTTATTAGAAGTAATACATATTTTGGGTATAATAATTTATTTACAATTATTTTTAAGATATAAAGTATGTTAATTTTTATAATTAAATTTTAAAATAAAATGCATGTATTTTTAGGAAAAATAAAGTCTAAAATTATTGTGGTTTTTATTTTTTTTAGTAATTTTGTTTCAAATTATTTGAATTGTATATCGTGTACCTTTAATTAAAAATGAAGAAAAAAATAGAATATTTTACATATTTAAATCATAATACGCTTTTTAAAAAATCACTTTGCTATAACATAAATTGACCATGGCTTCATAATAATACTAAACAAAGTTAAAGAAATACAAATTGTTAAATTTATAATTAAAATTAGATATTTATATAATTTAAATTTACTTAAGTTTACATTTTCATAATCAATTTTGACGTTGAAAATCCATTCCTTAAGCTAAATAATTGTATTTCAAATATAGAAATATTTATAATATATTAATCATCCACAATTCTACTTTGAGTAATGTAGATTATACATAGCTAAATTTCTTTTTTAATTTTTTTAAATAAATTTAATGATAGTGTAAAATTTAAACCAAAAATTTCTACTAGATAGTTGATCTATAATTTATAAATTTAGTTCAAATTTATGTAAATTTGAAAAATTTGTATTTATATAAATTTTCTACAAGATTTTTTTTTTTAATATTTGATAATTCAGAATTTTATATTTGATTATCATCTCATTGTAGAAAATCTACATTTTTTTTTCTTACAATAATTGAAAATTGTGGAAGATTCACAATTATTTCACAATAGCTTTTTATTGTGGATACCATTGTGGATAAAAGATCTCATTTCGGTAGTGAATTATCGTACTTATCCACATATACGCAATTGATTTTAATATGATCTTTTTCTCACATGAACCGAGAGACCACCGGCAAAATCATCTCTTCCACAACGATCAGCCTATCCATCACGCAGGTTCACAGTCAATGCGAACCTATGCAAAACTTTGACCGGGCAGTCCATCCTTGCACCCAGCCGGCCTCAAACCCGCGACCCCTGCGTCCTATTTTTCGTGCCCCACCATCCTATTGCGCACTCACATATGAAAGACTACGACACCCTTTTTTATTAAAAATGTAAATGAAAATTTGACGGAATAGGTAACAACATAATGCATTGTTACCTATATAGGTAACAACGTAATGCGTTGTTACCTATTCTGTCAAAACTAACAGCGACGTGACGGAAAATACTTTTTGCCTTTATGCAAACTTGCGTGAGAGATAGGCCTAGCCCTTCCACAGCCTACATACAAAAATATGAAATTCTAAAAAAATGAGAAAAATCACATCTCTCGCGTCTCTTCTTCTGCAAAAATACAAATAGAATTTTTTACCATTAAATAAATATCACCTATGATTCGGTTTGTGACCGCATTTTTACATTGTTTTCTGCAAAACATCATTCAGAATGATCAGATCAGGAATGTCAGAGATTCCAACACAGATATTTTGCAATGAGCCTTTTTCGTGACTTCGGTTCGTGAGTGCATTGTTACATTGTTCCCGCAAAACATCATTCATAATCGGATCATGAATGTCTGAGATTCCAACAAAGATGTTATGCAATGATTTTCTTTCACGACTACAGTCATTCAATCTCAAATTTTGAGCCTGTGTGTCTATGTCAATTGCGGCATGAGCGGTGGCTATATAATTATCAAGATTTACCGAAGCCGAACAACCAAAATTATAGCCCAATGGATATACGCGAATAGACGCACTACGAACATGAAACGAAAGATTATTTTCTGTGCATGCGATCCCAGGAAGCACTCCATCTTCACCTTCCATTTGCATACACAGATCTGACATGAATGCTCTTCAATCGTATGAGGACAATTGTTCACGGGATTGTACAAAGTTTTTGGTGGCCCCTTCAATCGAAATACACAGATAACCGTGACCATCCATCTCTTTCATATTTTCTTTCTCTCGAACATGCGCTTCTCTAAAATGACGGCGATCGGTGTCGCTTCGAACTTTTCTTGGTGAATTTCATCTCTTGGTGGTACCTGTGGGAGTTTGTTGTTTCAACAACTGCAAGGCAAAAAAATGAAAAACCAAACAAAATAGCATCATATGTAAAATATATTAACTTTTCAAGTTTTTAGGAATAACGACATGAATTACTTGCAAAACGGATCTTATTCTGAGAAATAATCATATATTCTCAAAAATGATTAATTTTATGAATGTCATCATATCTTATTCTCTCTATAAAGAATATTTGTTAAGCACATTTCTGTAACGAATCTGTGTTGTTGCATCATTGTGTACACACACACACAAACATCCACGCCTGGTTATTTATGATAGCATGGACCATTCATTCCTTGATTCAAATCTCGAACAAGACGAGGAGCAACATAAATATCTTGCAACTACTCTTTTTCGCGGATACACTCATTAAAAATCATATTTCTAGGCTGAGTGAAATATGTTTCATTCAAAGACTAGAGAATGTTTGAACGGACATGTTCAGTTGAAACATAAATATAATGCTGCCCATATGTCTCTTTCATCTTTTCCTTCCTCAAAACTGCTCTTCTGTAAAATAATGACAATCAGTGTCCGTTTGAAATTTTCCAGGCCACTTTCGTCTCTTATTACTACGCATGGGATTTTTTCCGTTCACTAACTGCAACTTAAAAATGACAAAACAAACAACCATTAAAACATACATAAAAATAGTTTCTTTTCAATTAATTTTCATGAACAAAGATGAGAATTAGTCAAAAACTACAATAGAAGATGATGAACAACAACAACGATATCATGTAAATAGAATGCATGCGGCTCGTAGCATAGACAATTAGTTACATGAATACCATTATATATTATTATCTCGTTTTAAAAGAGTGTTCAGGAACAAAAATAATGTATTTGCATCGCTGCATCATCTCGTACATGAACATAAAAATTTGTTTTTTCTTCATTAGGATAACACAAAAAATTGTTTGTTGATGTAAATCCCCAACAGGATTAAGAACAGTTGATCTCCTCATTACGTCAAACATGCACATAAAGTTTCACACAACAGTGCTTTGACTCGACTTTTCGCAACCCGCATATTTTTCATCATTTATGTCTTCCATCGCTGAATCACGTCGAGTGAAATCGACACGGACGAACAATAGTTGAGGATTTTCTGGATAAAGGATTTTTTTTTACCTTCATGTAGACAGTCACATTCTTCCATCATCTTACAAAAAACCAAGATGATAATTGTACCACAATGCAACATGCATACAAAATCCTCTTTGTACGCACCTAATTTCCATTACATAATGTAATCCGTCCGGCATCAAATGAAAATTCTCCAATGATTAAACCAAGATGACATTTGTACAATAGTGCCACCAATTTTTCATAGAATTTTATGAAAAAACTATTTCAACATATACATTTATGTGTAAAAGTACTCGTCAATTATGTTTTCAAAACATAATTTATAAGCACAAATTACATTAAATCTTTAAATCGAGTTAATTAGGATTAACTTTGTCTCAAATTAATTTTTTCATTTGGTTTTCAAACAAATATGAAATATTCGTGAAATGTGCTTTCAACATTTATAAATTGCAGAACTTCTCATATAATTTTATGAAAAATATTCAAGAATAAATAATATACAACCACATATCACATTACATCTTTTATAACACTAAATACATTTGAATTTAATTTTATAATAATCTTTATGTATATTTCATTGAACATAAATAATTTGTCACAAAGGATCACAACTCTATCATTTTTTATATCCACAAGTTGTAAAATTTTAATAATTTTCCTATCACAAAAAACCTTTCATAGACATAATTTTTACATCAATTATACTCCATCGAGAAATAATACAAAATTATGAAACGAATAAAACTAAATTGCGTATTAAAAATTGCTTATATCCATGTCCTTCGATGACAAAAAAAAAAAGCATGTGACCTATAAATAAATGTTCAAGTACACATATCCACATTACCATTGCTTAAAAAAACACAATATAAAAATATAAATAAAATAACATCTCATTCACCCATGAAAATGAAAAAGGAATATGATGGAATTATAGTTTATTAGAACATATACCAAAACATTATGTCAAACCATGTAGAAAATATGATGTGATGGTTTCACTTTAGAAATATCAAACAGTTTATTCGATATTTATTACAGAGAAACCACATTTTTGTAAGATGCATATGTTTATTATACATTGGGGGTCCCTTGTTATATTTCTTTGAAAACACAGTTTAACATCCAAATTTAGCCGTCATAGGAGAACAATTAAAGGAAATACCCCATTTGCAAATCCTAGGTCCTCAGATCGAAAAAGGCACTTCGTAATGCTAAATTCGAGTTGGAAAAGTGTTGGCACTGCTCCCCAACGTGAATAAGGTAAACATATATAAACACAAACAAATATTTCTTCCAATGATCGATAAAAACCACATTGCCTTTTCCCTAAAGAATACATTTCTTTATTTCTTTCAATTGTAATTTTTGAAACATTAAATTTTTAAAATAATTATCTAGACCTTATAAATATACAATTTACAAAAAGGAATTAGTAAACGAAGTTGAAATAAATTTCTAATTTTATTCTAAATGATATTATAACGCCCACATTTTTCCCAACAAAAAGTTACGATAGAACCCGATAGAAAACAAGGAAAATTATAGAATAATTTTTTTTTTTCAAAGGAGAAGCTATTAACGAAGAATTTTAAATTAATTCCCGATTATAAAATTTTAAACAATTACATGGCAATCAAAAATAAAATAACAACTAACAAAAAATTTACTCAATCCCCAATTAGTATTACGGTTTAATTTCTCTTACTAAGTACCAATATTTTATTTAAATAAACCTCATCTTGCTTTTCATTACTTAGCCCCAATAATTTCCTTTAAATCTATTTATTTAATTAATGTCCCCTAATTTAATTAGGTAAGAATAGTAATCCTCTAGTTAGAATTATGTACAATAATATTTAGTTTATTTCATAAAATGGGTCAAGGTTGCACATATAGGGGTAACCCCCCAGTTATGCCCCATTAAAACATTACCCATACTTTAAATTTAAAATATTCCCACCAAATTACTCTATCACTTAAGTGATGTAGGGTTCATCCTATACCATTGGATCTAATCTTTTCACCATTAGATCTAGGTTATGCTAATGAAACCCTAGAAATCCGTATGGGGTATCTTATATTCATTTTTGTAACACCCGCATTTTTCCCCATAAATCTCGTGAAACCCGATAGCAAACATGAAAAATTATGGAATAATTTTTTTAAGGTTGCAAAGCATTAGCCGAAATTTACTCTAATCCGGATTATAAAATTTTAAACAATTACAAGGCATCGGAAAATAATTATCAATTAATTAAGACTACCCCAATTTTCAAAATTAATATTACGTTTTAACTCTTTCACTAACAAGGTTCCAAAATTTTATTTAAAAAAAATTCATTAGCTTTTCAAATCATAACTTCATTAATCCCTTTTAAATTAATTCAAGGTACAAAATCAATCTTATAATAAATCATACTAGGATAATAATCTTGCATTGTTAAATGCATGTAATTTATAATAAGTTTATTATTCTAAAGGGGACAAGGTGCTCAACTTAGTCTAACCCCTTAGGCCCCATTTAACATTACACACCCATCTTTTATTTAAAAACATTCTCACCTAAATACCCCATCACTTAAGTGATGTAGGGTTTGTAGTGCCCGCTTCCCTTCGACACTTATTACTATTATTTTTTATAATGTTGACTATTTATGGACATTTTGTATTATTTTGACTTAGCATGATGTTAGATGTTAGAGATACTGAGACTATTGTTGGATTTCGATTCATAGTATGATGTGTGTGGATTATTAGTGACATTTTATATTGATGATGATATGTTGTTGACATGGTTATATATTTCTGACATGTGATATTTTCATCATATTGAGTAGACCTTAACAATTGAACTAATTTTGTGATCCTTTTGATATTGATGAAATGTAGAATCGAGATGTTGTTAGAAATTGTAAATGATAACGTTACTTGCCTAGATGATGATTTGATTTATATGTAGATGATGTTGGATTTATATTGTATATTTTATCTTGGATGTTTTGATGTGGCCATGAGACTGAAGGAGGTATTATGTGTTTTGCAGGTAAACATATCACAACAAAAACGGGAGGATTGGAGACAAACCACATTGGAATGTTAGGTGAATTCAACAATGGTCACCATGGAAACATGTATTTTGTTGTGTGTGTGTGTGTGTGTGTTTTAATTATTGTTAGGGGGTCCCCATGGGGGGGATTACCTCTAAGTGTGACCAAGGGGTTTGTGTGTTGTTATTTTATTTAGTTTCCTTTATTTAATTTTAGTATGTGATTTTAGTGATGTAATTTCCTTGTATTAATTATTTAAATTGTGTCTTAATTTAGTTAATTAATCATGTTCTAAACTAATTAGGGATGGGAAAAAATAATTCATTTATTAGATTTGATGGCTCTTTGGGTTATGTGTTGTAAGTTGAGTGCTTGTGATCTTGAGTATTGACACTCTACCCCTTCAAGAAAATTCAGATTTCACCTTAAGGGCCAATTTTGGAGGCTTGTGGGACAAGTTAAACTTTTCTCACACCTCTTAAATTACTATACCAACCCTACCTATGGATTGGGGGTCAAACAATAGACCCCATTATGTGTTTTGTAAGTCAAAAAGTGACATTTATTACACTTTTCTTACATGGGTTTTAAAGTTTTTCCTTAGGGGGTGTGGGTTTGGATTGTGTGTGTAAGAGGTTTGTCATTCCTCTCACCCACTAATTTATTATGCATTGGGGTTGAGGTTTGACTTATGAGGTGGAGTTGAGGATGAGTGATGTGGCATCCTACATGGAGCCACCTCACCCTCCTCTCTCCCTTTTCTATTTATTCAAGTTCTTTTGCTTGTTTGGGGTTACTTCATTTTCTTTTGTGCTCTTGCATTTTTGGAGTTAGAGGATTTTAGAGTACTTGTGGATTTTTTGAAGCTTTTTGGTGATTGTTTGGGCTTGAATAAGCTTGGTGTGTGACTCTTGGATCAAGCTATACCATGGAAAGGTAGGAGCTATACTCTTGTTAAATATTTTATTTTATATTGTGTATATGTGCATGTTTTTGAGTGTTTTGGTATGCTTTTTGGGTGCTTGGGTAGATTTCCTAAGTGTGGTGTAGGAGGGACTATGGGGAGCTTACATGTAGGGAGGCATAAGAGTTTATTTCATGTTTTGGAGGGAGTTTGGTTGGGTGCCCCACCTTGAAAAATAAATGCTTGCATTTCTTACTTGTTTTTTATGAGGGAGACATAAGAGATAGTAGGGAGGCATAAGAGAATGTGGGAGGCATAAGAGGATCTTGAGGGAGGCATAAGAGTTGTGTAGGGGTTTGAGATGTATATTGGAGGGTTTTAAGGTGGGAACCTATTTCCCATTAGGAGGCATAAGTGACCTCCCCATAGATCCTTGCTCCTTTGGCTTTACATTTTGAAGCCTTGTATATTTTGTTGGTTTCCTTCTTGTGATTGTAGTTGTGTTATTGTGTTTTGGTGTGGTTGTGAAAACTTGGTTTTGTGATGTGGAAGCTTGTTTTGTTGCCATGAGTTGGATCCATCTTTCATTGCATTGTGGTTGGGGCTCAAGGGCCAATGAGGAGGATAGCTTCTTCTCCTTATTGGATTTTTGGTTGGGTGGAGAGTGTTGCCTCTCCCCCTTTTTGTTGTGGATCAAGTGAATCATGGTGGAGCTCTCCTTGGTGATGTGAAACTTGGAGCATTATTGGTTTCCATAAGAAATCTTTCCTTATGAGGAAACATGTAGTGCTCACTTCCCTTTGACACCTTTTGTTATTGATTTCGATATTGTCGACTATACTTATGGATATTATTGTAGCTTTTGATTTAGCATGATGTTATATGTTAGAGATACTAGACTTTTGTTGATTTCGATTCATACATAATGCATGTGGATTATTACGGACATTTTATATTGATGTTTGCCCCCTAACCTACCCGGCTCAGTCAGCGTCATCCCCTTGGCGTGGAAGGTGGAGCATTTATTGTTTGACGTGTTGGAGTCACGTTTTTGTTCTTTGCCGTGATCTCTCCAGGATTCTCCTTCAATGCGTTTGGGTGGGTGTTGGGCGCAGTTTGGTCGATGTGACGGATGAGATGGAGCTCCAAGCCAGTGTTGCAGGCGTGTTTGAAACGTTTCCTTCACTGTTCCTCCTAGGCGCGTCCTTTTCTGTCTTCCCGGTCGCGTGAACAAGGAGGATTGTTTGGTTGCCCACGTTTTTTCTTTTGGTCTGGCCGCGTGAGGAGACTAGATGGATTTTCCTTGCTGTTTCTTGAGGCGTTCGGGTGAAATGGAGGCCTGTTTCCCTTCTCCTGGCCGCGCGGGCTGTTTTTGGAATGTTTTCCATTGTTGCGGTTGACGCGACTAGTCGTGATCAGTTGTGTAAAGTCTTGCAGCCGTAGTAGAAGGACGAGATAAAGTTTTAGTTGAAGCCATTTTGAGCGCTTCCAATGAGCAGGTTGTCCGCTGTGTTGTTATCTGTTCAGTGCGAATGCTTCCTCAAATTCGAGACTCTCCTACAAGATATTTCTATCAAATCCGATTAAGTGACAGTGTGACTGTTACCAGCAGACCTGATGAAATTTATTACAGAGTTCTCTACTGAAACCTTGCTTGTTCTTCGATGTAGTTCATGGAAGAGGGCCTCTTGGAGGCGGATCTGTTTCAGATCAGAATATTCATGAAGCACGTTTGCTTTGCTGCAGTTATGGCGCTTGCTTTATGTGTTGGTGACAGATCACACCCACAGGCACAGAAGATCTATGCAATGTTGAAGAAAATGTCTTGGGAGATGAAGGTAGCAGGATATTCCTCAGATCCAGAGCTTGCACTGAGTCATTTCTCCAAAACCGATTCGTGACAGTGAGGGTGTTACCAACAGGCCTGATGAAATTTATTTGCAAAGAGTCTCTATTGAGATCTTACTTGTTGTAGGATGTAACTCATGGAAGAGAATCTGTTAGGGGCGGATCTGTTTCATATCAGAGTATTCATGAAGCACAATTTGCCTTGCAACTATATGAGCATCTTCTACGAGTCACTATGTTGGCAGGCATAAAGGGGTGCTGATGGAATTATCACTTTTTCAAGCTACAGCTGAAATGTTTGCACCGAGAGTTTGATGCTGTCCTCTGATCTGATGAAGGAAAAGGTTTATTTATCATTATGGTAGATGCCTTCAGAGCCAGGAGCGTGATGTAATCAATATATCTTGTGTCCAAGCTTCAAATCATGGGGTTGGCTTTGTAGATGTTATTCGCTGCCTGAATGTGGCACTGGCACGAGCTCGCAAAGCAGCTGCATTGAAGCAATCTAGTGACTGGTCAGCCTTAATTGAGGATGCTAAGTCTAGGGACTGTTTTATGGATATGGAGTCTATACCAAGAGATTGTTCTTGGTTGTAAAGCCATCTTCTTTTGCTTTGTCTCAGACTAGGGCTGCTCCTAACATGAGAGCACCAAGGTTAGGAGGTCCAATTAGAAGCAATCAGATGCATATGGAGATGGTGGAGGTGTTTGGATGTATGACGAAGGATTAAGTTCATTTGCCAAAAATGGGGCCTACAGAAGTTCTAGGGCTGATCTTGGAGCGGTGTTGGGAAAATGATGGCTTGTATTTTAGACCACCCACCCTGGCTGTGAACTCCTACCTGTGCCAACATGAAGATGTTCGATGTTTGTGCGCCCAACGAGCTTGAAGAAAATGGATTTAGGCTTCGGTTGCTGTTGCAGGCCCCGTCCATCTTGTCATCATGCGAGGAGCTTAATCAGGCACGATATTCTCTATACCATTAATTCTTATGCTGTTATTTAATTGAATCACTAAATAACTCTACTCTTCATATTAATGTCTCGTGTGATGGTATACTGTTTGGTTTCCACTTTCCTGGCTCGTTTGTATTTGTTTTGGCGTTAGAAATGATTGCGTTGGTTGAAGCCCTTATATTGTTTTCTGGGTTTTAATAAATATTATTAGTTGGGTGAACTTTGTTCTTAAGACTAATAAAACAAAAGAGGTGGGGTCTGTAATGAACACCCCCTAGTTCCTTATGTTGGTTTCACGATTTGAATGTTTTATCAAACATTGTTGTTGGACTCAACCTTATAGTTCCTGTCTTGTTCTTATTCTTGTTTCGGTTCGAGATCTTAGTTCTGGGTTATGTCGAGTATTTGCGAATTAGGGATTGAGTACTGCAAGTGCATTGTGTATAGGTGAACGATGCTTTTCCTGTCTCTATTCTTTTCTTTTAGTTTCTAGTAACCCTTCCCGGTTGACTTGGTGTGTGCTTAGCTTGACTGATTATCGATTTGAGCTAAGTTGATATTACTTTCAACTAGGTTAGTTGCTTTTGTTATTTTGTTTTGAATCGCTCGAAGAAATACTTTTATTCTTCAAGTGTCATGTTTGATTTTCATAATTGATATCAATTCAAGTTCACCGTTTGGAGATTGTTGTCTTTGGAACCACCTTCTCTCCCTTGGTGACTGTTGTATGTCTTGAGGAATGTAGCTGAACCTATGGAATGTTTTCTTTTGACGACTCTCACATTTCTTTTGGGTAGCTTAAAATGTTAGAGGAAATACTCTTTTTCGTACCTTGTTTTGTTTCACACATGTTGGAGGATATGAGATCTACTGGATCATTATTGAGGAAGTTTTCAAATCTTAAAATTGGGATGTTGGTTTTATGCGTAAGAAATTACCCTACGTTTTTTGCTCCGTAAAGATGCTTAAATTTCATTCTCCTGTGACTCATAGGTTGGTGTGTTTGGAAACTCTTTGTTTGGTGGTTTTTGTGATGATCGTTGTGATACGACCTCCTTGCTGTCATTGTAGTAGAATGGTTATGTATTGACCAGAAAGGTTTAAGTCAACTTGTTGTTGACGACAGATCCTTTGGAAGCTATGTATCTTGTGTTGTGTTCTTGTGAATGATTGAGTAACCCTCCTGTAAGATTTATAATGGATATGTTTGGTCTTGTCAAGTTTGTCCTTTTTCTTAAGACATTCTCTTGATTAGAAGAAAGTCTAATAGAAGGATTGTTAGGATAGGATGTGACCCATGCGAGGTCATTTGTGCGTTTCATCCCTTTTCTGTCCAATTTATTTATTATTAATCTTGACATAAAATTAAGCTATAAAGGCACATCATCTTGATATTAATAAGTCATGTTGGTTTAGATATTCTCATGTTGATTGATTGTTTGGGATCTTCCAGTGGCATAGTGAATCCTTGGCTTGGTGAACCAACTTAAACAAATAGGGATAGATCACGTTTGAAACTAATTCTCTTCTTGTAATTGTTTTTGTTTCGAAATGTTATCTTGTTAATGACGGTCATTATTGTGATATGGGTGAAATTCACTATGATGTTTATTAACTGCTCCTATGTGATAATGATAATTGAATAGAGTTAGTGCCATCCCTTTTATTTAGACATTTTATGCTTTTGGATAGCTCTTTAATTGTTCTTGTTTAGACTCTTGAATTATTGTTGTCTTCTTCAACGGTACTTTTCTTCCTTGAAACAGTTAGATAACAACATAATGTCTTAATGTTATAGCTTTTATCGTGCTCAGTTCTTTGGAACCGACATGTGCTAACAAATGTGCAGGAGGATTTCTTGAGTAGAAAAGAAAAAAAAAAGAGAGAGAGAAAAAGAAACACGTGTAGAAAGTGGATTCCAGCCTTCTTAGGAACTGTTGTTGTACGAATGTTTTTCTTTTACTTTACAGCATTGGTATGGAAATTGTGGAGGCTATCTAGAAGGCATTGTGTTATAATTTTGTATTGTTCTCTTGTAGGTTGTTGTTATCGTTTGAAAGTCAATTGAGAAATATTATTGTCAATAAGATTAAATGAACTTGTTTTGACATGCGTATTCTTTGTTGAATTTTCACTTTTCAGAATATGATTTATCCTTGAATTGTCAAACCTAATTATAATTATCTAAAACTTGAATCTTCTTGCATCGCTCTAGTTACCTTGGTCTTGTGTCGATTGGTAAAGGACTATGTTTTGGAACCTAGCAAAAAGAAAACAAGAGAAACAAATATACCTTGTGATCCCGCGTAAACAAATCAACAATCTCTTATTGTGGTAAATCCTCAGAACGGTCTTAAGGTGAAATCAATGATTGAATTCTTGGAAGATATAAGATTATAATAAATAGAAGGAACTTGCCTAAGAAACTCTTCGACCTATCTTACCCGTTGAAAATGTAAAAAGTATACTTATTTCTATCTCTTCAAGTGAAGCCCAAGTGAAACCTTTAATTTTTCTGATTAGACTCTTGACCCCAATGAAATATTATTAACAACTAATAAGATCTTAATGATGAATCCAAGATTTAGACAGTCATGTACTGGAATAAAATAAAATAAAATAAAATTGACCGCTTGAAAAGGTAAAACATATATGTTCAAAAGCACAACGTTGAAAACAGATTGATAAAGTTAAGAGCCTTGAGAAATTAACTGCCTCCTCACAAATGAATAAGTTAATCAAGTAAATGAAGTAACCTCTTGCTATTCTATAATTGGTTTACACTGTATATTAACATTATCAAGGTAGGGGAAAATTCTTCAAAGGAGACATGACTTTCAGATTCTCCTATTATGATTCCTCTGCGAAAAGTAAAGAATGTAAAAGCACTTACAGCTAAAACATGAATCTAAAGAAACCTTCTGTGGGAAGACCTTGTTGTAAGACTGCATACTTTAGATGAACCATTGTGTCCTTAGTGTGTGCCTCAAGTTTATCTGTAACCAGTGTGGGTCCGTGTTGTGGAAAGCATGTCTTTGGTTGGTTGTATTCCCTAGAGAACTTGTGTAGTGTCGTATTATCTTCAAGCAAGTCAAAAAAAAAAAAAGTTATCCGGTATTTCATTGTGTTGTCCTTGTGTTGGTATTTTGGTGTGTTACATTTTGGTATCAGAGCGTAGGTTCATGCTCTCGAACCTCTGGGCGGATTGGTGTTGTATGGTGATGTTGCATGGTGGTGGTGGGGTTACATGATGATACTGCATGATGATGATGATGTTGCATGATGATGATTTATATTGGAAGAGTAATGTGCTTTAAGCGTGATGTGATTATTGTCGTAATTGTGATATTGTGAACGCACGTGATGTGTATGTCACTCAGTGCGTATTTGTTATCATGTTGATGTGTTGGGGATGAGAGTATCCTCTCTCCTTCTTGTGGATTCTATGAAGAGTTCACGTGTGAATTACTGCTTGTGATGTGTGAAAAGAATTATAATGTGGATGACGTAGTGTTGGAGCATTGTGGCATATTGTGATATGTGAGTGTATCAATGTGTTGTATGATTAGTTGATGTTAAAAGAAACGAGTTGTATCATGATGTTTTTACCATGTTCTGAGAAATGTGTGTACTACCTTGTTATGAAGCAATTATTGTTATGTTGTGATGTTATTATGTTCATCGTATATATGAGTTGTGTAATATGTAATGCCTCATGTCGTGAATTAGGGTCATACGGTGAGTGTATGAACCCTATCGTATTGTGATTGCACTTTGGGTGCAGAATGTAGTAAAGTGATGTATTGTGCCCTGTGAATGTATAATTGTGATCTACCCTGTATACCTACCATACGTGAGACGTTATGGTAGCTATGTGTGTACCACCATGGTGTTAGTGATGTAGTTACATGTTATGTTGTGAGCCTTACACTAACCGACCCTGAGAGAGATCGGTAGAAGTGTATGTTAAGAGTGAGGAACGGTGTACCATGGGTCAATAACTCGAGCCAAAACTCGATTTAGTAGATTACATGTGACTCTTTCCTCTCTCCCTATGTGGTTGTATGTATGCAACCTTAGTGTATCTATGACTATGTTAGCCTTGTCGAAGAGTGGCGGGATTGATATATATATTTTACGAGCTGAGGCTCGATGTTCCGAGTGCCAGCAACTCGTTGAGTACCCCTTTGGTGGCTAGATAAGGCCACACAGTTATCGTAATGTGACATTATTATAAGTTGATTTTATTCGTAAATTGAGCTTTTTACTTTATTTTGCAAGGACCAGCATCTTTTCTTGATTGCAATGCTTTATAATTTTGGGCATTTCCTTGGTTTGTGGCACTAACATGGGGATTTTGATACTAACTTTGGCTATTTGGCCATTTATTTTAGCTTGATTTGGGGTCTTCTTTTAAATTTGGAATTTTTACCGCCTTGCCCAAGGCTTGTACTTTGCCACTTGGCACTTTGATTTGGATTGTTGTCTTTGGTTCTAATGTTCGTGATGTGTGGAATAGGGTCATGGGATGCACCATGGATTGGTTGGACCTATGGACCCGCTTCGTTGTATGGGGGTACGCCCCAAGGGGTACATATGACTAGCGGGTTATGGAGAACTACGCGTCATTATGTCACTTGGGTTAGGAGTGTCCAAACTCTGTGTGTCTTTTGACCATGGGGACAACCGGCCTCCTTGAGGGAGGCAAAAGAGTTTGAGGGAGGCATAAGAGTTTGAGGGAGGCATAAGAGTTTGAGGGAGGCATAAGAGACTTGAGGGAGGCATAAGAGTTTGAGGGAGGCATAAGAGACTTGAGGAGGCATAGAGAGTTTGAGGGAGGCATAAGAGTTTGAGGGAGGCTTATGATAATTGTCTGTATGGTTGATGTTTCAGGATATATGTTGAGTTATTGTGATGTTTGGTAGTGGTCTTTTGATGTATGTGTTACTCATGACAGATGGTTATGTGTTGTGATGTTGTGGACATGTCATTTATTCCCTTGTGGACACTATGTACCTGTAGCATGGTTTTTGTTATATGAGTCCTTCATTGATGCAAATTGAGGAAATGTCTGGTGGATTGTAGTACTCTTTTGTTTGAGTATTTGGTATGTCAGTCATTGATGTGTGATGAGTACCTATGTTATGTGAAGTGTGCCTATTCTATTCTGTATTGGAGTAACCTTTTGTGGTGTAATACAATCTTGAAGTATATACTTGTGTACTTGTGAATCTGTGATGTCTTGTGAACCTGATAGGGTGTTGTGGTAGTAGATTCATTTTGGGCACCACAATAAAGAATAAATCAAAACCTTCAATGATGATATTTTTTTAAAAGAAACTAAAACTAGAAATAATGATAATGGAAAGAGACTAATGAAATGATGAATTTGAAAGAAAAATTGCCAATCTTCACGAACATTTAAGTTAAAATTTCTACCAAATGTTCCTAAGGCTACCCTGTGGCCGTGCTTTAATCAACTAAAATTTTAAACCATAGGGTGTGTTTTCTTCTTTATCTATCCCTTGTTGCGTACCATTTCCTTTCCTCTATGTAATGTCGCATCGAGGACGATGCTTTCTTAAGGGGAGGAGAATGTAATGCCCCCTAACCTACCCGGGCTCAGTCAGCGTCATCCCCTTGGCGTGGAAGGTGGAGCATTTATTGTTCGACGTGTTGGAGTCGCGTTTTTCTGTTCTTTGCCGTGATCTCTCCAGGATTCTCCTTCAATGCGTTTGGGTGGGTGTTGGGCGCAGTTTGGTCGATGTGACGGATGAGATGGAGCTCCAAGCCAGTGTTGCAGGCGTGTTTGAAACGTTTCCTTCACTGTTCCTCCTGGGCGCGTCCTTTTCTGTCTTTCCCGGTCGCGTGAACAAGGAGGATTGTTTGGTTGCCCACGTTTTTTCTTTTGGTCTGGCCGCGTGAGGAGACTAGATGGATTTTCCTTGCTGTTTCTTGAGGCGTTCGGGTGAAATGGAGGCCTGTTTCCCTTCTCCTGGCCGCGCGGGCTGTTTTTGGAATGTTTTCCTGCTGTTCTGGTTGCACGCGACTAGTCGTGATCAGTTGTGTAAAGTCTTGCAGCCGTAGTAGAAGGACGAGATAAAGTTTTAGTTGAAGCCATTTTGAGCGCTTCCAATGAGCAGGTTGTCCGCTGTGTTGTTATCTGTTCAGTGCGAATGCTTCCTCAAATTCGAGACTCTCCTACAAGATATTTCTATCAAATCCGATTAAGTGACAGTGTGATTTATTGCACATGAGAACTGATGAAATTTATTACGAGTTCTCTCTCTGAAACCTTGCTTGTTCTTCGATGTAGTTCATGGAAGAGGGCCTCTTGGAGGCGGATCTATTTCAGATCAGAATATTCATGAAGCACGTTTGCTTTGCTGCAGTTATGGCGCTTGCTTTATGTGTTGGTGACAGATCACACCCACAGGCACAGAAGATCTATGCAATGTTGAAGAAAATGTCTTGGGAGATGAAGGTAGCAGGATATTCCTCAGATCCAGAGCTTGCACTGAGTCATTTCTCCAAAACCGATTCGTGACAGTGAGGGTGTTACCAACAGGCCTGATGAAATTTATTTGCAAAGAGTCTCTATTGAGATCTTACTTGTTGTAGGATGTAACTCATGGAAGAGAATCTGTTAGGGGCGGATCTGTTTCATATCAGAGTATTCATGAAGCACAATTTGCCTTGCAACTATATGAGCATCTTCTACGAGTCACTATGTTGGCAGGCATAAAGGGGTGCTGATGGAATTATCACTTTTTCAAGCTACAGCTGAAATGTTTGCCGAGAGTTTGATCTTTGTCCTCGATCGATGAAGGAAAAGGTTTATTTATCATTATGGTAGATGCCTTCAGAGCCAGGAGCGTGATGTAATCAATATATCTTGTGTCCAAGCTTCAAATCATGGGGTTGGCTTTGTAGATGTTATTCGCTGCCTGAATGTGGCACTGGCACGAGCTCGCAAAGCAGCTGCATTGAAGCAATCTAGTGGTAGTCAGCCTTAATTGAGGATGCTAAGTCTAGGGACTATGTTTTATGGATATGGAGTCTATACCAAGAGATTGTTCTTGGTTGTAAAGCCATCTTCTTTTGCTTTGTCTCAGACTAGGGCTCTCTAACATGAGAGCACCAAGGTTAGGAGGTCCAATTAGAAGCAATCAGATGCATATGGAGATGGTGGAGGTGTTTGGATGTATGACGAAGGATTAAGTTCATTTGCCAAAAATGGGGCCTACAGAAGTTCTAGGGCTGATCTTGGAGCGGTGTTGGGAAAATGATGGCTTGTATTTTAGACCACCCACCCTAGCTGTGAACTCCTACCTGTGCCAACATGAAGATGTTCGATGTTTGTGCGCCCAACGAGCTTGAAGAAAATGGATTTAGGCTTCGGTTGCTGTTGCAGGCCCCGTCCATCTTGTCATCGACTGCAGGAGCTTAATCAGGCACGATATTCTCTATACCATTAATTCTTATGCTGTTATTTAATTGAATCACTAAATAACTCTACTCTTCATATTAATGTCTCGTGTGATGGTATACTGTTTGGTTTCCACTTTCCTGGCTCGTTTGTATTTGTTTTGGCGTTAGAGATGATTGCGTTGGTTGAAGCCCTTATATTGTTTTCTGGGTTTTAATAAATATTATTAGTTGGGTAAACTCGTTCTTAAGGCTAATAAAACAAAAGAGGTGGGGGTCCTGTAATGAACACCCCCTAGTTCCTTATGTTGGTCTCATGATTTGAATGTTTTATCAAACATTGTTGTTGGACTCAACCTTATAGTTCATGTTTTGTTCTTATTCTTGTTTCGGTTCGAGATCTGTAGTCCTGGGTTATGTCGGGTATTTGCGAATTAGGGATTGAGTACTGCAAGTGCATTGTGTATAGGTGAACGATGCTTTTCTGTCTCTATTCTTTTCTTTTAGTTTTAGGTTCTAGTAACCCTTCGGTTGACTTGGTGTGTGTGTGCTTAGCAGTGATTATCGATTTGAGCTAAGTTGATATTACTTTCAACTAGGTTAGTTGCTTTTGTTATTTTGTTTTGAATCGCTCGAAGAAATACTTTTATTCTTCAAGTGTCATGTTTGATTTTCATAATTGATATCAATTCATGTTCACCGTTTGGAGATTGTTGTCTTTGGAACCACCTTCTCTCCCTTGGTGACTGTTGTATGTCTTGAGGAATGTAGCTGAACCTATGGAATGTTTTCTTTTGGACTCTCACATTTCTTTTGGGTAGCTTAAAATGTTAGAGGAAATACTCTTTTTCGTACCTTGTTTTTGTTTCACACATGTTGGAGGATATGAGATCTCTTGGATCATTATTGAGGAAGAAGTTTTCAAATCTTAAAATTGGGATGTTGGTTTTATGCGTAAGAAATTACCCTACGTTTTGCTCGTAAAGATGCTTAAATTTCATTCTCCTGTGACTCATAGGTTGGTGTGTTTGGAAACTCTTTGTTTGTTGGTTTTTGTGATGATCGTTGTGATACGACCTCCTTGCTTTGTCATTGTAGTAGAATGGTTATGTATTGACCGAGAAAGGTTTAAGTCAACTTGTTGTTTGTGAGATCCTTTGGAAGCTATGTATCTTGTGTTGTGTTCTTGTGAATGATTGAGTAACCCTCCTGTAAGATTTATAATGGATATGTTTGGTCTTGTCAAGTTTGTCCTTTTTCTTAAGACATTCTCTTGATTAGAAGAAAGTCTAATAGAAGGATTGTTAGGATAGGATGTGACCCATGCGAGGTCATTTGTGCGTTTCATCCCTTTTCTGTCCAATTTATTTATTCGGTACTGACACAAAATTAACTGTTAAAGGCACATCATCTTGATATTAATAAGTCATGTTGGTTTAGATATTCTCATGTTGATTGATTGTTTGGGATCTTCCAGTGGCATAGTGAATCCTTGGCTTGGTGAACCAACTTAAACAAATAGGGATAGATCACGTTTGAAACTAATTCTCTTCTTGTAATTGTTTTTGTTTCGAAATGTTATCTTGTTAATGACGGTCATTATTGTGATATGGGTGAAATTCACTATGATGTTTATTAACTGCTCCTATGTGATAATGATAATTGAATAGAGTTAGTGCCATCCCTTTTATTTAGACATTTTATGCTTTTGGATAGCTCTTTAATTGTTCTTGTTTAGACTCTTGAATTATTATTGTTTCTTCTTCAACGGTACTTTTCTTCCTTGAAAGCGAGTTAGATAACAACATAATGTCTTAATGTTATAGCTTTTATCGTGCTCGAGTTCTTATGAACCTGACATGTGTGCTAACAAATGTGCGGGAGGATTTCTTGAGTAGAAAAAGAAAAAAAAAAAGAGAGAGAAAAAAAGAAACACGTGTAGAAAGTGGATTCCAGCCTTCTTAGGAACTGTTGTTGTACGAATGTTTTTCTTTTACTTTACAGCATTGGTATGGAAATTGTGGAGGCTATCTAGAAGGCATTGTGTTATAATTTTGTATTGTTCTCTTGTAGGTTGTTGTTATCGTTTGAAAGTCAATTTGAGAAATATTATCGTCAATAAGATTAAATGAACTTGTTTTGACATGCGTATCCTTTGTTGAATTTTCACTTTTCAGAATATGATTTATCCTTGAATTGTCAAACCTAATTATAATTATCTCAAACTTGAATCTTCTTGCATCGCTCTAGTTACCTTGGTCTTGTGTCGATTGGTAAAGGACTATGTTTTGGAACCTAGCAAAAAAAAAGAAAACAAGAGAAACAAATATACCTTGTGATCCCGCGTAAACTAATCAACAATCTCTTATTGTGGTAAATCCTCAGAACGGTCTTAAGGTGAAATCAATGATTGAATTCTTGGAAGATAATAAGATTATAATAAATAGAAGGAACTTGACTAAGAAACTCTTCGACCTATCTTGCCCATTGAAAATGTAAAAAAGTATACTTATTTCTATCTCTTCAAGTGAAGCCCAAGTGAAACCTTTAATATTTTGGTTAGACTCTTGCCCCAATGAAATCCTTTTTAACCACTAATAAGATCTTAATGATGAATCCAAGAGTTAGACAGTCATGTACTGGAATAAAATAAAATAAAATAAAATTGACCGCTTGAAAAGGTAAAACATATATGTTCAAAAGCACAACGTTGAAAAGCAGTTGATAAAGTTAAGAGCCTTGAGAAATTAAGCGCCTCCTCACAAATGAATAAGTTAATCAAGTAAATGAAGTAACCTCTTGCTATTCTATAATTGGTTTACACTGTATATTAACATTATCAAGGTAGGGGAAAATTCTTCAAAGGAGACATGACTTTCAGATTCTCCTATCGTGATTCCTCTGCGAAAAGTAAAGAATGTAAAAACACTTACAGCTAAAACATGAATCTAAAGAAACCTTCTGTGGGAAGACCTTGTTGTAAGACTGCATACTTTAGATGAACCATTGTGTCCTTAGTGTGTGCCTCATGTCTATCTGTAACTAGTGTGGGTCCGTGTTGTGGAAAGCATGTCTTTGGTTGGTTGTATTCCCTAGAGAACTTGTGTAGTGTCGTATTATCTTCAAGCAAGTCAAAAAAAAGTTATCCTGTATTTCATTGTGTTGTCCTTGTGTTGGTATTTTTGGTGTGTTACACTTTGGTATCAGAGCGTAGGTTCATGCTCTCGAACCTATGGGCCGGATTGGTGTTGTATGGTGATGTTGCATGGTGGTGGTGGGGTTACATGATGATCTTGCATGATGATGATGATGTTGCATGATGATGATTTATATTGGAAGAGTAATGTGCTTTAAGCGTGATGTGATTATTGTCGTAATTGTGATATTGTGACGCATGCGTGATGTGTATGTCACTCGGTGCGTATTTGTTATCATGTTGATGTGTTGGGGATGAGAGTATTCTCTCTCCTTCTTGTGGATTCTATGAAGAGTTCACGTGTGAATTTATTGTTTGTGATGTGTGAAAAGAATTATAATGTGGATGACGTAGTGTTGGAGCATTGTGGCATATTGTGATATGTGGGTGTATCAATGTGTTGTATGATTAGTTGATGTTAAAAAAAGCGAGTTGTATCATGATGTTTTTACCATGTTCTGAAGAAATGTGTGTACTACCTTGTTATGAAGCAATTATTGTTATGTTGTGATGTTATTATGTTCATCGTATATATGAGTTGTGTGTAATATCTAATGCTTCATGTCGTGAATTAGGGTCATACGGTGAGTGTATGAACCCTATCGTATTGTGATTGCACTTTGGGTGCAGAATGTAGTAAAGTGATGTATTGTGCCCTGTGAATGTATAATTGTGATCTACCCCGTATACCTACCATACGTGAGACGTTATGGTAGCTATGTGTGTACCACCATGGTGTTAGTGATGTAGTTACATGTTATGTTGTGAGCCTTACACTAACCGACCCTGAGAGAGATCGGTAGAAGTGTATGTTAAGAGTGAGGAACGGTGTACCATGGGTCAATAACTCGAGCCAAAACTCGATTTAGTAGATTACATGTGACTCTTTCCTCTCTCCCTATGTGGTTGTATGTATGCAACCTTAGTGTATCTATGACTATGTTAGCCTTGTCGAAGAGTGGCGGGATTGATATATATTTTACGAGCAGTGAGGCTCGATGTTCGAAGTGCCGAAAGACTCGTTGAGTACCCCTTTGGTGGCTAGATAAGGCCCACGGTTATCGTAATGTGACATTATTATAAGTTGATTTTATTAAGTAAATTGAGCTTTTTACTTTATTTTTGCAAGGACCAGCATCTTTTCTTGATTGCAATGCTTTATAATTTTGGGCATTTCCTTGGTTTGTGGCACTAACATGGGGATTTTGATACTAACTTTGGCTATTTGGCCATTTATTTTAGCTTGATTTGGGGTCTTCTTTTAAATTTGGAATTTTTACCGCCTTGCCCAAGGCTTGTACTTTGCCACTTGGCACTTTGATTTGGATTGTTGTCTTTGGTTCTAATGTTCGTGATGTGTGGAATAGGGTCATGGGATGCACCATGGATTGGTTGGACCTATGGACCCGCTTCGTTGTATGGGGGTACGCCCCAAGGGGTACATATGACTAGCGGGTTATGGAGAACTACGCGTCATTATGTCACTTGGGTTAGGAGTGTCCAAACTCTGTGTGTCTTTTGACCATGGGGACAACCGGCCCTTGAGGGAGGCAAAAGAGTTTGAGGAGGCATAAGAGTTTGAGGAGGAGTTTGAGGAGGCATAAGAGTTTGAGGAGGCATAAGAGTTTGAAGAGTTTGAGGAGGCATAAGAGTTTGAGGAGGCATAAGAGTTTGAGGGAGGCATAAGAGACTTGAGGGAGGCATAAGAGTTTGAGGAGGCATAAGAGACTTGAGGAGGCATAAGAGTTTGAGGAGGCTTATGATATTTGTATGCTGTATGGTTGATGTTTCGGGATATATGTTGAGTTATTGTGATGTTTGGTAGTGGTCTTTTGATGTATGTGTTACTCATGTGAGATGGTTATGTGTTGTGATGTTGTGGACATGTCATTTATTCCCTTGTGGACACTATGTACTGTAGCATGGTTTTTGTTATATGAGTCCTTCATTGATGCAAATTGAGGAAATGTCGGTGGATTGTAGTACTCTTTTGTTTGAGTATTTGGTATGTCGAGTCATTCTTTGTGTGATGAGTACCTATGTTATGTGAAGTGTGCCTATTCTATTCTGTATTGGAGTAACCTTTTGTGGTGTAATACAATCTTGAAGTATATACCTGTGTACTTGTGAATCTGTGATGTCTTGTGAACCTGATAGGGTGTTGTGGTAGCAGTTCATTTTGGGCACCCACAGTAAAGAATAAATCAAAACCCTCCAATGATGATATTTTTTTTAAAAGAAACTAAAACTAGAAATAATGATAATGGAAAGAGACTAATGAAATGATGAACAAGAAAGAACTGCCAATCTTCACAGAACATTTAAGTTAAAATTTCTACCAAATGTTCCTAAGGCTACCCTGTGGCCGTGCTTTAATCAACTAAAATTTTAAACCATAGGGTGTGTTTTCTTCTTTATCTATCCCTTGTTGCGTACCATTTCCTTTCCTCTATGTAATGTCGCATCGAGGACGATGCTTTCTTAAGGGGAGGAGAATGTAATGCCCCCCCTAACCTACCTTTGACGGGCTCAGTCAGCGTCATCCCCTTGGCGTGGAAGGTGGAGCATTTATTGTTCGGCGTGTTGGAGTCGCGCTTTTTTGTTCTTTCGTGATCTCTCCGGGATTCTCCTTGATGCGTTTGGGTGGGTGTTGTTGGCGCGGTTTGGTCGATGTGACGGATGAGATGGAGCTCAAGCCGGTGTTGCGGGCGTGTTTGAAAGCGTTTCCTTCTTTGTTCCTCCACAGGCGCGTCCTTTTTGTCTTCCCGGTCGCGTGAACAGGAGGATTGTTTGGTTGCCCACGTTTTTTCTTTTGGTCTGGCCGCGTGAGGAGACTAGATGGATTTTCCTTGCTGTTTCTTGAGGCGTTCGGGTGAAATGGAGGCCTGTTTCCCTTCTCCTGGCCGCGCGGGCTGTTTTTGGAATGTTTTCCTGCTGTTCTGGTTGCACGCGACTAGTCGTGATCAGTTGTGTAAAGTCTTGCAGCCGTAGTAGAAGGACGAGATAAAGTTTTAGTTGAAGCCATTTTGAGCGCTTCCAATGAGCAGGTTGTCCGCTGTGTTGTTATCTGTTCAGTGCGAATGCTTCCTCAAATTCGAGACTCTCCTACAAGATATTTCTATCAAATCCGATTAAGTGACAGTGTGACTGTTACCAGCAGACCTGATGAAATTTATTACAGAGTTCTCTACTGAAACCTTGCTTGTTCTTCGATGTAGTTCATGGAAGAGGGCCTCTTGGAGGCGGATCATTTTAGATCGAATATTCATGAAGCACGTTTTGCTTTTCTTTGCGCAGTTATGGCTTTGCTTTATGTGTTGGTGACAGATCACACCCACGAGCACGAGAAGATCTATGCAATGTTGAAGAAAATGTCTTGGGAGATGAAGGTAGCGAGGATATTCCTCGGATCGAGCTTGCCTTTGAGTCATTTCTCCAAAACCGATTCGTGACGGTGAGGGTGTTACCAACTTGGGCTGATGAAATTTATTTGCAAAGAGTCTCTATTGAGATCTTACTTGTTGTAGGATGTAACTCATGGAAGAGAATCATTAGGGGCGGATCTGTTTCATATCGGAGTATTCATGAAGCACAATTTGCCTTGCAACTATATGAGCATCTTCTACGAGTCACTATGTTGGCGAGGCATAAAGGGGTCTTGATGGAATTATCACTTTTTCAAGCTACTGGCTGAAATGTTTTTGCAGAGAGTTTGATCTTTGTCCTCGATCGATGAAGGAAAAGGTTTATTTATCATTATGGTAGATGCCTTGAGCCGGGAGCGTGATGTAATCAATATATCTTGTGTCCAAGCTTCAAATCATGGGGTTGGCTTTGTAGATGTTATTTTTGCTGAATGTGGCACTGGCACGAGCTCGCAAAGCAGCTGCATTGAAGCAATCTAGTAGTCGGCCTTAATTGAGGATGCTAAGTCTAGGGACTGTTTTATGGATATGGAGTCTATACCAAGAGATTGTTCTTGGTTGTAAAGCCATCTTCTTTTGCTTTGTCTCAGACTAGGGCTGCTCCTAACATGAGAGCACCAAGGTTAGGAGGTCAATTAGAAGCAATCGGATGCATATGGAGATGGTGGAGGTGTTTGGATGTATGACGAAGGATTAAGTTCATTTGCCAAAAATGGGGCCTCTGAAGTTCTAGGGCTGATCTTGGAGCGGTGTTGGGAAAATGATGGCTTGTATTTTAGACCACCCACCCATTTGTGAACTCTACCTGTGCCAACATGAAGATGTTCGATGTTTGTGCGCCCAACGAGCTTGAAGAAAATGGATTTAGGCTTCGGTTGCTGTTGCAGGCCCCGTCCATCTTGTCATCGACTGCGGGAGCTTAATCAGGCACGATATTCTCTATACCATTAATTCTTATGCTGTTATTTAATTGAATCACTAAATAACTCTACTCTTCATATTAATGTCTCGTGTGATGGTATACTGTTTGGTTTCCACTTTCCTGGCTCGTTTGTATTTGTTTTGGCGTTAGAGATGATTGCGTTGGTTGAAGCCCTTATATTGTTTTCTGGGTTTTAATAAATATTATTAGTTGGGTAAACTCGTTCTTAAGGCTAATAAAACAAAAGAGGTGGGGGTCCTGTAATGAACACCCCCTAGTTCCTTATGTTGGTCTCATGATTTGAATGTTTTATCAAACATTGTTGTTGGACTCAACCTTATAGTTCATGTTTTGTTCTTATTCTTGTTTCGGTTCGAGATCTGTAGTCCTGGGTTATGTCGGGTATTTGCGAATTAGGGATTGAGTACTGCAAGTGCATTGTGTATAGGTGAACGATGCTTTTCCTGTCTCTATTCTTTTCTTTTAGTTTCTAGTAACCCTTCCCGGTTGACTTGGTGTGTGCTTAGCTTGACTGATTATCGATTTGAGCTAAGTTGATATTACTTTCAACTAGGTTAGTTGCTTTTGTTATTTTGTTTTGAATCGCTCGAAGAAATACTTTTATTCTTCAAGTGTCATGTTTGATTTTCATAATTGATATCAATTCAAGTTCACCGTTTGGAGATTGTTGTCTTTGGAACCACCTTCTCTCCCTTGGTGACTGTTGTATGTCTTGAGGAATGTAGCTGAACCTATGGAATGTTTTCTTTTGACGACTCTCACATTTCTTTTGGGTAGCTTAAAATGTTAGAGGAAATACTCTTTTTCGTACCTTGTTTTTGTTTCACACATGTTGGAGGATATGAGATCTACTGGATCATTATTGAGGAAGTTTTCAAATCTTAAAATTGGGATGTTGGTTTTATGCGTAAGAAATTACCCTACGTTTTGCTCGTAAAGATGCTTAAATTTCATTCTCCTGTGACTCATAGGTTGGTGTGTTTGGAAACTCTTTGTTTGGTGGTTTTTGTGATGATCGTTGTGATACGACCTCCTTGCTTTGTCATTGTAGTAGAATGGTTATGTATTGACGAGAAAGGTTTAAGTCAACTTGTTGTTGTGCGAGATCCTTTGGAAGCTATGTATCTTGTGTTGTGTTCTTGTGAATGATTGAGTAACCCTCCTGTAAGATTTATAATGGATATGTTTGGTCTTGTCAAGTTTGTCCTTTTTCTTAAGACATTCTCTTGATTAGAAGAAAGTCTAATAGAAGGATTGTTAGGATAGGATGTGACCCATGCGAGGTCATTTGTGCGTTTCATCCCTTTTCTGTCCAATTTATTTATTCGGTACTGACACAAAATTAACTGTTAAAGGCACATCATCTTGATATTAATAAGTCATGTTGGTTTAGATATTCTCATGTTGATTGATTGTTTGGGATCTTCCAGTGGCATAGTGAATCCTTGGCTTGGTGAACCAACTTAAACAAATAGGGATAGATCACGTTTGAAACTAATTCTCTTCTTGTAATTGTTTTTGTTTGAAATGTTATCTTGTTAATGACGGTCATTATTGTGATATGGGTGAAATTCACTATGATGTTTATTAAGCTGCTCTATGTGATAATGATAATTGAATAGAGTTAGTGCCATCCCTTTTATTTAGACATTTTATGCTTTTGGACAGCTCTTTAATTGCTCTTGTTTAGACTCTTGAATTATTGTTTTCTTCTTCAACGGTACTTTTCTTCCTTGAAACAGTTAGATAACAACATAATGTCTTAATGTTATAGCTTTTATCGTGCTCGAGTTCTTGCATGACTGACATGTGCTAACAAATGTGCGGGAGGATTTCTTGAGTAGAAAAGAAAAAAAAAAAAAGAGAGAGAAAAAGAAACACGTGTAGAAAGTGGATTCCAGCCTTCTTAGGAACTGTTGTTGTACGAATGTTTTTCTTTTACTTTACAGCATTGGTATGGAAATTGTGGAGGCTATCTAGAAGGCATTGTGTTATAATTTTGTATTGTTCTCTTGTAGGTTGTTGTTATCGTTTGAAAGTCAATTTGAGAAATATTATCGTCAATAAGATTAAATGAACTTGTTTTGACATGCGTATCCTTTGTTGAATTTTCACTTTTCAGAATATGATTTATCTTTGAATTGTCAAACCTAATTCTAATTATTCAAACTTGAATCTTCTTGCATCGCTCTAGTTACCTTGGTCTTGTGTCGATTGGTAAAGGACTATGTTTTGGAACCTAGCAAAAAGAAAACAAGAGAAACAAATATACCTTGTGATCCCGCGTAAACTAATCAACAATCTCTTATTGTGGTAAATCCTTAGAACGGTCTTAAGGTGAAATCAATGATTGAATTCTTGGAAGATAATAAGATTATAATAAATAGAAGGAACTTGACTAAGAAACTCTTCGACCTATCTTGCCCATTGAAAAAAAAAAATAACAGTATACTTATGTCTATCTCTTCAAGTGAAGCCCTAGTGAAACCTTTAATTTTTTTGATTAGACTCTTGACCCCAATGAAATCTTATTAACAACTAATAAGATCTTAATGATGAATCCAAGAGTTAGACAGTCATGTACTGGAATAAAATAAAATAAAATAAAATTGACCGCTTGAAAAGGTAAAACATATATGTTAAAAAAAGCACAACGTTGAAAGCAGTTGATAAAGTTAAGAGCCTTGAGAAATTAAGCGCCTCCTCACAAATGAATAAGTTAAGCAAGTAAATGAAGTAACCTCTTGCTATTCTATAATTGGTTTACACTGTATATTAACATTATCAAGGTAGGGGAAAATTCTTCAAAGGAGACATGACTTTCAGATTTTCCTAGTATGATTCCTCTGCGAAAAGTAAAGAATGTAAAGCACTTACAGCTAAAACATGAATCTAAAGAAACATTCTGTGGGAAGACCCTGTTGTAAGACTGCATACTTTAGATGAACCAGTGTGTCCTTAGTGTGTGCCTCAAGTTTATCTGTAACCAGTGTGGGTCCGTGTTGTGGAAAGCATGTCTTTGGTTGGTTGTATTCCCTAGAGAACTTGTGTAGTGTCGTATTATCTTCAAGCAAGTCAAAAAAAAAAAAAAGTTATCCGGTATTTCACTGTGTTGTCCTTGTGTTGGTATTTTTGGTGTGTTACACTTTGGTATCAGAGCGTAGGTTCATGCTCTCGAACCTATGGGCCGGATTGGTGTTGTATGGTGATGTTGCATGGTGGTGGTGGGGTTACATGATGATACTGCATGATGATGATGATGTTGCATGATGATGATTTATATTGGAAGAGTAATGTGCTTTAAGCGTGATGTGATTATTGTCGTAATTGTGATATTGTGAACGCACGTGATGTGTATGTCACTCAGTGCGTATTTGTTATCATGTTGATGTGTTGGGGATGAGAGTATTCTCTCTCCTTCTTGTGGATTCTATGAAGAGTTCACGTGTGAATTACTGTTTGTGATGTGTGAAAAGAATTATAATGTGGATGACGTAGTGTTGGAGCATTGTGGCATATTGTGATATGTGGGTGTATCAATGTGTTGTATGATTAGTTGATGTTAAAAGCGAGTTGTATCATGATGTTTTTACCATGTTCTGAAGAAATGTGTGTACTACCTTGTTATGAAGCAATTATTGTTATGTTGTGATGTTATTATGTTCATCGTATATATGAGTTGTGTAATATGTAATGCTTCATGTCGTGAATTAGGGTCATACGGTGAGTGTATGAACCCTATCGTATTGTGATTGCACTTTGGGTGCGAGAATGTAGTAAAGTGATGTATTGTGCCCCTGTGAATGTATAATTGTGATCTACCCGTATACCTACCATACGTGAGGCGTTATGGTAGCTATGTGTGTACCACCATGGTGTTAGTGATGTAGTTACATGTTATGTTGTGAGCCTTACACTAACCGACCCTGAGAGAGATCGGTAGAAGTGTATGTTAAGAGTGAGGAACGGTGTACCATGGGTCAATAACTCGAGCCAAAACTCGATTTAGTAGATTACATGTGACTCTTTCCTCTCTCCCTATGTGGTTGTATGTATGCAACCTTAGTGTATCTATGACTATGTTAGCCTTGTCGAAGAGTGGCGGGATTGATATATATATTTTACGAGCTGAGGCTCGATGTTCCGAAGTGCGGCTGACTCGTTGAGTACCCCTTTGGTGGCTAGATAAGGCCCACACGGTTATCGTAATGTGACATTATTATAAGTTGATTTTATTAAGTAAATTGAGCTTTTTACTTTATTTTTGCAAGGACCACATCTTTTCTTGATTGCAATGCTTTATAATTTTGGGCATTTCCTTGGTTTGTGGCACTAACATGGGGATTTTGATACTAACTTTGGCTATTTGGCCATTTATTTTAGCTTGATTTGGGGTCTTCTTTTAAATTTGGAATTTTACCGCCTTGCCCAAGGCTTGTACTTTGCCACTTGGCACTTTATTTGGATTGTTGTCTTTGGTTCTAATGTTCGTGATGTGTGGAATAGGGTCATGGGATGCACCATGGATTGGTTGGACCTATGGACCCGCTTCGTTGTATGGGGAGTACGCCCAAGGGGTACATATGACTAGCGGGTTATGGAGAACTACGCGTCATTATGTCACTTGGGTTAGGAGTGTCCAAACTCGTGTGTCTTTTGACCATGGGGACAACCGGCCTCCTTGAGGGAGGCAAAAGAGTTTGAGGAGGCATAAGAGTTTGAGGAGGCATAAGAGTTTGAGGAGGCATAAGAGTTTGAGGGAGGCATAAGAGTTTGAGGGAGGCATAAGAGTTTGAGGAGGCATAAGAGAGGGAGGCATAAGAGTTTGAGGAGGAGGCTTGAGGAGGCATAAGAGTTTGAGGAGGAGGCATAAGAGTTTGAGGGAGGCTTATGATATTTATCTGTATGGTTGATGTTTGGGATATATGTTGAGTTATTGTGATGTTTGGTAGTGGTCTTTTGATGTATGTGTTACTCATGACGAGATGGTTATGTGTTGTGATGTTGTGGACATGTCATTTATTCCCTTGTGGACACTATGTACACTGTAGCATGGTTTTTGTTATATGAGTCCTTCATTGATGCAAATTGAGGAAATGTACGGTGGATTGTAGTACTCTTTTGTTTGAGTATTTGGTATCGAGTCATTCATTGTGTGATGAGTACCTATGTTATGTGAAGTGTGCCTATTCTATTCCGTATTGGAGTAACCTTTTGTGGTGTAATACAATCTTGAAGTATATACTTGTGTACTTGTGAATCTGTGATGTCTTGTGAACTGATAGGGTGTTGTGGTAGCGATTCATTTTGGGCACCACAATAAAGAATAAATCAAAACCCTCGATGATGATATTTTTTTTTAAAAGAAACTAAAACTAGAAATAATGATAATGGAAAGAGACTAATGAAATGATGAACAAAAAAAGCGCCAATCTTCACAGAACATTTAAGTTAAAATTTCTACCAAATGTTCCTAAGGCTACCCTGTGGCCGTGCTTTAATCAACTAAAATTTTAAACCATAGGGTGTGTTTTCTTCTTTATCTATCCCTTGTTGCGTACCATTTCCTTTCCTCTATGTAATGTCGCATCGAGGACGATGCTTTCTTAAGGGGAGGAGAATGTAATGCCCCCTAACCTACCGGGCTCGGTCAGCGTCATCCCCTTGGCGTGGAAGGTGGAGCATTTATTGTTCATTGACGTGTTGGAGTCGCGATTTTTGTTCTTTGCCGTGATCTCTCCGGGATTCTCCTTGATGCGTTTGGGTGGGTGTTGGCGCGATTTTGGTCGATGTGACGGATGAGATGGAGCTCAAGCCGAGTGTTGCGGCGTGTTTGAAGCGTTTCCTTCTTTGTTCCTCTGGCGCGTCCTTTTTCTGTCTTCCCGGTCGCGTGAACAAGGAGGATTGTTTGGTTGCCCACGTTTTTTTTGCCACGATTTTTGGTGAGTGCGGCGCGTGAGGAGACAGATGGATTTTCCTTGCTGTTTCTTGAGGCGTTCGGGTGAAATGGAGGCTGTTTCCCTTCTCTCGCCGCGGGCTGTTTTGGAATGTTTTCCTGTTGTTACGGTTGCGCACGCGACTAGTCGTGATCGGTTGTGTAAAGTCTTGCAGCCGTAGTAGAAGGCGAGATAAAGTTTTAGTTGAAGCCATTTTGAGCGCTTCCAATGAGCGAGTTGTCATTTGTGTTGTTATACATTCGGTGCGAATGCTTCCTCAAATTCGAGACTCTCCTACAAGATATTTCTATCAAATCCGATTAAGTGCAGGTGTTATTATTGCAGCGAGAACTGATGAAATTTATTACAGAGTTCTCTCTTGAAACCTTGCTTGTTCTTGATGTAGTTCATGGAAGAGGGCCTCTTGGAGGCGGATCTGCATTTGATCGAGAATATTCATGAAGCACGTTTGCTTTGCTGCTGTGATTATGGCGCTTTGCTTTATGTGTTGGTGATGAGATCACACCGAGCACGAGAAGATCTATGCAATGTTGAAGAAAATGTCTTGGGAGATGAAGGTAGCGAGGATATTCCTCGAGATCGAGCTTCACTTTGAGTCATTTCTCAAAACCGATTCGTGACGGTGAGGGTGTTACCAACGGGCACGATGAAATTTATTTGCAAAGAGTCTCTATTGAGATCTTACTTGTTGTAGGATGTAACTCATGGAAGAGAATCTGATAGGGGCGGATCTGTTTCATATCAGAGTATTCATGAAGCACAATTTGCCTTGCAACTATATGAGCATCTTCTACGAGTCACTATGTTGGCAGGCATAAAGGGTGCTGATGGAATTATCACACTTTCAAGCTACAGCTGAAATGTTTGCAGAGAGTTTGATCTTTGTCCTCGATCTGATGAAGGAAAAGGTTTATTTATCATTATGGTAGATGCCTTCAGAGCCAGGAGCGTGATGTAATCAATATATCTTGTGTCCAAGCTTCAAATCATGGGGTTGGCTTTGTAGATGTTATTCGCTGCCTGAATGTGGCACTGGCACGAGCTCGCAAAGCAGCTGCATTGAAGCAATCTAGTGACTGGTCAGCCTTAATTGAGGATGCTAAGTCTAGGGACTGTTTTATGGATATGGAGTCTATACCAAGAGATTGTTCTTGGTTGTAAAGCCATCTTCTTTTGCTTTGTCTCAGACTAGGGCTGCTCCTAACATGAGAGCACCAAGGTTAGGAGGTCCAATTAGAAGCAATCAGATGCATATGGAGATGGTGGAGGTGTTTGGATGTATGACGAAGGATTAAGTTCATTTGCCAAAAATGGGGCCTACAGAAGTTCTAGGGCTGATCTTGGAGCGGTGTTGGGAAAATGATGGCTTGTATTTTAGACCACCCACCACTTTGTGAACTCCTACTATGTGCAACATGAAGATGTTCGATGTTTGTGCGCCCAACGAGCTTGAAGAAAATGGATTTAGGCTTGGTTTTTTATTGCGAGCCCCGTCCATCTTGTCATCATTGCGGGAGCTTAATCAAGCACGATATTCTCTATACCATTAATTCTTATGCTGTTATTTAATTGAATCACTAAATAACTCTACTCTTCATATTAATGTCTCGTGTGATGGTATACTGTTTGGTTTCCACTTTCCTGGCTCGTTTGTATTTGTTTTGGCGTTAGAAATGATTGCGTTGGTTGAAGCCCTTATATTGTTTTCTGGGTTTTAATAAATATTATTAGTTGGGTGAACTTGTTCTTAAGGATAATAAAACAAAAGAGGTGGGGGTCCTGTAATGAACACCCCCTAGTTCCTTATGTTGGTCTCATGATTTGAATGTTTTATCAAACATTGTTGTTGGACTCAACCTTATAGTTCCTGTTTTGTTCTTATTCTTGTTTCGGTTCGAGATCTGTAGTTCTGGGTTATGTCGGGTATTTGCGAATTAGGGATTGAGTACTGCAAGTGCATTGTGTATAGGTGAATGATGCTTTTCCTGTCTCTATCCTTTTCTTTTAGTTTCTAGTAACCCTTCCCGGTTGGCTTGGTGTGTGCTTAGCTTGACTGGTTATCGATTTGAGCCAAGTTGATATTACTTGCAACTAGGTTAGTTGCTTTTGTTATTTTGTTTTGAATCGCTCGAAGAAATACTTTTATTCTTCAAGTGTCATGTTTGATTTTCATAATTGATATCAATTCAAGTTCACCGTTTGGAGATTGTTGTCTTTGGAACCACCTTCTCTCCCTTGGTGACTGTTGTATGTCTTGAGGAATGTAGCTGAACCTATGGAATGTTTTCTTTTGACGACTCTCACATTTCTTTTGGGTAGCTTAAAATGTTAGAGGAAATACTCTTTTTCGTACCTTGTTTTTGTTTCACACATGTTGGAGGATATGAGATCTACTGGATCATTATTGAGGAAGTTTTCAAATCTTAAAATTGGGATGTTGGTTTTATGCGTAAGAAATTACCCTACGTTTTGCTCCGTAAAGATGCTTAAATTTCATTCTCCTGTGACTCATAGGTTGGTGTGTTTGGAAACTCTTTGTTTGACTGGTTTTTGTGATGATCGTTGTGATACGACCTCCTTGCTGTCATTGTAGTAGAATGGTTATGTATTGACCAGAAAGGTTTAAGTCAACTTGTTGTTGACGACAGATCCTTTGGAAGCTATGTATCTTGTGTTGTGTTCTTGTGAATGATTGAGTAACCCTCTGTAAGATTTATAATGGATATGTTTGGTCTTGTCAAGTTTGTCCTTTTTCTTAAGACATTCTCTTGATTAGAAGAAAGTCTAATAGAAGGATTGTTAGGATAGGATGTGACCCATGCGAGGTCATTTGTGCGTTTCATCCCTTTTCTGTCCAATTTATTTATTCTATACTGACACAAAATTAACTGTTAAAGGCACATCATCTTGATATTAATAAGTCATGTTGGTTTAGATATTCTCATGTTGATTGATTGTTTGGGATCTTCCAGTGGCATAGTGAATCCTTGGCTTGGTGAACCAACTTAAACAAATAGGGATAGATCACGTTTGAAACTAATTCTCTTCTTGTAATTGTTTTTGTTTCGAAATGTTATCTTGTTAATGACGGTCATTATTGTGATATGGGTGAAATTCACTATGATGTTTATTAACTGCTCCTATGTGATAATGATAATTGAATAGAGTTAGTGCCATCCCTTTTATTTAGACATTTTATGCTTTTGGATAGCTCTTTAATTGTTCTTGTTTAGACTCTTGAATTATTGTTGTCTTCTTCAACGGTACTTTTCTTCCTTGAAACAGTTAGATAACAACATAATGTCTTAATGTTATAGCTTTTATCGTGCTCAGTTCTTGCGAACTGACATGTGCTAACAAATGTGCAGGAGGATTTCTTGAGTAGAAAAAAAAAAAAAAAAGAGAGAGAGAAAAAGAAACACGTGTAGAAAGTGGATTCCAGCCTTCTTAGGAACTGTTGTTGTACGAATGTTTTTCTTTTACTTTACAGCATTGGTATGGAAATTGTGGAGGCTATCTAGAAGGCATTGTGTTATAATTTTGTATTGTTCTCTTGTAGGTTGTTGTTATCGTTTGAAAGTCAATTTGAGAAATATTATTGTCAATAAGATTAAATGAACTTGTTTTGACATGCGTATCCTTTGTTGAATTTTCACTTTTCAGAATATGATTTATCCTTGAATTGTCAAACCTAATTATAATTATCTAAAACTTGAATCTTCTTGCATCGCTCTAGTTACCTTGGTCTTGTGTCGATTGGTAAAGGACTATGTTTTGGAACCTAGCAAAAAGAAAAAAGAGAAACAAATATACCTTGTGATCCCGCGTAAACTAATCAACAATCTCTTATTGTGGTAAATCCTAGAAACGGTCTTAAGGTGAAATCAATGATTGAATTCTTGGAAGATAATAAGATTATAATAAATAGAAGGAACTTGACTAAGAAACTCTTGACCTATCTTGCCCGTTGAAAATGTAAACGGTATACTTATTCTATCTCTTCAAGTGAAGCCCAAGTGAAACCTTTAATTTTTACGAGTTAGACTCTTGCCCCAATGAAATATTATTAACCACTAATAAGATCTTAATGATGAATCCAAGATTTAGGCAGGTCATGTCTTGGAATAAAATAAAATAAAATAAAATTGACCGCTTGAAAAGGTAAAACATATATGTCCAAAAGCACAACGTTGAAAAGCAGTTGATAAAGTTAAGAGCCTTGAGAAATTAGCGCCTCCTCACAAATGAATAAGTTAATCAAGTAAATGAAGTAACCTCTTGCTATTCTATAATTGGTTTACACTTTGTATATTAACATTATCAAGGTAGGGAAAATTCTTCAAAGGAGACATGACTTTCAGATTTTCCTAGTATGATTCCTCTGTGAAAAGTAAAGAATGTAAAGCACTTACGGCTAAAACATGAATCTAAAGAAACATTACGTGGGAAGACCTTGTTGTAAGATTGCATACTTTAGATGAACCATTGTGTCCTTAGTGTGTGCCTCAAGTTTATACGTAACCGGTGTGGGTCCGTGTTGTGGAAAGCATGTCTTTGGTTGGTTGTATTCCCTAGAGAACTTGTGTAGTGTCGTATTATCTTCAAGCAAGTCAAAATAAACCCCATTAGGTTTTTGGGAAGATAAAAGGTTAAATATTCATTACAATTTCTTTATTGTAATTAATTTTGTTCTTAAGGGGTGTGGGCTTGGTTTTGTGTGTGTAAGTAACTTGTCATTCCTCTCACCTACCAATTTATGGTGCATTGGGGTTGAGGTTTGACTTGTGAGGTGGAGTTGAGGATGAATGATGTGGCATCATACATGGAGCCACCTCACCCTCCTCTGTTCCTTTTCTATTTATTCAAGTTCTTTTGTTTGTTTGGGGGTTACTTCATTCTTTTGTGCTCTTGCATTTATTAGAATTAAAGGATTTTGGAGAGTTTGTGGTCTTTGTGGGAGCTTGTTAGTGATTGCTTGGGTTTGAAGGAGCTTGGAGTTTGACTCTTGGAACAAGCTCTACTATGGAAAGGTAGGAGATTTACTTTTTCTTATTTTGTTCCTTTATTTTGTGTTTGTGTACTTGTTTTGTTGAGTGTTAGGAATGCTTGTTGGGTGCTTGGGTGGATTGCCTAAGTGTGGTATAGGAGGGGATTGTGGGGAGAATTTATGTAGGGAGGAATAAGAATTATTTTCATGTTTTGGAGGAGTTTGGATTGGGTGCCCCACCTTGGACTAGGAATGCTTGCATTTCCTACTTGTTCTTATATGATGGAGGCATAAGATTATGAGGGAGGCATAAGACTATGTGGGAGGAATAAGAGGTACTTAAGGGAGGGATATGATTATGTAGGGTATTTGAGATATACATTGGAATTTTTTAAGGTGGGCAACCATTTCTCATTAGGAGGCATAAGTGGCCTCCCATAGGTTCTTGCTCCTTTAGCTTTCGTCTTTAAGCCTTGTTTATTTTGTTGTTATTCCTTCTTGTGTTTGTAGTTTGAGTTGAATGTGTCATAGGTGCTTAATTGACTAAGTGGAAGCTTATAAGTCTTAGGAGTGGTAAAGTCTGGTGTTCGACCCCTCCCCACCCTCAACACTTTAAATCCCCACCTACCTTGCATCTGCGGGCAGAAATACTACATACCCCCGTGCATTCCTTTACCACACTTTTGCAAAAAAACATTAATGCTCACGTCTGTGTATAAGGTAAAATTTTGGCCTTTGAATCGGTTATATATATATATATATATTTGTATATAAATACAATATAGATTATTTAATAAATGCATATTACCAATCTATTTAAAAATGGGTATTTTCAGATTTACCCTATAAATGAAATAAAACAAAAATATATTTATGTATATATATGTATGTATGTATGTATGTATGTATGTATACACTTTTTCTTACCCAAAGGAAGATATAGATCAAACCTAGCTATATAAATAAAATAGGAAAATACCCACAAACCCATTTGGGAAAACCCAACAATGGGGAGCTAAATAAATTAACCAAATGTTTTTTAAAACCCTAGGAGAGGGTGTGCACAAAATGAGAAAATAATAAAGCATGTATGCCTCTTCCAAGAGCTTGAAATGGCCTCCAATGGCTTCTCTTCCTCCTCCAACAACCTACAAAACAAAAGAGAAACAATGAGCCAAAAGAAAGAGAGAAAGTAGTTTTCTTAAGCATGCTTTAGGGTTAGTTTCCGTTTTCCTCATCAAGAGTCCTAAATAAATCCATCCAAGGGATGAGATTCATCCCTACAAAAAGTAAGTGGAGAGTGGGTGAGTGTTGATTTATCTTTTAATTTAAATGTTTTAATTCAAAATACATGGGTTGACTTTTTAAGGGGTCACTTTATGGGGTAAGGGAATGTTTATTCTAACCCCATGTAAAATGGAGATCTTGTTAATTGTTTAAATTTTGTGGAATTAAATACCTTGGGTATTTAATTATTTTTGCCCCTTTAACCCCTTAAATTTAAATATGGAATATTTAACTATAGTAGGAATTTAATTGTTTATTAAATTAACACTTAGAGAGAACTAAACCATGCTTGAGCTAATTATACTCGTTTGTTTTAATGTGGGTTTAATATTATTATAACGGGAAAATTTTATCTATTAAATATAATTACCTAGGAAAGTTATTGTGAAAACCGTTACTATGGTATCGAGCATAACAACGGTAGGGTGAGGTTATAACACCTTTGAAACTTGCACTCAAAACTTCACTCTATGCTTCTAAGGACACAATTAAGAGGCTAAGTAAAAAGGTGACATCAATTTCCCTTTTTATTCAACAAATACATCATGAGGGCTAAATTTGGCCCCTTACATCATAGGTATGGTTGGTAGGAAGGTTTAAGAGGTATGGGACAAGTTTAACTTGTCCCATAAGCCTCCAAAAGTGGCCTCCAAAGCCCAAATTCGAGTTTGGGTGATGGGAATGGGTACTCTTCCCAAAATAAAAATCATGAAGGTAACAAGGACTATCTAACCCATTTAATGCCCACATATTCACATCCCAACTTAGCATAATCAACATGATTAATTAACTAAACAAGAGCACATTAATTAAGCAATAATAAAGTGAGAATACATTACAATTAAAGAAATCACATACACAACAAAATAAATAAAATTAAAAAAGGAAAAGCAACACACAAACCCATGGTCACATATGAGGTCACCCCCCATGGGAACTTCCTAACAAACTCAACAATAAAACGACAATACACACGAACACAAAGTTTCCAAGGTGACCTTGTTGCAAACATCTATATTATTCCATGGTTAGTCTCCTAGCCCCTTCTTGTTTATTGTGATATAATTTCCTACAAACAACCAAAACAATACCCCTTCGGCCTCAAGGCCATATCAATTACATCAAGAAATAAAACACATACATATCTATCAATTAACATCATCATATAATGTAGCTAAATCATCATCAAGGTTAAGCAATTCTATCAATTGTTTACAATTTCTAAACATTTCAATTCTACCATTTTCACCAACATCAATGAGATCGCAAGACTAGCCCGATCATCTAAACATAATCAATACGTCAAGAATCCAAAGTGTTAGTATATAACAAAGTAACAACACTAGATCATCATCAAGTAATGAAATATTTATCCATGTCTACTAGGATTCCATACAATCCACAATATGAGTCACAACATATCAATAATCAAAATGTCCATATTGTCTATCAACATGCTACCAAAATATAATAATAATGTCCATGTCTCTAATCAACAATAATCAAAATCATAGTAAAATAAGTGTCGAAGAGGAGTGGGCATTACGGTAACCTTCGGTGTTTCCATCATAAATTTCACGTACGATTGCTTTAGTATATATCTCAACCAAATCCTAACAATATTCTCAAAAAATAACAATATATGATTCTGATATATTGTTTTTTAAAAAAAGATGTATATACTGTGAGAGTTAATAATAACTACATTATTTGATGCGGGAGCATAACTTTTAATATTTCTATTTGATCATCTTGAAATTTTATAGGGTGTTAGTTCTTGATTGCTAATATTTCATTCGAAATTTCTGAAATGGTTGGGTGTCATTTCCACATATTTTGGGGCATAATTCTTTCGTCTAGTGGTCTAAAATTGGCTTTGAACCTTTTTTGGTTTTGTTTAGAACTTAGAGTTTTAATATATTTTTCTCTGCTTTATAGAATAAGCCAAGATTTGGCATAAGCCTTCATTTATGAAATTATATTTAAATACGTAAAATTTGGGGCCCATTCGAGATGTTTTAGTTTTTAATTTTTGTTGTGTTTTAGGTTTTTGCATTCTGAGGTTTTCTTAGAGATAGTGGTAAAAATTAGTGTGGATTCATAAATGAGAAGAAAACTATTTTTAAAGTTTTGGAGTTTTTACAAAATTGTGTCTATATATTTTGGAGACATTTCAACCTCTTGTGAGTTGGATCCACATCATTATCATATTAACTATTCACCATGTGATAACTTACTGACCAATAACCTATTCTAGTATTTTATCACATTGTAAATCACTAATAATGATGTGAACACTAATTTTCCTAACAAAAAGGTACCCAACAACTTTTTAAATATATAATACCTTGTACATTATAGATATTACCTTGTATATCATTATAATCTTAGGTATTTATTTACTTTAAACTTCATATATCCATATCTGTTTATTTGTATTTTCTTTTTAACTCATAAATAATATTATAGAAATATTTACCAAGTTAAGCGATTTAGGTATTCGATCTATGGTGGAATATAAGACTTAACTATAGTATTTTGTTGCGGGATGATGTTAAATCTGTAATTATTACTTAGAGTTAATTTTTTGATTAATTTACTATGTAAGTTGATTCTGATACTATAAATCTATTTTCCAATCGAAGTACTTAAGGATAAATTACAAACACACACAAAATATGATTTGGTGTGTTTATGTGGATTGAAATTTATATTAAAGAAGTATAAATTTTTTTATAGATAACCTTGGATTTTGAAGGAATCCAAAACCTAATATAAAAGTGAAAAATAGCCGATGATGAATTACATACACGATAACCCAATTAAACAACTATAAAGATTCAAAGACGATTCACCTTAACATAAACCAACAAACCCAAACCAACACCGGTTTAGATTCTCGAAAATTCACCATCAAATCAAACACTTAAAACGCCCCTAGGGTTGCTCCTAATGACTCTCATGTTACCATTAGCTATGTCATTGGGTTTGGATTTTCTATTCTACACTAGGTTCCACTTGCCAAGTTCCATACGTTATTATATTCAATTTCTTTCCTCCATACTTATTTCTTATGAATTATTTATACATCTAACCATCCAAAAATTTATAAACTTTTAGGTTTTATGGTCTACATAGGGTGTAGTAACCTTGATGTCTTATGGAATTTAGTCAGTTTCAGATTTTGAATGTCTCGTTATTCTTATCAACCAACCAATAGACCTAGGGATGTCCCTACATTTTCTTTGATTCTTCTAGTTACACAGGATTAACACAATCTCTATCTCAAATCCTTTCTTTGATGTTATCTTTCATTCCTCATTTCAAACCGATCCTTAAACAGCCCCATCAAGACCCATAACCACATCAAAATTTCCCTATCCTCCTTAACTCTCCCCATCCGATCATGGAGACTCCTTTTCTTCCTTTGAATCCACTATTTGCAAATGACATTGGTTCTCATCAATTTTAACATAGAAATTTTGAATCATAATTATGATTTCAATCTATTGTCATTTTCTATTTGAATATTTATTGTCACTTTATAAATTTATGATAATGGAATGAAATGTTAAACATATATATATATATATATATATATATATATATATATATATATATATATATATATATATATGTATATGTATATGTATATATATGGAAAACATGTTTTTGTCGGTCGAATAAAACTAAACATTATTGGAGTAAAACTTATAATAAAAATAATGTTGAGAAAAAGTTGTTATCATGTATATTTGATAGGCGGAGGCTATTCTCCCCACAGAATGCACCACCATACATAACACTAACCATGCGATCATCATGTCAATGTTGGTGTAGGTGGTATTTTTCATTACTTATTTAGTTATTTAGTGTAATTCAGCCTCACCAAGTGAGTCATCTCACTTCGATTAACATGGATCTAGGCGGCATTTTAGTTATGATAGATTCCTTTCTGAGAATCTCTCATATGTGTAAGTGTGCCATAGGAGTTACTTTCTCCTTTGAGAAAATAACTCCCCTTCTCCATCATGGAGGCATATTCTCTTACATGGGAGTTATAGATTCACTCCCCTATTTGTACTCACCTCATTTTGATCCATGGAAATCCAATCCATTTCATTCCACTCCACTCTTGAATCTTGAGCTCTCATATACATGCACATTTCTTCCTAAAATTTTGTTTGCTTTAATCTTGCAACTCATTCATTTTAATTGACTGCAATTGTTCAATGTATGTGGATTCCTTCTAGGCATCTTTCATTCATTCCTTTGTCATGGTATCATAGCATGTGGAACAGAATCACATTGCTCACCATTGTTGCTCCACCATGTAGTTGTTTGTGCAAGCTCTCTCTTTTGTATGTGCTTTACTTGCATATTTTGAGATTCTTATGGTTGTTTTTAGTGTTTTGTTTGTATACTCCTTGTTGGTTGTGCTTGTGTTGAGAATCGGGAATTTTTGGTTAACAAAAAGAGGTGTTGTTTTTAGTGTTTGAAGAGGTATAGATTTGGAATTGGAAGAGCTTTAAAAAGGGTCCATCTCAGCCCTAGCTCGCCAAGTTGGGACAGAGCTCCCCGGTTTGCATGTCAAGTTGGACTTGTTCCATTTATAACTCACCACCCCTTTGACTTGAGTTTGGTTTGGCTCCATGAATTGGTTTGCACTATTTTGTAACTTTTCGTGGTTATTTCTACATTGCCTTGCTTCTCAACTCATAACTTGGCGGTCTATCGACTTTGACTCGTGTGATGGCTCGGCTCGGATTTACTCTATTGTTGCACGTCCATGAACTAAGTTTTCTTGAAGTAGTTCATCGCTTTTGATCTACATAGCTCATTTTCCCCCTTCACGGTGTCTTGTGCTTGTTTTTACACTCCTATGAGCTTGTTTTGGTTGGTTTCAAGATGACGTGTTTTCCCTGCATTAGGCACCCACACTCGATCATTCACATTTTTTAAATTGGATGATCCCTTGTCTAGAAGATCAACATACCTTATCGCCTTGAATGATCCCCTTGTTCTAGCTCCTCCCTATTGATGTACGTACTCACACTACTCGTAGTTTGAAATGTGGGAGAAATTTGGCGGTTTCAGCCATGAAGTCATGTACGGCAACTCTATTACAAGCTGGGACCTTCTTGATAGTTTCTCTAGGCCTTGTTGTCAACTCTACCATCTGCACTACACTCCTCTCGTCTCTCGTTACTGTAAAGGGTTCTTCTTGCCACCGCTGCGTTACGTTCTCTATGTGACCACCGCACGACGTTTAGTCACCACTTAGGAATGCGGCTTTGACGAAATCTCCACTGAGCGCATTTGTTGAACTCGGTCATTACCTTTAGCTCGGTGGATTTTTTTCTTTCAAGTACATGGTGGGTTACCTTACATAACTCGTCCCCAGATTACAGGCCATCACCCACTTCCTTGGGCTCCTCCCGATCTTGGTATCATCTTTTCGGTGGGCATTTATTCCTACCTCGGCAAGCACTCCATCATCCACTTTCCATGATGGTGGCTCACATGATCTGAGCCTCCTCAACCATCACGGTGAGCCTTTGAACTAACTTGGGTTTGTTCTCTTTGCTCGGCTTGAGCCTTGTTGATTTGGTGGCCCTCATGAAGCCTCATATCATTTGGATCTCCCACCTCGGTGATCTTTTGGCTATAGCTCGTGAGCCCTGTACCACCTCCCTTCCAGAAATGGCCAACCAACCAACTCACAACCAACCAACTTGTCGAGTGAGCTAGCTCGTCACCCTCTTCAAGACCCTTTTTTCTCTCTCCACTATAGCTTTTTTTATAGATTATTATATTTAATTAATTTTATTTGTAATTAAAGGTTATAAGAAACTTTTAAAGGGAAATATTGTCCTTTATAGGGTTGTATTGGCCTTCTGGGCCCCACAATTTTTTCCCCTTCTATCATTGTAAATTTTTCCTCTTCACTTGCGGGTTAGTGAGTGTGCCGACACAACCTCATAGCAAGAGATCCATTCCACATTCATGGGGGTGTGTTCTTTTTTCTTTTTCCACATTCTCTTTTTGCACATCTTTTCAACCATGGATCCTCTTACGGTTCCTTTACTCACCCTGTTCAATTATCGGGAATGTATGAATGCCATGAACATTTCCTTAAAAAGGAAACAACTACATTCCACATAACTACCGGTTTACAAAAGTGAACCCAGTGATGAAGGAAAAAATGAAAAATTTCTTCACAAGTGTGATGAAGCCATTGGATTTTCTCCATTGAGTATGTCTCCATAACTACATTTTCACATTTCCTCTGCCTGACACCCAAGGAGGTTATAGATACTCTAGACAAACTATTTGGGAAACATGATAAAATGTGAGGACATGAACTTGAAAATGACCTAATTATCCTTAGTCCCGGTAGTTTTGAGACCCTTCAAAACTTCTTCACCAAGTTCATATCACTTGGATTGTAGTTAAAAGCTTGTGGAACAAAGAAAAAGGAACGACAACTCATTCTATCTGTCCTTGCAAAACTTGGTCTCAAATACTCTATTTTTGTCTCCACCTTCCATACATCAAAAAGGGAACTTGGTAAAATTTGGTCTATGCCCTCACCTCATGTCTTTATTGCAGATTTGATTAGGGAACATGATAAATTTATTCAGATGGGCACCTTGAAATCCACAAAAGCCCATGCTCTCATAGTTGGAAAATAAAAATAGAAACCTTCAAAGGAGAAGAAAGAGGAGAAGGATCATAAAAGGAAAAACCCAAAACCAACTCTTCCACTTCCTCTTCTAGCTCCAAACCTCCCAAAGAACGAATTAAATGTGGGTACTGCAATGGCATGCATGATGAAGAAAAGTGCTAGAAGAAAAGCGATTGATCTCCTCACTAATTTGCTTGAGAAGCACAATATCGGAGTTCAAATTCTTTGAAAACATCTTCATCATCTCACGATATTTTTAACGATAAAGAGAATGAAAAGGGAAAGTGAGCGAGAATAAAAAAGTACGAGAATCAAACAAGAAGAAAACCAAAGGGAAGATCTCTAGTGACAATTTTTCCACCTACCCCTACATGGATCATTGACTCGGGTGTAACTCATCACATGGCCACATCGGATATTGAGTTTTCTTAAGCGCATCCATGTGGCATGTCTTATATTCAGCTTGGTGACAACACTATTGCACGGAGTTTTCAAGAGAGGATCAATTGAAGTGAGTGGTGGTACTTTTAACGGTGTTCTAACTATCCCTTAACTTTCAACCAATCTTCTTTGATCTATCAAATCGCTCACCTTGGACATGGCATGTAGGTTTAGTTCACTCCAAACTCAATTTATATTAGTGAGCTTCATAGTGATTTTATTGTTGCAGTTGGTATAGTCGACCATCACACTCGAGTTGCACTCATTCTCTCACTTTGCTCCTCCTTCAAATTCATTATCTCGAATCAATTTGGACATGAGGATACTTCTTATCCACTTCGATATTGAGGACATCTCTTCTAGCATAGTTTATTGTCATGATGATGAGCATCAACCTCCACCATCCACTTATCACTTGCCACAACTTGAGGAATTGTCTCTTGATCGCCTACTTCTAGTTCACTTCATACACTTCGGGGACGGAGCTGCAATATGATTAAGGACTCATCAGGCATTCGGCACACTTCTTCACATTTTTAGGACATTCCACCTTTCTTCCTTGCCACTACTTTGGGATCTACATTTCTTCATGGAGCAACTAGCATTTCCAATTCATGTACGAGCATTGTTCCTTGGATTAGGAGTACACCTTGTCATTTTCAGGGTCTTCTTCCTCCTCTTCATCAAACATAGGGTGGCTCGTGATTGGATCATCTTCTTGGGAGGCTGGATAGGCATCTTCTTATCTCCTTCTTCTTCTTATTAGCTTAGGAGAGTTTTTCTATCTCGTGTAAGTGGAGGTTTTTCCCACTAGGTTTTCCATCACTACTTGATATTTTTGGTGTGCATGGGTACCTCATCAGGGTTATGACGAGGACCCATTTTTTCCTTTGTGTGTTTTTGTTAACTTACCTTGCCCCATCCTAGTTTCGATGAAAGGGTGGGTGTATGTGTAGGTGGTATTTTTAATCACTTATTTAGTTATTTAGTGTAATTCCACCTCACTAGGTGAGTCATCTCACTTAGGTGGACATGGATCTAGGTGACATTATAGTTATGATGCATTCCCTTACGAAATTTGTCATTTGTGTAAGTGTGTCATAGGAGTTACTTTTTCTTTTGGGAAAGTAAATCCCCTTCTCCATCCTAGAGGCATATTCTTTTATGTAATGCCCACTAAAAACAACCCACTTGAGACCTAGGAACAACCTAGGATTAGTTAGGAAAATTATGGAATAATTTTTTTGTTTAAAAGAGTCTCTGACAGGAGTTACAAGACAACAATTGTCACTAACAAGTTTCAGATCAATTCTAATCCACTAGAATATACTTTTCTTTTATTAACAATTATTAGAGGTCATAAGGTCCCAAAATTTAGGGTTAAAAAGTTCAATTAGGTTCAGAGGGTAATTCCTCACCATACCCACTCTCTAATAGGATTTAAAGATTTAACTTGATTTTTCTCAAAATTAATGCATTCAAAATTTCCCTAAATCATTCCCATTGGATAGGAAATTTCCTCACCTTTCCAGTGATATAAATAAGTCCTCCTAACTCCTCATATTTCTCAAGTTATGGGCCGGCGGGCCTTGGGGTGAAAATTTTCCCCAAGAGCGGGCTGCGGGCCAGGGGAGAAAATTTTCCCAAGGGGCAGGTTTGCGGCCCGTGGGAGAAATTTTTCTCGGAGGAGGAGTTAGGTCGGGGGCCGCGGGAGACATTTTGGAAATTTCCGCGTGGGGCGAAAAGCCACCTTTACACCCACGCTCCCGCGAGTCTGTAAGTCTACAAGGGACACGTGGTGCCTTCTAAGCCAATGTGGGGAAAGCGAGGCGGTGAGGGATAAAATATTTTTAATGCCCCAAAGGGTGAAAAGGGTAAAATTCACCGATGTCTCGTGATGCCACGTGGTAGCTCTGATTGGGTAATGAAAGTGGCGGGGCGCGTGGAAAACATAGAAGATTTTCCCAAAAAATTTTGAAAACACAAAAGGCAGAAAGGAACTCACTCTTCCACCAATGCCTTGCGACGCCACGTGGCAGCTCCTGATTAGCTGCGGGCCGGCAGGCTGGCGGGGAAAATTTAGAAATTTTCCCAAAAATTTTCTAAAGCGATAAGCTAAAAAGGGATCCGCCCCTCATGACGCCTTGTGGTGCCATGTGGCGACCTGCGATTGATTGGCAGTAGGTGGGGTGGTAGGGAAAATTAGTAAAAAATTTCTAAAAAATTTTTGAAGCACTAAGGGAAAAATTTGGGCCCATGGGTCTACCAAGGAAATATTTCCCAAAAAATTTTTGTGATAGTTAGAATTATTTTTTTGACTCAAAATGAAGAAAAACTTCAGAAGGCCATAACTTTTGATTGAGAGCTCAATTTTGGGCAAACGAGGACTTTCTAGAAAGCTCTCAACATCCTCTTTACTCAAGAATCATTAAATTTTGATTTTGATAAATTTTAAGGAGTCAATTTCAAGAAAATGATCTGTAAACTTTTACAGTGCAAACTAGTAAATTTTAACTTATAAGATTTGTTCAATTTGATCTTCTTCCTCTCTCAACATGTCAAATAGACATGGAGAATTTTCTTAGATGTATTTAAGAAGGATTTAAAGATTCAATTTTTTTGATTGATTTGCAATTTGAAAATTTACATCTATTGACAACAAAACGACTATAAGAGGGTTGAGCCCATTTTTGCTAAGTTTTCTAAGAAGTTCCTTAAGTATTTTTGTCCAATTGGATTCGTTTAGGGAATACTAATTCAATTTAATCGTTTAGTTTGTTATTTCATTGTTGCAAGTTCGAACTGTGCATTTTTGGATAAAGTATTTGCCAGTTTGAAAATACAAAATAAAGATCAAATTTTAAAGGATCTATTCGTCATTTTCATCTTCCAAGTATTAGGATTCATTCCAATTCTAATCTAAAACATTTGATTCAATTCAACTATTCAAAAGCTAGAATACATCTCTGATTTCCAATTTTCACATATTTCAAAAGATAGAGTATTACACTTCCTTCATATGCATTTCTTTCTTTCAAATAGAGATTACAACTCACATTTAGATGATTAAATTCAATACAATGATGCAATTTGAGGAAGGTTATGCAATCCTTTATTGATTCCAAAAGACAACTTTACAACTTCCTTCTTTCTTTCCTCAATTTCATCATACAAGACACAATTTCTTGCTTTCAAAAAAAGAACATAGAGTATGTCTCTTTCACATTTCAATATACACTTTCATAACCAATACAACATCTTTCCATTACAAAACATATACAAGTTCATCCACTTCAAGTGGGAAAGGTTACAATAAGATTTCATTTCACAAGGGACAGTCAAACTGTCTTTTCTCAGCTCCAGAACAACAACATGCATATTTCTCATTCTTCCAAATTGTGATCACAACAAGAGTAGGAGAAAGGAAACGCTTTCCACCCAACCAAGACATCCAATGAAGAGGATAAGCCAATATCCTTCTTCATTGGCCCTCGAGCCCCAACCACAATGCAATTAAAGATGTGATCCAACTCATGGCAACAACAGGATTCCACAAACACACAAGAAACATTTTCACAATAAAAACACAGTCCAAAACAGAATGTAGTTTACAACTACATTAAAGCATGAAAAACATTATTGAGGCTTCATCAAGAAAGCTAAATGAGCATGAAACTATGGGGATTCTTCTTATGCCTCCCAAAAGGGGAAATGGGTATCACCACCTGAATTACAAACTACCAAAATATAGTATATCAAATCCCGGACATTCCTTATGCCTCCCCAAGTACCCCTTATTCCTCACATTTCCTTATGCCTCCCCAACCTCTTATGGCACCCCATAACGAGTAAAGAAATGAAAGCTATTTCTTTGTAAGGAGGAACCCAAATCCCAACTCCCTCCACCCTTATACCTCCCTAAAACACACTTGTGCCTCCCACAAAGTAAACCCCATAGTCTTCTCCTACACAATTCCTAGGCCATCTACCCAACAACCCACAAACATGCCAAAACATTCACACATTAACATTTAAATTCATAAAAGAAGAGCATTTCAAGAGCCAAGCTCTTACCTCTCCATGATGGAGTTTCCCAAGTTCTAAACAACAGTTGTTTCCAAGAAAACAATCCAAAAATCCACCAAACAACAAGCATGAAACAATCTTCAAGCTTCTCCAAAAGTAAGAGCTCCCAAAACAAAGCAAGGAATTCACCCAAGAATGAAGTCTCCAAAGTTGAGCAACCCCAAAACAAGGCAAGGAATTTGAATTTTATAGAAGAGGGAAGAGAAGAGGATGAGGTGGATCCATGTAGGATGCCACATCACACATCCTCAACCCCAACCCAAAAGTCAACTTCATTCTCCAATGCATAATAAATAGGTGGGTGAATAATATGATAGTTTACTTACACACTCAAATCCAACCCACACCCCAAAGGACTGAAATTAAATCATGTAAGAAAAGTGCAATTAAAACCTACAATTTTCCTTCTCAAAAAGCATTATAAAAGTCAAATTTCAACTCTCCAACCATAGGTATGGTTGGTAATTAAATTTAAGAGGTATGGGACAAGTTTAACTTATCCCACAAGCCTCCAAAATCAGCCTCCAAGGACAAATTCAAATTTTCAAGAGGTGGAGTGTTGCACACTCAAAAGTTAACTTACACATCACTTACAACACTTTAATTCAGGGCCAACAACTCTATTAATTACTTTCTTATGACACATTTTAATTAATTAACTTAGCAACATGATTACTCACAATATTACACACCATTTAATGAATAATGAAAGGGTCAATGCACCAAAAAAAAAACATGCAAACATAAACAAAGGAACCAATAAATAAATACACATAACCCCTTGGTCACATTTAAAGGTGATCCCCCCATGGGAATCCCTAACACACACAAACACGCACAAACAAATACTAGTTTCCATGGTGACCTTGTTGAATTCATCTAGAATTCCAATGTGGTTGGTCTCCAATCCCCTATGTTTGTTGTGATATTTTAACTGCAAAACATGAATACCTCCTTCGGCCTCATGGCCATATTAGAACATCCAAAATAATATAATTAAAATTCTAAAATCATCTAGATATATGGATCACAACAACATCCAAGAAATCAACAAGATCATTTGCAATTTTACTCAACAACTATATCATCATCAAATAATTTCCATTTCTAGGTCTACTCACAATATCTAAATATCACATGTCCGAACAACATCCATAGTATAACCATGTCAAATAGTATATCAACATCAATATCTAAAATGCCTCTAATAATCATCATGCATCATAACTGAATCAAGTCAACAATAATCCATGATCTAACATCTAACATCATACTATAATAAAGTCGATAATCATGTCCATAATATAATCAGCGATATCAAATAGGTGTCGAAGGGAAGTGAGCACTACATCTTACATGGGAGTTACATATTCACTCCCTATTTGTACTCACCTCATTTGATCCATGCAAATCCAATCCATTTCATTCCACTCCACTTTTCGAATCTTGAGCTCTCATATGCATGCACATTACTTCTTAAAAGTTTTCTTGCTTTAACCTCTCAACTCCTTCATTTTTTGGTGAGTACAACTATTCGATGCACATGGATTCCTTCTAGGCCTTTGTCTTTCATTCCTCTATCAATCCATCCATTTTATTTTTTTTGATTTTGTTGTTAAAAACACACTCTTTTTCAACACTATAAAAATACCTACCTTTGTCCAAGGAAATTTGAACCCATGACCTCCATGTTATTAGTGCACATTCCTACTAACCCACCTAGCGCTTGCTACATGTAACCATTTAATTTTAATCGGATATATTCAAAAACAATAAACTTGGATGCATGTGTCCCATCTATATATGCGAATGCATGTCTCTATAATATGTTTTATAGGTAGTTGTATTTATGGTGGTGCATTATGTGAGGAGAATAGCCTCGAGCATTTTGACATGCCTATGTCACATCATATTTCTTTAAGTAATAAAGATAAAATATTAGAATACCTTGCTAGTATGTTCATTAGTAGTGGCCATTGACTTGCGCCCAGTGGCCTTTCATTTACCGTTACAAGGTCACTTTCGACGAATGAATTTAGTATCCAACTCATAATAATGATTTTTGATATGTGCACCCCTTTTAAATTATCATTTTTAACGTAAAAATATTGGTTTGGAATTTTTCAAACCTTTTTTCGAGTCTGGGAACATCGTCAAAAAAACCTTAGTACTATCTTTCTTAAAGCTCGATATTTACAAGTAACTGTCTTTGTTAAGCTTTGATAACAATCGTGGGACCGCATATTTTTTTCCAGGCAATAAAGCTGTACAGAATGGCCAATTAGACTACAACAAGCTTCATTTTTATACCCATCAAAATCAGGCCAGCTTAAAAGGTGTAAGTTTCTATTTGGCTGCAATGTATCTCTAAATCTCTGTTGCCATGTGTCTCCCCTTATAGTAATGCCAACTCTGTTTTTGTTTTATTCATTTTGAAATTTCTTTTCAATTGCATTTAGGTCTCGAAAATCGTCAATGCATATACGACACTAATCTATTTATAACCTACAAAGATCTTAATCCACTATGCCTGTCTCCTTCCCATGCAGTTGCAGACTAATAATTCTTATATTTAGAAACCGGCATACCTATTTCAATCTGGCACAGTCACTTCTCTGTAGGTAACAAATATGTTTTAAAACGATTAGGATTTGAGGGCTTTTATTGAATTGGATCGGTGTCAGTCAAGCATTCAAATAGTGGAGGAACAAACAGCTGAGCATGGTAGCATTGTTTCAGGTGGTGAGTAGGAGTCCATAAACATTAGGGAAGCCTCAATTCAAGTTCAAGAATACGTTGTGTTATTTGTCTGATATATATTGTTGGCTACACTATTTTGGTTGTTCTTACTGTTAGTTGTCTTGGTGGATTGGAGAGGAATAGAAGAGCATTGTTTCAATAACAGAGGAGGATTGGTGTTTGATTATATAATGAGTGAATGGAGGAATGTTTTCCTGACAGACGAGGCTCTAGGCACATTTGTGCCTATTGTTGTGTACTGGGTTTATTCTGGTTTTTATGTTCTTCTGGAGCCTCTTGACGGCTACAGACTGCATACTGTGAACGAGGAAAAGATGAAGAATTTGGTTTCCGGGAGTACTGTGGTCAAGGGTGTGTTGCTTCAGCAGGCAGTGCAGGCTTTGGTCGCCTTCTTGTTATTTAGGGTATGTCTTTTGCTTCTGATAAAAGTAAAAGGGCACAATAGTTGGGTTATAATTTTTTTACGTTTTAGAAACTCTTGAAATCTTTGAGAGCGAGATCAAATCTAGTAACGGGCATGTCTATGTCATAAAGTCTAAACTTCTGTTTGAGAGAGGTTATCGTAAGTCAAGAAAAAGCACTTGGTGTTTTAGTGTGGACTTACATTTACAAGTTAATTGACCCTAGATGAAATTACTTTGGACGCTATTCTTGTTTATATTTTGATGGTTGGATCGTAATTTTGTTCCTTGGATTATAAAACTTATAACATGAACTTCCGGATGTTGATGGATAACAGGTGACGGGTGGAGGAGAACCTGGTACAACTTTACAACCTTCACTTACAGTGCAGGCAGGACAATTTCTAATAGGCATGTTTGTGATGGATACATGGCAGTACTTTCTCCACAGATTTATGCACCATAACAAGTTCTTGTATCAGACTATTCATTCAAAACATCATAAACTTATAGTGCCATGGCCTTTTGGAGCAATGTACAATCATCCACTGGAGGGGTTACTTCTAGATACAGTTGGTGGTGCTTTGTCATTTCTTTTCTCAGGGATGACAACCAGAACATCCATATTTTTTTCTCCTTTATCACAATTAAGGCAGTGGATCCCTTTCACTTCCTGTTCCGCAATAACACAGCTTATCATGACATCCATCACCAGCTGTATGGAGTGAAATACAACTTTTCACAACCCTTCTTTGTATTTTGGGACAAACTTCTTGGGACTCATATGCCTTACACGCTTGTAAAACGACCGGAGGGTGGATTTAAGGCAGTTCCAGCGTGGTTTCAATCAAAATAAAAGCACAATTTATTTATGTACGTCGATTTTAAAATTGTGTTTCTTTCTTTATCCTAAACAACTTCCGACATTATAATTTTCTCCATCGTCTCCCTCCACGTTACATTACATTTAAATATTCAAAAATGGTATTCACGTTTGTAAAATGAAAGTCAGTGTTTTAGAAGTTAGTATTATTACTATTTCAATATTGTTATTATCTACTTTAAATATACCTATCGGATATGTTCATTTAGGAGCGCCTACATGTATGTTGATTAACTTATGTTAGATACGTGCCAACAAAATTAAATTTTAGATATTTTTTAAGGCGTGGTTTGTACCTTAATTATTAAAGGGGGTGTGGCGGGCTTTCCCTCCACTCATGTCGCGGGGGTCAAGGAGAGCTCAGAATGACATGTTATGGAGCCCCCTTAGTGGGGGTTCGGACCTTGAGTCCCGAAGTAAAAATTAAGGAGTCAATCCTTGTTTCTAGAAAGACGAATTCAACCGAATTCTATTTTTAGGAAGGAAAATCCTAATGGCATTTTTCCACTCTATTTTTAAGAGGAGGAATCCTAACTATACTTCTCAATTAGGTGTATATATTTTTGTGAAGATCTAAAGTTTCATATAACAAGTTCACATGTAATTTTTTCATCTTGAGTTAATAAAAATTTGATATCTTGCACCGTGGATGTTTCCCTAAGCACTCAGCTGGGGTTTTACCACGTAAATATGGTGTTCGTCTCTTGCATGTTTGGTATTTTGTATATTTCATTTATCTCTATCTCTGTAAATTGTTATTTTGTTATTCAACTTTCTAGTTATTTATTTCTACAAAGTTTGTGGTTTCTTAACATTACTAGCCTTTTGTTTTGGTTGAATTGTGCATCGGTCATTGTTGAAGCATAACTTTACAACCAACTCGTAAAAATGATTTTAAAACTTTCTTACATAAGAATTGTCTATTTAATTTTCAAAGGCATTCTTTCCTAAATATGCGTGAAAAAATCAAAGGGGCTTATAAAAATTCAAATTCTTAATAAAATATCTAAAAAAGTGAGAAAAATAATTATGTTTATACAGAGAAAAAGGGGAAAAGGAAAATTAAAATATACGTACTACTAGGAATCGCACACAAAGTGTGCGATGGAAATGCCGAAAGACATGCAATGGAAAAATTAAATTGGAGGAGTGAAAAATTGAGGGAGGGGGACATGCATCGAAGAAGGGTGTTAAAGGAGGAGAAGCAAAAGCGGTGGGCAAAATGCTAGGGTAATTAAAAATACTCCTCTTTCTTACGTCCATGCACATGTGAAACATGTTTCATTTATGTCAACCATTTGAAGAAGAAAGGGATGAGGTGTGTAGATCGTCAACGTAAGGTACTCTAGAAATATTTTCAAAAGCAAGCAAAGTGTTGATGAATAATTGAAGGAGAATTTGCACATGTTTAAATTACAAACTTTATAGATGTTATATACGGGAATTATACATTTAGGGTTTCTTATATTCTTTATTCATGCACATGCTAATACTCAATATGAGTGATTGAAAGGTGGGTCTATTTTTATTATTTTACAGTGAGAAGCATGTTGCAAAACAAAATATTGGCCAGTGTTTCCATCCACAGTGCTCACAACCACATCTACAAAATATTATTTCCACTAAGCGTTAATGTTTTCCTATGTCTTTCTCTAAACTCTTCTTATGGCCCGATTGAGAGGATGGTGATGAACATATACAAAGGGTGAAATGGAGTCATGAAACAAAAATACACAAGGTTGAGATACTCTCTTATAAGACAGTTGGAGGGCATTAATAAAATGCACATGATGTTGTGAATGAGCACACCAACATACCCACAGAAAAAACATCAATGTTTGCACAATGCAGAGTCCTACTAGAGGAGGCAACATAGTCTCTAAATGTGTAACCTAATTCCAAATTTGAGGTCTTCGCAGGCTACTAAGGGACGATGATGACCCATTCCTAAGGGGAAAGGCATAGACCATTGAACATGAAATCCAAATTCTCCCCATCCTTGGAGGCTTTGCAGAGTCTCCTTCACCACCACCTGCAAAAGGAAGGCTACATATGTTTGAGTGTAGTAAGTTGTTATTTTTGTCCTCCATACTTTTGAGTGCTGACCTTGTCATCCAACTTATAGTATTTGTTAATAGACAACATAGCGTCAAAATCTGACTAACATTGTCATTAGAGTTGTGGGTTTGTAGGATCTTGACTCGGCTCCCCTACCCGGAGTATATACCATGTTTTCACTTGTGATTACATTTTCTTTCTTGATATGTTGTGTAAATGATTCCCCACCATTATCTTTGCATTATTTTATAATGTAATTTTTCGTTAGTAGTTGACCATAATGTACACTAATAACATGCGTGAGGATTAGGATGATTGAAATAATAAGGAATTCCATGTCTAGGATAGAATGAATTTTCTTGAGATTAAGGTATGGAACTCCAATTCAAAAGAATTCCTATGATTGGGGTGTTGAATGTTAAATTTTAGTTTTATATTGATGAGAAAGGAGCTAAAGATTTTCATGAGTATTGAACCTGCTGCAACCTAGTGACCACAACCCTCTCAATGTAACCAACTCACTTGTGATTTTGATTGTTTTCAATATTTATTTATTGCTAACTATTTTGTATTGTTGAAAAATGACACTCACAAAGTATCGATAATGAGAGAAGAAGACATTGTGAAGAAGGGAATGTATACAAATGCGCTAGAATGTGCAAGGAAAGTGTAAAATGGACAATGTCTAGTTGTTACTATCACTTAAGATATATACCTTGCAGACAAGTAGATAATGAAAATAAATATTACGAATAATAAGTTACCTTGGAGTAAATGTCATTTAAGATATAGTTACATTTTTCAATAAAATTGGAATCCTTGATATGTTGTGTGCCACCACATGCCCCACCACCGCACATCTTTGCATTATTTTCTAATGTAATTTTCATTAGTAGTTGACCATAATGTACACTAATAACATACGTGAGGATTAGGATGAGTGAAATAATTAGGAATTCCATGTCTATGATAGAATGAATTTGCATGAGATTAAGGTAAGGAACTCCAATTTAAAAGAATGCCTACGATTGGGGTCTTGAATGTTAAAATTTAGTTTTATACGATGAGATAGGAGCTAATGATTTTCATGAGTATTGAACCTGCAACCTAGTGACCACAACCCTCTTAATGTAACCAACTCACTTGTGATTTCGATTATTTGCAATATGTATTTATTACTAAATATTTTTGTATTGTTGAAAAACGACACTCACAAAGTATATGATAGTGGGAGAAGAACAAAGTGTGAAGAAGGGAATGTATACAAATGCGCTAGAATGTGAAAGTAAAGTGTAAAATGGATAGTGTCTGAGTCGTTGTTTCCATTTAAGATATATACCTTGCAGAGACAAGTAGACAATGAAAATAAATATTCGAATAATAAGTTACCTTGGAGTAAATATCATTTAAGATATAGTTACATTTTTCAACAAAATTGGTTTCCTTGATATGTTGTGTGCTAGCCACATGCCCCACCACTTTCCTACATTATTTTCTAATGTAATTTTCATTAGCGAGTTGACCATAATGTACACCGATAACATGCGTGAGAATTAGGATGAGTGAAATAATTAGGAATTCCATGTCTAGGATAGAATGAATTTGCATGAGATTAAGGTAAGGAACTCCAATTTAAAAGAATGCCTACGATTAGAGTGTTGAATGTTAAAATTTAGTTTTATACTTATGAGAAAGGAGCTAAAGATTTCCATGAGTATTGAACCTACAACCTAGTGACCACAACCCTCTCAATGTAACCAACTCACTTATGATTTCGATTGTTTGCAATATGTATTTATTGCTAACTATTTTGTATTGTTGAAAACGACACTCACAAAGTATCGATAGTGGGAGAAGAAGACAATGTGAAGAAGGGAATGTATACAAATGCGTAAGAATGTGCAAGGAAAGTGTAAAATGGATTGTGTCAGCTAGTTGTTGCTGTCATTTAAGATATATACCTTGATACAAGTAGACAATGAAAATAAATATTAAGAATAATAAGTTACTAACATTTTTGGAGTATCTTGTATTCTTAATATGTTGAAAGCATTTTATTATGTTTTAAAAATGAGGTATATATACTCTATCCTTTATAGAATTCTAACTTGTGACCTCTCTCTGAAAAATATATGTTTTTCATCATTAAACCAACTTACACTTTTGATACCTATAATGAATATATCAACTTCATACATTTAATAATAATAATTTATTTTATAGTCTATGATGATGTGTACATGTCACATTTCCTTAATAATCATTGAGCGGAGAAGAAACAACTTGAAGAGGAATGAGATTCGATTGAGAGATAGACCTGTCTGCAGAATCAGAGGAAGAAAGGATGATGAGAAAGGATTTTGTTTATAATGGTACCATGCGTGGTTAAGAGATAGGCCCATCTACAACATGAAAGGACAAAAAGGATTGCACGCATTCAATTAGAAAGGCCTCAATTTCATCGAGTAGCCGAATTTCCAACTGAAAAAATGTGCAGTAACGTTGATTCTATGTTGTGCATCTTTGATGGTAGTGATAAGAGCGAAGCATTGGAAAGGAAAGTGCATCGATAAATTAATTCAAAAAATTAACTCTTAACAGATAACCCTGAATTCAATGTGGCTGGTAAATGATTGTCTTTGAGCCCAACCAGTTATTATTCCATCACATGATTTAAATATGAGGACACATTGTTGCTCACAAATATTTAGATTTGAAAATCTCAAAAGCATTATGCCGTAATAATGGATGAAAATAGTCATTTCGAAAATATAGAGCCAATAAAACATTAAAAAACCAATATCAACAGACTTTAAAAAATTTAGTGCCGATCATCTAGAATCTTAGAGAGATTGACTTAAACTGAATCGTATAGTATAAAAATGAGGCATAATTAGGAGATAAAATGCATAAACTTTTAATCAATGAACACACTGTGTACATTGCTTATTCGACTCGACTCCATACACACAGGCTACTTACCAGGCATGGTAGGGAGGGTACAGATAAGTATTTAAGATGTCCCGGAATCTGGCTACACCATTCTTATATCAGAGATTTTAATGGGTTCTTCAAGTTCCACTTTTGGAACCAGAGTGACCACAATACTAGTCTCTTCCTCTCCAACATTCAAATCACTCAACACCTCCGAAATTCCCACGCACAGCGAAGACTGTCCACATCCGCGTTCCACGTCAGCTGTTGTGCCCTGTGGTGTCTCATGAAACGTCCCCGCGAACTCCCGCGGCAGGGTGTCAACGTACGACACTGCAAGCAGCGCGTCATCCAGATTTATGAAAATATCGAACTTGACCGCAATGTTTCTCTGCACACGGATCCCCTCAATCAAAAGCTGCTCCTCGGGAAATCTCCTGTCAACCAGGATCTTCACCGGCTCCGTGAAATCGAGCGGTGGTTTCCTGAGCGGAATACTGGGGTTTCCATGGAGTAAAATGTCGGTAGGTTTATCGATATAGTTGGGTTTATGGATCCACGGAGTAGGACAACGTTGATAGTTATAACGGAGATTATCAGGATCGAAGGCGTCGCCGGCGCGGACGCTAACGAGGCGTTTGTTTTCGTCGTAAAAGAAAAACCGCGTGTCGAGAAAGGAAGGATCGCGATAGTCCTCCGGCCCGTGCAGTGTCTTCCATACCGTCCACAACCGATCGATATTGGCGTGGTGGGCATAGAAAATGGGGTCCCGTGCAGCGGAATAGAGAATCCCCATGTTTTCCCCGTGGCATGTCTGCTCGCAGGAGTCGCCATTGCCACTGCCAGTGCCAGTATCGGTTCGACTTCTACAGGGGCAGGATTTGTTAACGGGGCTACCGATCCAGTCATGAACCAAGTTATGCGGCCCAATCTCGAGCATCCCGGCGGCGCAGGTGCACGAGGAGCTTTGCTTGCGGATTTGCGCTCCGTGAGAGGCCCTGGTCGTCCTGGCGAGAGAGACGACGTGCTTGTACATGAGCCTGTAGTTATAACCCACCTGAGCCTGCGAAGAAAGCGGCGGCGCCGCCTTGCGGCGCGTGGCGTTGAAGCCGAGATCCACTATGGTAGATTTGTGGTGATTAGGGTTTCTCTTTTCGTCAAAGAGCGAGAGGGTGTCGTCTAAGTACATGGGAGGGATGGTCATACCTTGTTCGTAATCCCAGTTCCAAAATGGCAGGGCGAAGGTGTCGTCTTTGAGGAGATCTGCGAGAATGCGCTCGTGGAAGTAGAGAAACCAACGGTGCCAGGGAAGAAAGAACCACCCAGAATGGACGTTGAACTGCTTATCCGTGTTTTCCATCAAGTAAGCGCCATTGCAGTAGGCGCATGAATACTGGCCTGCTGGAAAAATTCCTGGGGTCGTCGTCCGGGAGAGACTTCATCAACTTCACGGCCAGGTGGTATTTGTCAATGTATTCATTATCCACCCTGTGCGCAGACACCCGCGTTCGCATTGGCGACGGCATTCTGAAGGGAATGGGTATTTCATTATTATTAAGAGGACGGCTGAACTCCAAATCTTTTGCATACCAAGGAAGGCCTGTGGGCTTGACGACTCTATTCAAATCGGGACGTGTAGGAGCCATTTCACAAGAGCTCGATACAACGCTGGGGAAATTCCAGAACTAACCCAAATTTAGTAAATACTGCCCACACTGTGTCATGGACAGGCAGAAATATTATTAATCGGAATTGATAGCCATGTGGACGCACCCAATAACTGTATGTATGCTATAAATGCACATTTATAGCTATGAAGTGGTCTCCATACCGGCACAGCGGCATTTCCCATTTATCAATACAGCTCGAATTTAACCTTTAACAGTGTCCCTCATTCAAAAAAAAAAAAATCGATAGCTCTATTATATAGCTCTAAATACTAACCTTTGACATACAATAAGTCTGAATCCATTCCAATCGTACCGACTATAATAATTAACAAGGTTATGATATGGCAAACACTCTCAAAATTGATGTTATGTAGGGTGTGGGAGGTAGACTGTATATAATTTTTTTAATGAAATGTAAAATAAAACGAGTCTTCTAAGAGTTGAGTTTTGGTGTGTGTCACGTATAATGTATATCTGTCAAAGTATAATGGAGGCAGGGTGAGAGTTTTCACAAATACAAGACATGTGTGATTTTATGTAAAATGTTAAGCATGCAATTGGAATTAATGGGCACCAATTTTCGACATGTGCCTGTCATAAACGAACAAAACCATACTTGTTTCTAAGGTGTTTGTTTGTCAGCATTCTTCGTCATCACCACCGTCAAATATTCCACGCATCGATTAAAATTTACGGCTAATAAAATGTGCTTTGTGATTTTAACTATAAAATACTTGTAAATATTTGAACTATTACGCAAGCAACTTGCATATTTCAATTTGTAATTGTCATTTTTATATAAATTTATTTGTAAATTATAACAATGTATATTTAAAAATAGTTTAATAAATAAAGGCTAATCTTTTATATATTTTATTAATAGTTATTTATTCATACGCCCATTCGCCTAAAGCCCACGTGAGAAAGGATATAAAATACTATGAAATTGATGACCTGTGAGGGTAAATCTAGGTGCAACGAAGGTAAATGAGATTAAGCGGTGGTCAATTTTAATCAAGTATAATCTAAATTTAAAAAATTCAAAGTTTTAAGGCGTAAAAATTTGGGAATTTGTGATTAATACTTTTTATTGGAAAAATTAGTAACTTGTCGATTCGCCTCTAATTAAAAAAATAGTTAATATCTAGAAAAATTGTAAAGAATAATCTTTTATGTATTTTACTAATAATGATTTATTTGTGTGCCCATTCATCCAAATCTTATCTAGAAATGATGTAAAATCTTTGTGAAATTGATGATTGTGAGGGTAAATCGAGGTGCAACGAGGGTAAAGAGACCAAACAGTGGTCATTTTTACTCACGTATAATCTAAGTTAAAAATTTCTAAGTTTTAAGGCATAAAGAATTTGTAATTTGTGATTAGTACAAATTTTATTGGAAAAATTAGTAACTTGTCACATTCACATGTAATCAAAAAATTAGTTAAAATTTGAAGAATGAATATCAAAAAAATGTATAAAATAGATGTGATGTGTTGCTTTATTTGTCACACTCACCTCTAATTAAAGATTGGTTAATATATGGAAAAATTGTAAAAGTAGATGTGATGTGTTAGATGACACATACCACAAAATTAAGAAAATTGGAGTGGTTGAGTAAATCAAAGAGTAGAATAACATTAAATGATGGAATATACTTGAATTGAGGGTAGAAAAATATTCTTTTAAAAACTTCACAAAATATTCAAGTTATAAAATAAATTACAGAATGTGACAAAAATATTGGCAAGAAGGAAAAATGATTTCTCATGGTGAATCATATATAACTACCTATGGCAAGTATGATAAAAATATGTGGGATCTAATTATTGTGTAATGAATCTTTAAATGGGCCTTATCCATCACTTATTTCAACACAATATTGATCATTTCAACATAGTAACATAAATAGTGGATTATCTCACAAATGTTCAACATAGTCCTTAATGTGGGGATTAATACACTTTGCAAAATTTTGAAGAGTGTTATCATTTCATTCAACAAATGAAGCACTATTACCTCACCCTTCGATAATTTTGTTATGGTTTGTTTCTTTTTAGGTTTCATTTTCATTAGTTTAATTGTCAATGGACATGTTCGAGTAGTATTCCAAAATATCAAACAAAACAATAATATTCTACAAATCTTTCTTCCAAAAGTGAGTTGAGATTGAGGTTCATGTCTATAAAATTCATCAATAACTCTAATTTTAGGGAAACTATTAAAAATATAAGTTCAACTTGCTTTAACCCTTTTTTTTTTAGGAAAATTAAAAAGATTAACACTTTTGAAGATCAAAATGTCTAGTCGATCTTTTTGCATTATGAAAGAAACTTATAGTTTTGTTATGATTTAGTATATGGTTTATAAAATTAAAATAAAATGTGAAATCAAGGAAAATAATTGATTTAGGGAAGGCGAGTTGAAGATTCAAATCAAAGGAAAAGCACATACATCTTTCTTTCATTAAAAAATTATTTATTTAAACTACTTATTCAACTTTTCCTATTTAATCTCACTTGGATCTTACATGAACCGTGTAGAGGTTATCCCTCTTAATCGTCTTTTTCTCTTAACTACACTCCATATTTTTCTTCATTATCATCCTCATCAAACACATTATTATATGAAGTGAAATTTTCATAAGGTCTTCCTTGACATTTGCTTAAAAATAAACATCATCATCATACTCATTAGATCTATTATGTCCATTGTCTCACACTAGAATGAATTATTATTTCTCAACATCAAGTTCATATTGTATACCATTTATTACAAACTTTTCTTTATTTAATTGATGTATTTGGCATTGTTGATGCTCAATTTTTCTCAACCTTGTTGTAAGTCAAGTCTTGCGAAAAAAACAATAATCTAGCTATAATATCCTAAATTTGGTCATATTCCTTTGAATATTACATTATTTTATAATTTCCAAAATGTGGTCCATAATACATACTTGGCGTTATTCACGCACATTCCCCTCTTTCGACCACCCTCTAATCTACCATTAACTTTACTCTTCATTTTTACATTATGAAAATAATTGCATTCTATACGGAATCTAACATGCAATGCAAATAGACACCACACATCTTTATTTTTGAGTTTCATCACCATTTGTTGGTTCATTAACCAGGATATGTTTATTATATAGACTTTCCACATGTCATAACCCTACCATTTCCTGCCTAATGGCCACAATTTCAAATATTGGTATATTGTTTAAGACATCCTTACATTATTATAGAGTCAATTGACTAGAAATCTAACCTAAGATAAATTATACAACAAAAAAATCCTAAGCCACTCAAGCCATCTAGTAATCACCTATACTTAAACTTGTCAATTAGAGACATTTCAAAATTATAGCCAAATATTCCAAAAAAAAAAAAATTTAAATAATCTAAGAGTAGAATCATGAAGCATAAAATTTCAAAATTCATGTTGTTAAGTGTCATTTAATCAAATTAAAAGTTCCAAGTCTATAAGTGAATTTATTTCTATATTGTTAGTTTCATGTTGTAATACACTTCTAGGAAAGCCATGTGGGTTAGAGTCCACTTTGATGCATTTTATATAGGAAGCACTCACCAAGCTAGGAAGTTGTTCAAACCAATGTAACCTAACATAATAACCCCTTTTTATGTCTTTTTCATTTAGAAGGGAAACCAATTAATGGATTTTTTTCTAAGGAGAAGGTATTTTAGCTACATTGCAGAGTCATCTTAGAAATCATGTATCAAAACCAAAAAAAAACATCTAAGAGAACATGTACTAAAATATTGGATTTTGCACATTCAAACCCACACAATTTTGGTGCCTTTAAAGTTATATTTTTCTAGCTCATAGAAGTTTGAACTTGAACATGTCTTCCTTTTTGAACCCATCCAGATTAATCATCATCTCCTTTAATTTTCTCAAAGCAAATTGATTTAACAAAATTTAAATCTTACTCGAGAGAACTCGGTGACCAATTAGATATATAAAAACACACAAGTAAAAACATGCAATGACGAGAAAGTACAAGAAACAAGAGTATGAGAGTGAATTAGATGATATTTGGTTATTTTTTCTAAATCTAGGATGGAATGATGGTGGAACATGCTTAATCTAGATGTAGTATACTTTATTTGGGAGATAGTGATCCCGACCCATGACCCCTCTAACCATCTCCAAGGAAAAAAATCTCTAAGAAAACAATACACATGACAATTTTTTCCTTTCTCTCTCTTCGTTTAGGTGTACTCTATCCTTGATTCGATTATTATTCACAAACATTCCTATTTTGATTTCTCCAATTTAAAGTTGAATGTCATATACGTCCATGAGCATCGATTTATAGTTTTATTATTTTGTAGGTCCATCTATAATAGTGTAAGTTCTTAATTCAAATTATTGTAATAAAATGCATACCACTATCACTACAAGATAATCGGTGATGTATCCACAATGTTTTCACAATTTTGTTGTGGTTATTTTGGTTAAAATTGTGAATCCAATTTTGTGGACTCTACCCACAAAAAATTTGTTGAAACATTAAATTGTAGAAAAAATGTGGTAATTACCACAAATATAAAAAAAGTATATTGTGACAATGCTACAAATAGAAAATTATGACAATATATCAATTCAAAAGGTAATATATATTATTTTTCTTAGATTTTAAAAAAAATCATTTTATGTAATTGAAGTGTAATTATATACTCTATAGTTAATTAAAAATTATTTTTTATGTAGCTTGATAAGAAACGTGTTAAAAAAATCTTAAATTTTGTTACGTTATGATATTTTTATACAAAAATTCACAATATAATTATTAATTTATTTTTGTAATTATATAATTAATAATATTTAATTCTATATATATATATATATATATATATATATATATATATATATATATATATATAACGTGTATAATATTTTTTTTTAAATAATAATATTGTCTTTATTAAAAATATATGTGAATTAATATTTTAGTTATGTGTTTTTATATAAATTTGTTATATCATTTTAAATACAATGAAATATATCAGTTTATTATAATACGTACCCAATTAGGATTTTATATTATTTGAAGATCATAATTAATAATACAATATATATATATATATATATATATATATATATATATATATATATATATATATATATATATATATATATAGTCTAGAACATAAAATACTAGCACCAAAATGTAAATGAATACGCCCGTGAAGAAAACTTTTATGGAATTTGAGGCTTTTAATGGATTTGTGAAAATATGTGTTAGTAAAATTAGAATTGAAACACAAAATTATTTCCAAGTGCTGAATTGCAATAATCTCATAAACATTGGCTTTGTCTTTGTCTTAGTTTTTTGTGGGAAGCTTGTTCCAATTGATTTATAAAGAAGCTTGTTCATTTGCATTTTACTATTTTTCCTAGTTTTAGTGTTGCAAGAAAGTGTGAAGGGGATGCATTGTAAGACGTCTGTGCTACAAATACTTCGTTCTCCACCAATTTTTTTGAATGGGTTGGCTTGCCTAAATCCGAATCAAGCTTCCACACAACATTTGGCTACACCCGATCTCAGCAGCCCAGAGAAGGATTCAATCAACCTCACTGTGATTGCCACAACTCTACCGAACTTGCCAGATGAGTCCCAAGAAGGTAGAAAGAAACTCGGCGCCAGTTGAATTACATGCTAAATGGCGGGTTTATCATTTCTTCTCACAATAAATAGATGTCACAAGAATTGAAATACAAAAATATTTCCAAGGGCTGAATTGAAATACTCTCTCATCAACATTGGCATTGTCTTGTTTTGCAACATTGAAATAGTAAATAAATAACCTAAAAATTAAAATTAGATTAATCTACTACTATAATCGTTGAAAAAATTACATATTCATCATGATCATTCTCTTTATTCAAGGGTCATTTCTCAGAGACTTATTTCAATACATTCTCAAAATCTTGCACAAAAATATAATTTCTTGTAAGTTTATTTTTGTAAATATAGCACAACTCGATGATGGTTAAGCTCTCCTTACAGGCCGATTTGATATTCGTTAAACTGGATGCATGCATTTCTGCTAGGTTCTCATGATGTAGGTATATTGTTATATATTATTTTAATTTGTAGAGTAAACAAATAACTATTACTTATGGCACATTATTTGGCCTTATTTATGGTTTAGAACAACCCACTTAATGACAAATGTTAGTTTTGATACTAAATTATAGGCATGCTTAAGATTTCCTAGATTGTCTTAAATATTTAATGATCTGAAATCAATATTTTAAGATGTACATAATCGGGGGTAGCTCAATATTTTTGGATTTAAAATATCCCCTTCATTTTTTAAAAAGGATTTTTAAAAATTTATAATTCAGATTAAATTTAAATAGATTTAGAAATGAAATAGATTATTAAATATTTTTTAAAGTATATTAACACTAATAAATATTAATTTGTGAAAATATTTTAATTTTAATAAAAGTAATACATATTTTGGGTATAATAATTTATTTACAATTATTTTTAAGACATAAAGTATGTTAATTCTTATAATTAATTTTTAAAAATAAAATGTATGTATTTTTACGAAAAATAGAGTCTAAAATTATTGTGGTTTTTATTTTTTTAGTAATTTTCTTTCAAATTATTTGAATTGTATATTGTGTACCTTTAATTAAAAAAATGAAGAAAAAGGAATATTTTACATATTTAAATCATAATGATACAGATTAAAAAAATCACTCCTATAACATAAATTGACCATGGCTTCATAATAATACCAAACAAAGTTAAAGAAATACAAATTGTTAAATTTATAATTAAAATTAGATATTTATATAATTTAAATTTACATTAAGTTAATGAGTTTTGACGTTGAAAATCCTTTCCTTATGCTAAATAATTGTATTTAGAATATAGAAATATTTATAATTTATTAATCATCCACAATTCTACTTTGAGTAATGTAGATTATACATACCTAAATTGCTTTTTAATAAATTTAATGATAGTTTAAAATTTAAACCAAAAATTTCTACTATATAGTTCATCTATAATTTATAAAATTAGTTCAAATTTATGTAATTTTGAAAATTTTGTATTTATATAATTTTTCTACAAGATTTTTTTTAATATTGATAATTCAGAATTTTATATGTGATTATCATCTCATTGTAGAAAATTTACATTTTTTTTTCTTACAATAATTGAAAATTGTGGAAGATTCACAATTATTTCACAATAGCTTTTTATTGTGGATACCATTATGGATAAAGGATCTCATTTCTAGTAGTGTATACCTCGCTTATGGCAAGGTTTAAGGCTACCTACAAAAGGATAGTTGATGTATTAATCTTAGATCCTCATACAAGCACTCCAAACTCTAACAGGTCTAGTTCCTTCAAAGAAAAGATATTAGATAGATATATGGTGGCATGCGTCAAAAAGGTCAATCCTAGGAGTAAATGGACTTCCTCGCATGGGTGTCACTCACGTTTATATAATTAAGTTGTTTTTATAATGAAAATATAAACAAAAATAAATGATTTAAAATTTGAGAGGGATAGTGAGATTATGTTCAGCTTTGTAAGCAACCCTGTGCTAGGAGTGGCAAGCTTGAAGTCCTCGAAGTAATTGTACATAAGAACTCGTAGTATATTTTCACTCTTCTTGTATAGTTTTATCTAATCTTTGATATCTTCGATGCTTGGTGTGTGTGTGTGATGGTGCACATACCGAGTTAGTGAAGGATATCAAATTGTTCCCACATTACTTGGTTGTTGGACGATCGGGAGATCATATATACTAGTAATTGGGTATGACATACCGGAACAATCATCTACGAAGAACCATGCTTTGACAAGAAATATTAGCAGCAAAATATTTTAAAGGTATAAGAAAAATGAGGAAGATACCAAGAAAAGAACAAATCGTTAGTGATTAGGGAATCACTTTGTGCTTTCTGTAGAATATGATTAATATGATATATTTGATTCACAAATAATTGATTTGATTGATTAAATTAAGGTAATAATGAAATGATTATTACTTTGATTAAGAAAATAATGATAAATATAATGACAAAGAATTTGCAAAGATAACCTTGATAAAAATAATTAATCATGCAAGAAAAGAGGAAAAATCCCAATGGAGATTGGTGAGCCTATTGACAAAATGTAGCTTCACCAAGTATCTCAAGGTGGTCATCTGCATGTTGCAAATTATTTCTTCAAATTGAAAAGGAACGGGCTTCATTGGTTAAACTAAAGTGGAAATAGTGGGGATCTAATATTTAGTTTAATCTAAATGTTATGCAAAGCGGTAAATAACAACCAATTAAATAAGGAAAGTGACCCAAACAACTAAGTAAATAAAATATGAAACCCTGATGTGCAAAGGGTTAGAAGGAGCTTAGTTGATTCGACTATACCTCAGGGATCATATCGCAAAATAAACTAGATAAACAGAATTCAAAAATGACCATGCAGGAGCTCTAGAAAATATAGATCTAAGTTGTTTGGCTTGACTAGGGTTATAGTGCCCGATTGTTTAAGAAATAAATATATATATAATGAAATTTAAAAAAAAAAAAAAAAAAAAGAGGATGGGATGCATGTTGGCAATGGTTGGAATTAATGGAGTTGGTGGTGGCAGGAGTGGGTGAAGGCATGCGAAGGATCTCAAACATGTCATGAACTTCCATCAACGTCCATTCGGACTCCGCCACTTTCCTTGTGTAATAATACAAGCACTTTATTTGGGATCCAAGGTGTGGATCACGCTGAAACCAGTCAACATTGAAAATTTAGGAGTAATTGAAGAGTTCAGCAGTGCGTTGGTAGACATGTGTGCAAATGTGGACGGGAAAGTGCAAGATGGTGATGGGAAATCCTCTGCCATAAGGGGTTCTTGATACGCCTCTAGCATAATCTTTGAATAAAATGCAGCATAATTCTAGAGTTAGAAAATGAATTCCTTTTAGAACTTATCCATGATCACTAACTACAAAGTTTCCAACATGATAGAATAATCAACTTTCCAAGAATAACATGAAATGCTACTCACTAAGGACTTAAAACATGATACTCCATATCCACAAGATTATCCTCATGACTTTAAAAATAAGATTCCTTAAAACATGAGTTCCTCTTTCACAGCCTTTAAGGTAGTCCTTGGGAGAGCTCAAATGATTCATACTGGCATAATAAGCACATTGCACTTTATGCATGATAGTCAATCTAAACATATAGGATTGTAATGTAAAAGCACAAACACCTTCCAATCAGAGTACTTTATTGACAAATGGACAAGCATCAACAAGGAGCAAGGTTATCAACACTTTCCTTTCACCATCTTCAAAAATTCAATAACACACTATGCTAAATTCTTCCAATTTCAAATCATTCCCACTACATAGCTCACAATTTTGTGTATACACAAGGATAAAGACAATTGTACTACAATCATAGCTAAGGATACTAAGCAAGATCACATTGATCAACACATTCTAACATCATATCCATACATACAAACCTTATCTCATTTTATCAAGATATAGATGACTTCATTATGATATTCATAAAGGTGATCACATAATCGACCTAGCGTCCCAATACAATATGAAGTTCAAAGAGTATCTACCGAGTAGAGCTTAGGTAATGGAAGATAAATGGAAAACCAAGTTTGAAGCATTTTAATTTTAAGCATTCATACCTCTTCTCTCTCTAGATGCACTCATGGAACATTTTTTTGTCAATCATACCCAACTTCATTTTTGGGGCATTTGTTTTGTAGATAAATTCTTGAAAAGGTGTTTTCTTCCTTGTATTGATTCATATAGCTTATAAAATTAAATGATCATTTCAATTTAGAAAATAGTCTTTGTATTGGTTGAGATTTCTTTTTTCACCTTTTAATGTAAGTCTCTTGTTTTTTTTTTTTAAGTTTTTTTTGAAATTATTTTATTAAGTTTACCGAGTCCTCCATTAAATTTGGGCTATTCTACACACATATTGGTGTTCCACCCATTCTTCCATAATTACATAGAGTGCCACTTTATACCCATAATGTACACTAATCCATCAATACAACAACACTATAATTTTTTAGTTTATTCCTACATTATTAGTATGACAATATGTGATTAGAGTCTAAATGGACTGTCATCCAAGTACATTGGTTTTCATTCTAACATTGTTAGAGAGAATCATGAACAGATTATTAGTAACTGATAAGTGCCCTCGCAAACCAATATTTATGAAAAGTGGAATTTCACATTATATAACTTGTCAAAATCCCTTTTTCATTGTTCAATAATGGATGTCTATGCCCAATTTAAAGATCCTATTTTGGTATATATAAGAACTTGTTTGAAAAGGTTGTGAATTTTGGCTTTACAACTTGCAAATGAATTTGCTTATGAGTTTATAATGCCTTTTCAATAGACCCATTTTGTGCATGTCTTGATATCATCAGATTCCATGGCGTGGGTTTGTCAAACAATTTACATGCCTTGGATACACTTCCACATTTTTAATTCAAATCAACTTAGGAACATGAAAATACAATATAAGACCGAAACCATTTTCTTATATGCTTTGATGATTTCTACACTCGCTCCAAAGTTCTTATTTGCCACGAGTATGGAGTATGGTGGAAAAGAAGAGATAATCAGCTTAGACATTTGTTCAATGTGGTTGGTGAAATAGTATCAATGCCTCTTAAGGATAACCATGTCTTCTATAAGCAACAATTATGGCACTCCATGAAAAGATATTTGGTTCTATCCTTTTGTCAAAAACTCGGAACTTTTTATACATATGTATAAAGGTGTATTATAAAAGCTTGTGGCCAACATACTTAATTTCCATCTCATTTATCAAAGAATGAATTTTTATCACCTCTCAAAAGGGATTTGCTTAAAATGTAGGTTTTTAAATAGTTGAAGATATATATAAGAGTTTCCTATAGCCTTACATGTACTAAGTAGATAATGTATTGCCTCTGTCAACAAGACCTCTCTAACTGTACTTCTACCCAAGACCACTATTCTAGATAGGTGGGGTGTTTTTGGCATAGAATTTTTATTTATTTATTTATTTTAGTTCATATTCTTGCACCTCAATATTAGCAAACCGGATTTCCTTAAAACTACCAAGCTTGCCAGGAGTTCCAGTTTTTACCCACCTCCAATTTAACCCACTTCCTTCATAAAGCTTTAGCTTCATAGTATGGTTAATCCTTTCTAACAAGTACTTGATAATTGTTTCCAACATACTCCTACTAATGCTAACACTCGAGAGGGAATAGTGTCAATTTCTCAATTGCCAAAGAACAGTTGTAGTATAGCATTATCTTTTTGCAATAAAGAGTACATTATCACTTAGAGATCAATCGGTGGAAAAAATCACATGTAAGCATAAGAAGATCTTCGTGGGAGAACACTTTTCAAATATCTATGTTTTTCAACCCCACCTTGTTTTCAAATATCTATGTTTTTAAACCCACATTCAGAATTCTCGACGTCTCGAAATGTTGAGGGTTAAAACTAAGCGAGGGACAAGGAGATTACGAGTTCATTCCATTTTCATGAAAAAGTGACTCAACACTTTTAATACGATGATTCTGCCGCTTATCAAGATCCAATTGGAAAACCCTGTATGGATACGTGGACCAATGAAGAATTATCTATAGGTTTCGTTTTAAAACAAACGAGTACAATATGAATATATAAGAACATAGAATACTTTTGCTCATTGATATCACCATGTCAAGTTTAATACACATGCAGAGTTTCAGATAGGAGAGGATTTCGTCCCAACTAAGTTTTGCCCATTTTTGTTATATTTCAACAGATAAAAATAAATTGAAATATAATAAGGAGTGAATTCTACTCAATCTATACACAATTGAATTATTTCATTAAAATCTTTCAATCAAATAAAGAGTTTTGTTTTGATTATAGAGGTCATATACGGAGTATATTAACAATACATACTGATTTAACATATAGAGTTAAATTAATTCAGAGAATTCCTAGTTTTTATAGAGATTAGAAAATAGTATTCTACAGGATTGGATCATATACCTAGATCATATATATGTTCAAAATAACATTCTACATATCAAGAATATCAATTAAATAATAACTAACAATCTCAGAGACAAAAACCATATCCTAACCAGATATTTCCTTCTGATTCTGTGGTTCTATTATTTTATAAAGCATAGTCAATTTCAGAGTTTATATGAAGGACAGAGATATCAGACATATATCTCAATACTGAAATCATCTGAGATATCAGACATATATCTCAATACTGAAATCATCCTTTTACACGAGTCTTATAAGAGTTTTCACAAGGATACATAACCAGACTCATAAATGTGTGTGGGGGGGAAACAAATGGAACTTTAGTTTTTGTTTCATCATTACTCGTTGGTGCCAATTAGCCGACCATGTTTGGGGATGGGATGTTAGTTGACTTTTCAGTCGTATATAGAACCAACAGAGCAATACTCTAATTCCTCTTCTGGCACCTGAAATCAAAACAATCTTCAATGGGGTCATTTGGACCGGTTTTCCAAAAGAGTGGACAACCAGCCTAACCATACCTTTGTTCAAAAGTGGAGACATAAATAACCCTTCAAATTATCAAACCATCATGGTCAATCCTCTTTTTGCAAAGTCATTTGGGAGTATGATAGAGCATCGAGACCAGCGGTTGGGCAGAGGGAGGAGGAAGGAGAGCAAAAGGGGAAGCGGGTTTTAGACCCAAACATCCAACCATTGATCATTATGTCACGATCAGGACATCTAGTTGAAAACATGTGGGAAATAATAAAGGATGCCTATTGCTGTTTTCTGGATTTCAAAAAGCTTTCGACATGGTACCGCGGTGAAAAATGTGGAATGAATGGAGGAATTAGAGGTTCCAGCCCAGACACTACAGGGTAGTTTTCCATAGACTATGAACAAGTGAAAGCTAAAATTAAGATGCATGCGGGATTATCCGAAATGTTCGGGGAGTGATATAGGTGCAAGCAAGGCTTCCCTCTCTCTCCAACTTTATTTGGGCTATACATCGACAAATTAGAAGAGTGGATAAACAAATTCGGAGGTAATGGGGTGCATCTAGCTAAGTATGTGGTAAAACTCTTGCTTTACGCGGACGATCTAATTCTAATGGCAGAAACAATCCAAGACCTCAAGAACCACCTACTCTCTTTAGAACTTTTCTGCAAAGAAGTAGGGATGCAGGTAAACATTGGCAAAACCAAAGTTATGATTTTCTCTGTGAAGAAGACAAACCAATAGCCCGAATTTTAGTTTGAAGGTGAACCTTTAGAATACCCTTAGCTCTTGATTCATCTTGCACTTGGTTGGGATTGGATTGGAAACTCTTCTTCTTGGCTAGATTTCTTGGAATCTTAGGTCACCTATAAGGAGTCTAGGACAGGAATGATGTTCCCCTTCTCTCGCGCCTAATAACGATTCTCTCTTGGTGTGTTACTTCTCTAGAGAGATAGATGCATCAATGACTACCCTATGGCACGGGTAAGTGCTCTAACTTTCTTTTTCATTTTGCATAGATTAGTTCATTTCCTTCCTCATTGCTTTATCTTAGCTTAGTGTTACATGTATATTGATTCTAGTTAGCATACTTCTCTTATTTGATCAACTCCTTAGCTTTCCATTATTTACATTTCAGTAATATTGTGCATGTTTATCTTATATATTATCAATCTTTACCTCTTCCCATCCATTTAATGATATCTTAGTGATGTATTCTCCTCTATCTTGACTATGGACCTTGGAAACCCTAGGTTGACCTAATGTAGAGATTATTACCCTCTAAATAGTGACCTTAGAGCTTGTTATAGCCCCTTTAAATCTATCCACTGTATGTTGGTTCATGTGTGTCTCTTACTTGTTGCCTCAATACCCTTATAGAATGAAATACTTAGGAGTACAATTTATTGAGATACATTCTTGGGCTGCCATACATTTCTGGTGAAACCGACGTGAATCCTACAGACCTCTTGATCAAGCACAAATCGTTAAAAGCATCCATATTCAATCTTAACCTCATCCAAGCATCCAAAAACCATAAAATGTTAAAAGCATTCCTACACGCAGACACCATCACCTGTGGACAATCCTATCTGCTCCAAGACACTCATTTCCAAATGCCCTTGGCGATTGTGCAAACTTTCTTGCATGGTCAATCCTTTATGTTTCCCGGATGCCATCAACCCGTGTATAAATGTTTTTGCATGGTTGATTGTGTATATAGCCTCCATATTTGGACATTTTCTTGGCCAGATCATCATTACATCATGGAGTATATGGGCTTGGGGTATTCTAATTTTTTTGAGCAGAAATTTCTTGAGACATATCATCCTAAAGTTGAGTTTACCTTTTATATGAATTGTTGTGTTGTAGGAACACCTAGAAATAATCCTTCTACCCACTTCCATGGCCCACCTGAGGATGGAGAAGAAGAAAATGTAAATGATGATACATTTAATCATCCCTTGAGATTTAAAATTTTATATCTTAGTTTCCCAATACAAAAATGAATAAGAAGAAATGTTTGGCAAGTATCTTCTTGAATTTGTATTCGAACAACTTTACAATAAGATAGAAAAGGGAAAGGTCCCAAAGTAGATTCATCTAAGAATTTATCTAATTTTGACCCTACTAATCTCATTCTCCAACTTATTGATAGGATGAGCCAACAACAATCTACTACTACGGCTCAATTCCTTCAAATTCAAGCCAACATGGCTCAATTAGTCAACCGCCCTACAACGGGTCCCCTCCTTTTCCAAATGGACCTAATGGGGTGCCCATCACCCAACCCCCTATCCAAAACAAGGTCCTAAGAGAATTCCAACAAGAGCCTCTAACACCTTACATTGCTAGCATGGATATTGGTGGTATTGTTTCTTCTATTTCTTACCACGGGTCTACTAATCCCACAATTTATATCAAGGCATTTGGTAATATTTACAAGGAATGGATTAGAATCAATTCATACACTTCCACCAAAATCCTAGCTAAAACTCTCACTAGAGATGCTTTGGATTGGTATCACACTTTACCTCTTAATTCCATAGTTGAGCTAGAGTCCTTCCTGAAAACCGTAGTTAACGAATTTCAATATCACGATCTACCTGAGAACAATATCAATGATTTCATCAATTTCCAAAAAACTGAAAATGAACCGACACAAGCTTTCATTAAGCATTGGAATACCCTATCTATACAAGTAAAACATAATATGCCTAATGATAGCCTCTTCCAACTTTTCTTATGAGCTCTTGAACCTCACCTTTAATACAAGGTGAGGTCCTTTTCTCCCACTTCCCTAGAAGAGGCATTTGAACAATCCAAAAGGAAATATTATCTCATGAGGGAGTTCAAGAAATATCCTCCTAAGACAAAAATAACAAGCAAGTCCAAACCCTCTAACATTCTAAGAACAAGAACACAAGATGACGGAGTCTCCGATACTCTTTCTCTCGCTTCTTCAAATAGGACTATTTTTAACATTGATCAATAACCTGATAACAACAAAATTCAACATAAGTATCATCAACTATTGAGTAAGGAAAGGTTAAAACGTCACTTACCTAAGCTATTTACCGGAATCTTCGATCCTTTTGATCTATTCCTCATTGGAATGATGAAAGTAAGTTCTTTAGGTGGCATGCTAATTGAGGTCACTCCCATGAAAACTGTCGTGCACTATGAATGGTTGCCATAAACTTCTTCATAGGCCCTCTATTTTACTACGATGCCATCACTCAAGAGTCTTTGACCAAGGCGGTAAAAGCTCATGATGCGACTCAACAAAATGATCGTTATGAAGCTATCAACCAAGCTAATGAGAAGCTACATATCTTCTAATCCTATGCCCAATCACAATGTTGTTGAGAGTTATAAGAAGTAAGAAAATGCTTTGGCTAATGTAGTGGACACAAATTATCCTCCTAAAAATATAGTTGTAATTAACAATGTAAAACATGTCATAGCCTATGTAGAACCTAAATATCCTGTAACATTCCAACCTCAGACTCACAGGGTTATATATCATTTTGTACCTCAAAACTAGGCTTCTTAAAGAAAAAAATATGCCTCCTTTAGATGCCATCGGGCCTTATGTAAATTCTTCAACATGGTCGATGGTGTTTGATTTGTTTCTCCGCCACAATAACCATCGATCCTTGTGCAAATGAAACTTGCAAGGATGATGACATAAGAAGTGAGCATAAAAATATGTCAGAGGTCACCTTAATCACCCTTGCTTCTTCTAGCTCTGTTTCTAAGGATTCCCAACACTCTCATCCTACTGCAGTCTAGTCATGATAAGTGGGATCCTCTTGAAGCACTAGTCCAACTTCCTGGCCAATTTCACTTCTTAGAACTCATGCCTATGTTACCTCACCACCGTGATCATCTCTTGACAACATTGTTTGATATGAACATTCCCTTTCCTTCCTCTTTGTGTTGAAAGCACAACGGAATGAGAGGGGGATGGATCAATTCTTCAAACATTATCCAATTTAATTTAACTTGTATGAATCATTAATCATTTAACCATGCATTAATTTTGATCATAGCAAATATGAAACAACCATCCACATGAACATAATCAAGAGAGAGTACACAAAGACACAATATGTAAGTGGGAAACCCTCAAGGAGAGAAAACCCACTGAAACTTTTGATTATATTACTCAAACCAAAAGACTTGCATGAATATGACTCATCACATAAGATTTGTTTAGTGAGGCACCAACCCCTAGAAACCCTTGTTGATATTAATAAAAAAAAAAATGTATGAATATTACTCATCACACAATTTTGAAAAAGAATACCACGATAAAATGTTTCTCAAACAACTTATAATGATCACAAAATTTAGCTCGTCCACCTTCTCCTACTTTGCTCTTTCTTGCTCATTCATGGGCTGATTTGGACAATTTCCCTTACACACTAACTCTTCAACACTCCTTATAAATTAAATCACTCTCTCAGATCTATCTTGATGCCCTCATATCACTTTCACACTCACACCTAGCTTGCACTTTTCCCTCTCACAACACTAGTTCAAAAATGAACCATACATGCACTTTTATACATGAATCAACTCAAAAACATAACAAGGTCAGCCATGACCATTATGGGTTAGACATACCAACTCAAAAAAAATATGTGACATCATATAAATCATTATGAAGGACCCACATGGGTCAGCAATGCATCAAGACACAAGACAAGCCCAACTAGGCTCAAAAAGGGCAATTCTCCTTCACCGAGCACTTTAAGACCTCCAAGGACTTCAAAAAAAAAATTATACCTCCAAAGGCTTCACACGTATTCATAATACCCTTACAACATCATCCATGAGCTCACAAGACTCAACACTAAGAAAATTCATCACAACAACATCAAGTAGGATTGTTTCCTACTCAAATCAAGCACTTCCAAGAACTAGTCTTCATCAATGGAGTCCAAGATCACACCAACTAAACATATGTGTGCTATGCAACCACTAAATGGAAATCCAATGACATGCAAAAACACATCTAAGCTTGGATCAAACAATTTTCAGCCCTAATGGCAATGCTATAAGCCATAGGGATAGTTATGCCTCCCATGGATTGAATCAACATAGAAATATCAGAATTTAGAGCTTTGAGATAGTAGAGAAAAGCACCTTCTGCTGTTGGTCTGACTGCCACTGGAATTCTCTCCCAAGTCTTTTGAAATCTGAAGTTGAAATCAGTCAGCTGCTCATTGGGAGCTCTCTTGATGGTTGTCAGCTGCTCCAAAAGAGACAAGTTGTCTCCCTTCTCTCCAAATTGCTCATGAAGTGCTATACATAGTTGATTCCAATTTGTGATAGAACCAGCTCCAAGGCTTCTAAACCATTGCAATGCTTTCCCCTTGAATGAAGATGCCAACAATTTGACACCACTTGCATCTCATTGATTTCATGAATTGCACAAAGATTGGCAATGTCTTTAACATGATCACCTGGAGTAGTCTGATTTTCTCCAGTGAAGTAGGGAATGTTCTTCAAGGCTGCAATTGGAATTGGATGTTGTGCATTGAGGGCAAGTGGGCTGCTACCTGTGAAGTTGACATAGGGGTTGTTTTGTGCCATTCTAATTGGTCTTAAAACCCTTGTTGATTGAATGAAAGGCCTACCAGGTGGAGGAGTTGAGAGAGTTCTGTTTGGTGGAGATGGAGACCTTTGGATTCTCCTCCCACTTTTCCTTACTCTTGGAGATAACTACAGATATTCAAACAGCACCTCTTCTTCTCCAGCTCTTGACCTTGTGGTGATTCTTCTCATGAGTTTTCAGGCCTGCACTGCTGAAACCAGTTGATTCTTCCCCTTAGAGTCACCAGATATGCAAATTATAGCTCTTTTCAAGCAAGAAAATTACGAAGATGCACATCAACTTTGCTACAGAAAATGAGACCTCTAAGGTCCCACCGACGTGCCAAACTGTTGTTGCAAATCAGCAGCACACCCCGGATGCAAATAAAGGTTCGAATTGATTTTAGGCATCCAGTGTGATTGCACAACATGGAAACCTCTCTCCAAGTGTGGGACTTGTGAAAATGAGAGAGGAATATCCAGATTAGAGGTTGGTTCCTCAAACTCCTCTGATTTAGATCTATATTTTGCACAACTACAGAGGTTCAGATCCTAATCCTACTCTAAATTGCAAGGAGACAGGGATAAAAATGCAAAAATGAAACTAAACTAAAGATGGTGATGCACCAAAAGGAGTGGTGAAACATTTTTTGCCATGTAAATAGACACAAATTCATGAAATGCAACAAGGGAAAACATACACAAGCTGATAGATGTAATTAGAGGTCTTAAAATGAAGTAAAACAATACAAACAGAGGACTGAAAGCATTCACAGAGTTTGCACTGTCAATTCCATGTAAAAATCTCTTGCATTCCACCCTCAAAGAGGTATAAACCTGCTACAATACTTGAAAAAGGTCTGATTCTTACAACTATCACTTGCTGGAGGTGAAAGAAGAAGTTTGCAATGCTAAAAAGTGTTCAACACTCAAGAAATGAGCCAAATCGGCTTTTACTGATGTAAATGGGTCGAGCCAGGAGAGAGAAAACGTAAAAAACATGGGAGACCATTCCCCATTGATGGAAAATGCATTAAAACAGCATGGAGGACCTTACAAACCCATACCCTGTCATTTTTACCATATTGGAGAAGAATGCAACCCATTACTGACGTATTAAATTTGGTTGTTGAAATGTCATTTCTGGCCATGGACACGTACCAGAACCGTTTTTGAATTTTCTCTCTCCAAACTAAACCAAAATTATAAATTGACCATGGAATCATGTAGATAATTTTAACAGCTTTCCAATGATATAAAGAACGTGAAAATCTGAGCTCTTGATCAAAAGATATGATCGTTTGAAGATTTAAAAAACGCTTATTTAAAAACGGATCATGGAAAAAAATTTCAAATTTTACCTTTTTTTTGTCTTTGGAAAAAAATTCAAAAATTCCCCGTGCTCTACTGGTCGGATGCCACGTGGCAATCTCTGATTCGCTCTGGAATTCTCTCTCCTTCTCAAACACTTAGCCAATTTTTCATTGCGCCTTCCCCTTGTGACACGTGTCACACTGTGATTGGTCCGCGGGCCCCGCGGGCAAAAATTTCCATTTGAACCTTCGACCAAAATACTTGGAAAATTTTCAAATTTTCCTCCGACCCCCGAACTCCTCTGCCATGTGGCAGCTTCCTATTGGCTGCGGGCCTCAAATGGGAAAATTTTCCACAAAACTCTCGAGCCATAACTTGAAAAATATAAGGAGTTAGGTGGCAAACTTTACCTTTACGGAAAGCTGAGAGAGAGCTCTATCTAATGGTGCCATTTCCAGAAATCCTTTAGTGCCTAAAAATCAAAAAATGTAGACTGAGGCACAAGAGAGGCAAGAACACAAGGAGTTAGCCACAAAAACGAGCTGGGGCACCATTTTGGATAACAGTTTCCATGCACTAGGATTAGGTCTAGTTTAGACAATGTCAAAGTATAGGAACACCATACCTCTACTTCCAAGCTCTCCAAAAGGACCTAACACACTTGAGACATCATGTCTCATTCACTTTCATGCCTCTATGAGCTTCCATAGCTTTACAACTCACTCTCATGCTTCATTTAGCCTCGAAGCACCTAGACAAGGTCTAGATGAGTATTTGTAAACCCTACTTTCACCTTGTAATCATCCTCTGGACCTGTATGAGTATTTTATCACACTCTTCTCATGGTTTCATGGCTTGACCATGCTCATCAAGTCACTATACAACTTTTTTCTCCATGTACCATCACCTAGGCTAACTAGGTCACTTGATTAGGCCTACTAGGCCAAACCATTCTCACTATTTCCACTTTTTCCATCATGATACATCTTGATTTCCCATGTCACCATCATATCAAGCATCTTCTAACACTCCTAGATCATCCTCTTTGTCATTAATGAGCTTTTACATCAATGAAAACATCTTAACTCACTCATACCAACACTTTGGGGTAGAGCCCTGCATTGCATGGCTCAAAGGAAAGCATCTACTAGCAATGTGAGGAGATATCCCTTCATACCAATATTACCATGGACACTCACTCTTGCCTTTGTTTTCATATAGCTTTCACAATCCCGGATGAGCTCTTACTTCGCACAAATGATCCACCTCTCTTCATTTCAGTTTAGATCAATCACACTACTGATCAAACATGCTCTCATTGACAAAAGAGTAGGAACGTGTGTGGCCTCATTAGATTTCATTAAGGATCTTGGTTATTCTATCAATAACTTCAAATCTACACAAACCACTTTTCAAGGATACGATCACCGACGGATGTCTCCTATGGGGAGTCTTTGGTTACTCATCACCGTTCCCCTAGGACTGTTCACGTCAAAGTCATGGTCTTTAATTTTCCTTTATCCTATAATATTCTCCTAGGGTAGCCTTGGACTCATCATATGCGCACCATTGCTTTTTCCGTGTTTCAAGATGTGAATTTTTCGCACCAATGAGCTATTTATAACATTGAGGGGACACTAATCTTTGGAACTATGATATGCTTCAACAAAAGGGGACATACAATCTCCCAACACTTGATAAATTATCTCCTATCCCCTTTTCGAATATCAACATTTTAACTATTCTATAAATACTCTTTACGGCAATGTTGGTCATCCCAATTGGTCGGGTGCATGCCTCTGAATCTCTTATAATCATATGATGATGAGTCTAACGAGGTTATTATTAGAATAAACACTTTTGATCTTCATGATCTTATCCTATCCCAACTACCTCTTTCCTTGCGGCCCGCAAGAAGGAACCTTTAGTTGCTGATAGTCATCTCGCATACACCGTATCACCCACTAAAGCACGTGGTCGACTTGAGACCATAAATGACTCTTGTGTGGTGGTTTCCTACACATCAGATTATGGCTATGGTTATGCTTTAAATGACCCTCACCTAGCTAGTTAAGTCCAAATTTGTGATAGGGACGTATTACATGACCAAGAGACCCTTTGCACCAAATTCACTCAGGACATGAACATCATCCTCATACAAGAGGAATCCCCAATTGTAGTTGCTACTTTTTTGCAACTGGTTCCAGATCCTCAAACCGCTCCACCGGCTACACCTCCACATACTGCCATTGACCTATCCAACCCATTTTCCCTTACAAAAATGGATGATCAAGTCGCCAGTTTTGACTATGAAGATAATGATTGCATCGGTGATGGTCCTATTTATCATGCCTCGATGAATAAGCATAATATTGCTCCATCGGTACCATATTCACCCATTACATGGTGTCATCCTTAGACATTATTACTAGCCATCTGCAGCCTATCAAATCCTTTCCCTACATATTTCCCTTATGGCTCATTAGTTCTCTACGACTGAACTATATTACACATGACATGAGGCTCTATGACATGTCGTTTATGACTGTAGATCCTATCGATGCCATATGAAGAAGCTTGAAGTTAAGGTTAAACGTGACTAAACTAAAAATGCTACACAACCTTCCACTTAAGCTCCCTTATTTTTTTATCATCATGGGTATTTCACGCATACCTATCGTCAAATCTTGGGTTCTACACAACAAGTATCTTGTTCCTAAAACCTCTTCTCATAATTGGAAGCATGCGGCCGATTCCTCTTAGAACCGACCACCTTCCCTCGACCAGCTAGACCACAACCTACTTATAAACCATGACCTTACCTAATCTTCATCCAACTATGGATGTATTTTTACATGGTATTCTCACCCGATGGAGGATTGAATAGATGAGACTTTATTTACCACGAGATATAAAGTCCATCGACAAGTCGCTATTACATAACATGCCATCAAGGACCTCATGACTCGTCGGCTAGAAATTACATCTTGAATCAAATGGCGACATCATCACTAATACATTGTGATATTTTACCCCTCGTGGCTAGTTATCTATAGCATATTGATTACATCTTATTTTACTTCTTTAGCCGAACCTTCATCGTCATTTGGGCTCTTGACCCAGTACTTGGGTTTTTCACACATTACCTTTTGCCTTCACTTGGGCTCTCGACCCCCTTGGGTTTTACACACTATCTCAAATATCTCATTATAGATTTTTTTGGGTTGTTTTCTCCACTCAATTTATCACCATGTACGCCCTTGTTCCTAGGGTTCATTTTAAGAGACCTCTTAGAAATCGGAGGTGGAAAATACTTGGCGAATATCCCCAGAACAAGTTTCGCGGGAAGGTGATTTTTTTTGGGGCTATATGCAAATTTTTCACCTGATTTTCAAGTGGTGTGACAGAAGGTTGCAGACACGCGACATGAGAAAATATCCTATCGTGTGTTTGTAGCCTCCGCTCTCTAGTCACGCGTCAAAAAAACTCTCCCGACACGCATCAACAAACTCTCTCGATGCGCATCAACAAATTCTCCTCGATGCACATCAACAAACTCTCCCGACACACGTCAACAAACTCTCCCGACACACGACAAAAACTCTCCCGACGCGCGTCAACAAACCCTCCATGACGTGCATCAAAAACCCTCCCTAACACGTGTCAACAAACCCTCCGGCGACGTGCATCAACAAAATATCCCACGACGCACGTCAACAAACTCTCCTTGACGCACGTCAACAAACTCTCCCTGACGCGCATCAACAAACTCTCTTTGACGCGTGTCAACAAACTCTCCCTATTGCACATCAACAAACTCTCCCTGTCATGTGTCAACAAACTATCTATTGCGTGTCTCTACCTCTCCGCCCTCCTATCATGTGTTTACTGTACTTGATAATACATATGCCCCCAGGTGGTATGAGTGAGCTAGTAGTGTTCTACCTGGCGAATAATATAGGATTATATAGGGGATAGTTTCAAGGGTAGGCAAAGTCGAACCCCTAAAAAAATTAAACTATAATTTTTAGGCGAACAGGTCACTAACCCGTGCCACAAAATTCACCTTTTCAAAATTTTCAAAATTGGAATATTCACCATATTACAAATATTCGCCACTAAAGTTATCCATGCTTGTTCCTCCTACCATTGGAGTGCCTCGGTCCCAATTCTACCTATTTTGGCTCTAATTTACCCCAATCTTTCCTATTGGATCTTTTTGTATTATGTGCATCCTTTTTAGGCCTATGGCCTGCTTGGACGTAAATACTCAATCACACCCCGACATCTTACGATTGTGTTGGTGAAATAATTTTCGTATGGAAAATTATGTGTTTCCACCGACGCTCATGGGGCTATGCCCCTCCTTCTTATGTATGGGGAGGCTCCCATTATTGAATGTTAATTATCTAATTCTATCTAACTAATGTGGGGTGGCCAAATAGATTGGGGATCATACATGAAGACATCATCGAACTCGTGGCAAAGTACTTGACGAGGGTACATGGGAGGAAATTGCAATGATAAGGGATAAAGGGAGAAATTAAAAAAGGGAAGGTTATTGTTTTGAGTAAAAAATTGCAGAGTTCACACCTAATAACTAGAGTAGTTTAACATTCAATTAGAGGAAAACAACAACGAAGCATCTAGTGAGACTAAAAACCCAGACATACAGTTCTTTAGATTCATTCATCAAGGATACAAAGTTCCTTCTTGATCACTATGCTTACAAAGTGCATAAAAGAGAGAAAATAGAGGAACACATGAAAAGAGAAATGGAAGAAATGTAGCTTTTATTTCTTGTGTTAGTGATACAAAGCTCAACACCCCAAACCACAATCCACAATTGCTAAAGAATAGAAATTATAAAAAACTCCCTCTTTTGGAATGGAGAAGCCATCCCAATTTATAGCAATGTGAATTGACCTTTCATCTACCCCCCACATGACTCTTCATGATCTCATTCAACTTGTGACTTTACATCTTCCTAGGAAATGAGAAATAAGTTCCCTTTTATAAATCAAATGAAATTTTACAATTCAACTTTAGAAAGTCACTTAAGTGAATGAGACAAAATATCATGATTATGCACAATGAAGAATTAGAAAGGGGGAGAGAAGAAAAGGGAGAAAGAGAGGAGAGGGAAGAAGTTGCCATATCTGATGAAGAAGCTCCCTATGATGAAGATCTTATTGATTCATGCTTCCTAATGAGAAGTTTCGAAATGGGCTCCTGCTCCTTGAATTCCTTTCTAAATTGAGCTATTGTAAGTGCCAAATTATCTACCTCTAGAATGAAAATGCAACCCAACACCTTGGTCCATGCCCCGGGAACATCATTGATCTTATTGCATTGACTAAGCCATCCTTCATGATCCTTTGTAATTTCGAAAATGTAAATTTTGATGTTGTTTAGGACTCTAAGTTTTATTCATTGAAGGAAAGAGAGTCACCTGCTTCTTTCTTGACTAGCTCCTAGAAGGAAACAATAAATTCTTTTGATGATGAATTCTCAGTGAGTGGAGGGAATTCAAGTCTCTAAACATAGTTGTAGACATCATTTAAGATCTCAAAACATGTTGTCCACAAGATTCCAACTTAGAGATTGCATTTTTGAGTATTTTTATCTCGTATCCATTATGTGGATCCAAACTATTGACAAGTTCTTTGTGACCTGATGTAAACACATTCTTACTCATGAGAGTGTGAGAGTCGAAGGAGCTCATCTTTGACACCAATGGGAACATCTCATCCAAGTGAATTACCTCTTTTACAAACTCCTCCTTTGATTTCTTTACTTCTGAAAAGTTTACAAGAATGTACTTGATGAGAGAAATGACATCTAGAAACAATGTCTTGCCTTGCTCAATGATTTTATCAATCCAATTCTCATTAGCCTTCCCCTGCATCATGTAACCTTGTTCTTTCCCGATCATCCCAAGATCAATACATCACAATCGGAGGAATGTTATCTATAGGAGAGAAGATGTTAAACCGGCTCCAAAGAGGGGTTAATGTAGCACCGAGAGATTTTACATGTTCCTCTAATTGAAAAATTGTTTGTTTGTATTCTTTATTCGATTGATGAGGTGTGAAGAGGATTCCTTGAATAGGTGAGAATCACCCTCGTGTAAAGATTGACCCAATGAGATACGAGATCAACTCATAATCTGATGGAGTCATTTCCTCAATATAATTTTCATTCATAGGCCTAACAACTTCAACATACGGACTACCTGAGATGCCGTTGAAGAAGCGAGATGTTGTCTCGAGCCTTATTTCTTTGCTTGGAATTCAGTGTTCCTAAGATTGTTTTGAGACTGGGCATGATAGCAAGTTGTGTTGTCCTTGGATTACTCTCGAGCATTTCTTGAATCCATAGAAATGGCTCTTCGGGGTCGACATGATGTCTGTAAATGGAGAATATTTAGGTAATTGTTGTGAAATAAACTCTTGATCACCATAGGGAAGCTCGATATTGGGGAACACATACCTAGACACCCCTGAAGAGAAGGATGTTGCAATGGATCACTCTTATTTTCCTCGAGGAATTATGTGAGGTCTTCAATGGGATTTTCCTACTTACGAATTCTCTTGGAATATGGAACCACTTCATGCTCTTTGTTCATTACCTTCGCTTCATGCTTAATATCTTCTTATTATGATGTTTTACCTCAACCAACTCACCTTGGCTCACTTCACTTAGCCCACCCAACCAAATTTTCGTGTTCCAATCAACCAGCTCACCGAGGAGAGATGATGATGAATTCCACTTTTCCAATGACCTAATATGATTAGCGGAGCTTTTGACCCTTCTTGAATCTCTTCAAACTACACAATGCCTCTGTATTTTTCCTATTGTACCATGTGATGTTTTGCCTTTTCTGGACACAAATCGATGTTTCAGGATCCCTATGAATAATGAATTATCTTTCCTTATGTATGCCACCACCTAGAAACCTGTGAAGATGTTAAAAAGCAACAAGATGACTTAAAGCAAAGCCTACAACAAATTACCGCACCCATTACAAAGACTTTCTATTTTTATGAGTTGAACTAGGACCTACTTTTTGGGATATTTGACTGTTTTGCTCAATTTGAACTTCTCAATCTTCTCGGAATACTCCATTCAACTTCGTTGACGATGCCTTGTTATTTTTAAAGCAAGTTAATATTTTTGGAATGTTGCCTTTGCTTTCATATTTTTTTGTTACTTTGGAAAAGATTGCCTAGTTTATTATTTTCACTGTTCTCGAGTGCACTAACATGGAAAAATTACTATTTTGGGAAAAATTCTATTTTGGAATTTTTCTATTTGTAGTAAGTGTCAAGACCAAATACATACTATATTTAGAAATGTCACTTTCCCATGTCCGATAAGTAACAAAAATGGCTTCACTAGATTATGTTTGTTTTAGAACACCGTGCTCAAAATTTCACTTTGATCCACCCGTCAAAATGCTTGAAAATTGAAAAAGCATGATCTATGGAATCAAACTAGTGTATTCTGTCATTAATAAACCGGGTCATCATCTACTCTACTTGATTAACTAAAATGGAATAATATGTATGCTAGTTAATCTAATCTAGGAGGACATACAGACGTAGTAAAGAAGCATGTAAATGAATTAAGCAACTAATATAATAAAAGTAAAACCCTAATGTGCAAGAGAGAAGAGGAAAGCACTCAACCGAGTAACAAATGCACGTGGGAGTGTGTCGTAGAGATGACTTGAAAATCAAGAAGCAAGAACGACTATGCAGGAGCTCAAAAGGATGGATTTGAGCAATGATCGGACCTGGAGCACCTAAGAGAGGGACTAGGCGCCTGTGGGTGCTTTGGTCTACAAACTAGACGCCTGTAGTCTATGTAAAATCTCTCAAACCGATCTTCACTTTGGTTTGGCAAATGGTTTGAAACCCTCGATGTCTATCATCACATCAGATTGGTTGTCCGTGACTCGAGTGTCATCAATAATCCAAGATGATGTAAAGACTTGAAAAAGACCAAGAGGAGTATCAAAACCCTAAAAAAGAAAGATGCAAATGAATGGGTCAGACTGACCTCACCCGCCATAATAGTGGGGTTACTAGCTTATCGTTGCACTACATTTCAAACCCAAATGTAGTTCGCTGAGTGTGTGCATAATGTACCCTAGGTTCTTTCAGACAATCACACTTTGTGAAGTAGCGATCAATAGCTAAATGTAGAAAATGTAATGGCATGTATGCATGGAATAAAATAGAATCCTCCCCCTATGAAGTGTGTGTTGCAAATTTCCTTGCCTTGTGCATTGATGATGGAGCTATGTGGATGCAAATGATCTCCAATGATAGATGAATGTAACTCCAGATGGATGATAGAAGTGAATAATGTTAGGTCCCTCATTATGGTCTCATAACTTTATATTTATAGGGTTCTCTTGATTTAATTTCGTAATTAACCCCAAAATGGCCGACCATAAAAAAGATAAAGATCTAAATAAGCTAGAAAGAGCCCAAAAAGTGGTGGGAAAGTGCAAAAGTGATGGGGTGACTTGGTGGGACCAGGGGAACCCATGGGTGCCCCAAGATTAACTGGGAGCCCCAATCGAGGCTAAAATAATGGGGGATGATAGAATTTGACTGGGTATGTGGATGTAAAAGGTCAGTAATGACGAAATAAAATAAAACAAGATGGCCAAAATACGAGGGTTAATTAGTACTTTCTTCACTCAATAACCTTCTAAATAGTAGTATGAAAATGGGATAAATAATTTTTAAAGTGCATGATTTTTTTAATACACTTCTGCTACAACCTTCTTAAAGGTGCCTAGATTGAAGAACATCGTGGAAATCTCACCCGATTTCTCTTCCGGTTTAAGATATGAGTTTTTCAAGTTTTGGTGCATATAGTAGCTCTGGGGAAATTTTGGCAGTCTCTGTTGAATTTTCAGGTTTTGGAGTTATGGAGAAAAAAAAAATGGATTTCTTGGTTGAAAAATGAGGTGAGAATATTTATTTTATGTTTTTAAAAAAATTCGACAACACTTTTGCTTCACGAGAGAGGTAAAAATGAGGAGCAGTAAGGTAGAAACATTTAGTTTATTTTTGGTTTTCAAACATCAAGGCATGGGGTGAATTTTTATGTCCTCACTTTACCCACTATCCCTAGGATAGTTGGAATAGTTGGGACAACAAAATGTTCCCCCACCGTGAGCATCACAAGTGGTGGATGATAAAACTTAGCCAATTTGCAAGCAAAACAACTTAGCACCCTATCGGGAAGATGGAAGGTCATATGAGGAGCCACAAGCAATAACCGAGGGGTGGTGAATTTTATTTTCTCTACTATCCCTACTACCCCCACTTTGTCCTTGGGAAAATTAGGACAGGTTGGGTTATTCGGGATAGTAAAACCTGCCACCTATCCAACTGAGAAAATGACTAAGTACCGAATCTTGAAATCACTTTTCCCGAAGCTCCAGGAGGTATTTTTAGGAAACATTTTACATCATTTTTAATCCTAAGATCATTTCAAGATCAATTGGATGGTTTTCAAGACCATATTCTACCTCCTTCAAAAATTCCACTTTTTCATTCGAGACAACAATGTGAATCTATTGAAATTATGCTAACTCCGAGAAGCACCCGAGTCTTGTGAAAAATGTGAAAGTTCCATCATGTAAAGGATTGAATTATATTTCCAACAAGTTCTTGTTTGCTTCCTAACACCATACAAATATCCCATAATCCTCTATTGAAGCTCAGGTGCCATTATAGACTTCAAGCTCCTTCACCCTCAAAACCCACTTTCACTGTTCTTGTTCCTAAACCTCCGAAACCTTCCTAAATATTCCTAAAACTATTCCATCACTCTCCAAAATATTAAAAAAATCGGATGGTTTTGAGCTTTCAAATCTGCTCCAGAGGATGCACACCTATCTCGGGAAGGCTAAAAATAACCTTTCTAGGCCTATTGAAGAATCCATCTTTAGAAGCAATGCACTGAATGGAATGAGTCACCTTGTTTCAACATTTCAAACAATGGGGAAAGTATATATAACACATAGAAGGGAATGCGGGGTAAGGATAGGCATGAAACAAGAGGACATAGTAATCTAGAGGGGTATTTAGGAGAGTTTTCAAGTAAATTTTTGACATTAGGGTTAAGTTTTCATGTTTCAAGTTTGATTTTTCCCTTGTAAAAACACATGACAACATGTTGGATATTTTGGCCTTGTTCTTCCTCTTGGATTCTTCACATCACATGGGTTGGGCTATCTTATCGATCCCCCTCCCACTATATTTACCTATCTAATCACATTATCATTATTCCTAAGTACCATGGGTATCATTACATACATACATGCGGAAAGAAAGAAAATGATAAGAAAAACAACACATATACATCAAACATCCAAATATCACCAAAATCATCATCATCATACATACATACATACATACATACATATATATATATATATATATATATCAAATCAGTTTTATACATCACCAAAATCATACAAAATGGATCGGACCATCTACATAATGACTCAAGCACCCTCACCCCATGTGAGAGGTATTTGGATGCTTTGGGCCGATGGGGCCATGCTAGTAGATCTGGTTGTGTGGGCTAGAACTCCACCCTAGATCAGGCTTTGTAAGCCTCTCCTTATGCTCTTTCTTGTCGTGTCTCTAATGCGGTAATCCTCTTCAATGATCTCTCGGGAATTTGATAGGTGGGTATTGACAAAATGTCCTCATTCCTTCTCTAGATTAGTGAACTAGTACTCACGAAAATAAGTAACTCCAAATTATGGAAGGGTTTATGGTACCTTCGAATGTGATATGGATGGATATGAACATAAAGGTGAAATCCTCCTCGTAGTGAGCTACGTGACCTACAAATCAATAGAACTCAACAAAAAAATAGATTAGTAGATAGATGGAGGGTTACCCGATGATGCCGATCCGAGAAGTGAGAATGTCCTAAGATGGATGTCAACCCTCATTTTAGACAAATGACAAATGGATATGATATGATGCAAAATATGAAATGAAATTGAAAGCGAAATGCTAGATACAAGACATAAATGCTTATTTGATTTAAATGTATACAAAATAAATCAAACTTGTGTAGGTTGACGGTGACACTGAAATTACAGTACGTTCGATGGTAACCAGGAAGAATGTGAATAAAATGTAGAAATATAGGCCCATGAAGGCTCCTGCATCCGGATCGAAGATAATCTAGATATGGAAGTGGATCTGGATGGAGGAAAAAAATTAGAAAAATGATGGTGGATGCAACATCTTTTGATCTAGTGCGGCTTGACGACAGTCTAAATCTACAAAATGACCGAGAGGTTGAAAAATCGATATTGAGTTGCATAAGGACAAGATGATGGGATCGAAGATATAGGAAGTTGGGAACATAGAAGTCAAACAAATGATAGGGTTGAGGACATAATAGAAAGTAGAAGTGAGATGGGTCGATGGAAACCAGATAGGGTCGACGGCGATTGGGACAAATCTAGGGCTAAATGGATGGAAATGGATAAAATGACAACCTGTAAACGATGATAGAGATGGGTAAACACAAGAATGAGGCTCTGTGATGACTATAGAACCTGTACAAGTTGATGATGATGGTTGGGAGGAATAACATGATAGATCCAAGAATGTAATATAGAAAGAGGACTTCAAAGCTCCAAAGATGGTACAAGACCTCCAAGAACGGCTCCAGGATAGTGATAACAACTGCAGAGATACACAAGAAACCAAAGAAATACGCAAAGAGAGCTAAGAGTATTCAAATTTGCATCCTCATAAAGGGAGGGATGAGGGTGGCCTTATAGGGTCGATGGCGACCAGGATGGGTCACCACCGATCATGGGGATCCGTCCATTTGGGTGGTGGAAAGGTGATAAGCTCAAGATAAAGAGCCCATAAGAGGCGAGATTAGGGTTTTGAAGGGTTAGGACAAATTAGGGTTACTTAGGATGAGTAAATGAGTAGGTGGAGGGTGAAAAATATTAAATAAAGGCCATGGAGAGGTGAAATCATTAAATGATGGTCTAGAAAGGATAAAATGGAGGATTTAGGGAGGATAAACAAATTAAATTATGATTAGTATTTGATTAATGAAGATTAGGGATAATTAAGAATGATTTAGGAGGATAAAATAATGGGATAAATTGAATTTAGGAGGGAAGAAGGGAATTCTAAAGGGAAGAGAGGTATGTATGTAAAGACAATGGAGAGAAAATGCAGGGTAAAGGGTAGTGATACCAAAAAGTGTTGTCTACAACAGGATGCCTTCTCCTAAATTAGCACCTCTTGTGCCTACAATAGACTCTACAACACCACATATATGTTTTCGGTAGTTTTGATTCATGTGCATCCCTATATCATCATAAAGTCTAGGATGCCTCTCCAACTGTAGACGGAATGAGCTCGTGAGACTCTCCTTCTAATGATGCTCTTGGATCTACCATCATTACAATATCTTAGACATCCAGAAGCTGGATATAGGATCTCATGGTGAGCACTCTCTATCAGGGAGTGCCACTCCTCCACCGTCCACTCTGCAAAACCATAAATGACATATCAATATGGCGTCAATCCCATTTCTTAAAAAATCATCTCAATATCATAATGACACATATACCTAGCTACCCGGGCCTCTCCACGAATGTCCCGTCATCTTTATGGCCACCCGATACTTGTTTATCCTCATCATCATGACAAGGGTTGGATCCTACATATTGTGACCACCAATCTTGGGGAACCAATATCATGTACCCTCCATGTTTTGGTTTGGGTATCTACCTCAGATGCATGACCATATGAGAATCGATTGACATCAAATAGCCTCCTCTCGACCGTCACATCTTATGCTCCCTCAACCGTGGTGTTGGATGTCATGCTACTCCTCCTCTCGGTGTTAGGACCAAGTCCACATGGACCCTCGAATTATGGACCTATATCAAGTACATCCTCCATCGAATACCTCCTTTGAACCACTCACGGCTATGATATGTGGTGGGCCCTAAGCATCCCTGCTACGCTAACACTACCTTCGACCATGTGTGCCCATTGCTTGTATCCTATGGGGTCATAATTTTGGTGCCCTCGCCCGTGCCCCCGAGGTCTCAATAATGTGACAATGTTTGTAGGGTGGCAATGGTGGTATCACAATAGTCGTTAGTCACCCAAACTGCCTCAAGACCCTACTCACTACATGGGTCTCCACCCAATAGACATAATGCCTTGTCATTGATCCACATTCCTTGTGTAGGGATGACATTACACATCGGTCGTACCAACAAGTGCTAGTGGTGGAATGATCTTAGTGATTTCACTACCAGCCCATGTGCCCACTAAAGTACTCTCAAGGCATTTCGACGCCTACGTGTATGGTGTCCATGTCGGCTGTACATCGAGAACTTCGATATATCCATGCAATCAATAATATGATGGGTCCTACAACCATCCGACCTCTACGCCCAACCCTATACAATTCATGCACCAAATGTACCCATATGGTGGTGCCCCAACTGAACAAAACCTCGTGATCTACAACATCTTTGCATACCATAATCAAGAATAATGGGATGGCTCCATCTACTTTGTGGCACACTATCCATGCCACAAAAATCCACATCACTACCTTAGGATATCTAGAATCCATGCACCTACGCTTTGTTGAATCAAACACATAACATACTCTCATCATATTTCCCACTCTCGGTATCCCATAAGGCCAAGGCTCACATGCAACATATGAACTAAGATCACATACATACATGCACTGTAATGATAACCCCAAAATCCCATGTACACACTTAATGCCATCTTCATGGTCTCCTATCTCATCCACCACCAAAAGGTGTTGGATCTAGTCTCCCATGTAGCTAAAATAATATATAATAAATCCAAATCCAATGGTATCCTAGGCATCTGTATGATGCCCCAAACCCCAACCTTGTAATTGGGTTACCTCTGCCCGAGTTAGTCCGTAAATCATACCAATAAGCCATGATACATCCACACTTCTCCATAGGTGGATCCTACGCTTTTCTTGCACACATAGAATGACCAAAAAAGGTATTCAAAGCTTGCAAAATCAATTCATAACAAAAAATCAAAATTTACAGCTTACACCTACAACTTTCCTACATCATCCTCCCTTTGGTAAAACGTTGTCGCCCCTGGAAAATATTCTCTTATGTCATCACCCCTATATAAGACGTAATCAGCCTTTAGTTGTATTTTCCCTCATCTCGACACCATCGGCCCTCCTATTACAAAGGGGTCGATGGCGTCTAGCTAAAACACATACGTGAATTTCAAAGTTTGACTCATAAAAAGCTAGAAAATAACAAAACTAAATTTAAATCCCTCCCAAACCCACTTGTATTTTTTCCTAACCTACCCGATGATGTAAGTTTGGATAAAAATGATGGCTAACCACTCTAAAAATGTAAAAAGACTAGATAACACCTAATCTACTCAATAAAAATTAAACACAACGACTTACCCATGGTCGCACCCCACCATGTCCTCCACCTCTTCATCCTCTGTCGCCACCTTGTACAAACTCCATACCATCAAAATACACCCAAATTTGGAATTCTAGAGATCAATTATCTCAATTCCAAAAATAAAAAATAGAAAATAAAAACCAAAATCACTATATAAAACTAAATTTTCCATTCAAATGCGATTGTGATTATCCTAAATCTTCAAATGACCATCATTTGAACTCCCAACTCTGATACAATACACGTTTGTTGTGTCTCGACTGTAACCTCATGCCACTCATTTCAACCTACTACACACATATATTCAACAATCTTTGATTTTCACCTATATTTTGACACCATACCACTACGATATCTCGACACTATGACATGAAATTCGTTCCATGGGCCCCTAGCTAGGTTATTTATGTCTTATGTCTCATAACTTTATATTTATATGGTTCTCTTATTCTAATTTCGTCATTAACCCCGAAAAGGCCGACCACAAGAAAGATAAAGATGTCAAACGACTAGAAAGAGCCCAAAAAGTGGTGAAAAAGTTTGAAAAGGATCAGGGGGCCCCAAGTGGGAATAAGGCACCCATGGGCACCCCAAGATCGCCGGGCACCTGGCCGAGGCTAAAATAGTAGGAAATGACCGAAACAGACTGGGCATGTGGACAAAAATAGGTGGTAATGACGAAATAAAATAAAATAAGATATCCAAATGATGGGGGTTAATTAGTACTTTCTTCACTCAAGAACCTTCTAAATAGTAATATGAGACCATGATAAATAATGTCTAAAGTGCATGATTTTGAGACTATAATTTGTCCCCACTTTATGTTGGTGAGTTGAAATCTCAGTAACATAAAGTAGATAGAGATGCATACTTGATGCCGATTAAGAGTGTAGTAGAAATGTGCCGAAGGACTAGACAAAAGCATGGAATGACAAAAAAATATGGAGGAGTGTGGAAACTAAAGATGAAAAATGCGCAAAGAAAAAGTGATGAGAGTGAACCTAGGGTAGAACGCGTGTGTAGCTACTACGATGTGTAATGTACCTACATGGTTAGTAAAGTGTGTGTTATCGTAAAGTGTTGTTAACGTTGTTGTTGTTATTGCCCCCAATTTGACTGTTTGTTTCTCATACAAACCGGACCTACAAGGAGAAAACAATCGAGTACTCAAATATATGTGTAAGTGTAAAAAAGCTATGTAAAAGACGCATGTGTAAAAATACATGTAAATGTAAAGTACGCAAAATGAAAAGTGTAAATGGAACAAGTGCACCTGATCCATGTCGAGAGAAAGGGTGTAGAAGGATATCATGTCTTGTAAGGGTTTTGGGCGATCCGACACCATAGGCTGAAGAAGTGTAGGGAGGAAATGCTTTGTTTCCATTAATCTCTAACTACTTCCCGAACTGTGAAGAGATTTTTATATCATCTCCGTATTTTGGGAAATATAGCGGTAGAAGAAGTATAGGGAGGAAATGCTCCGTGTCCTCCAATTTTAAACTATTCCTCCGAATTCTAAGGACACCATGTCCTATAAAATCCATTGTGCATGGAGTTTGTAGATTGCTTATGAACTCACTCATTATATGTAAACCGACAATGCAAAGGGTAGAAAGTGCTTTGAATCGAACCGGTGTAAACGTGTTGTGTAGATTATAGAAACCTAAATGATGCCCCCTCTTTGGAGGCACATGCGACATTCTTTGATAGGAGAATGCGCCCCAAAAAGAGCACCAACCGCATGAAGTATGTGCCTGTAGGAGGAAGGGAATGCACGTGGTAGAAACCAAGGCACGCACAAACAAGGATGGCTAGCCAAATACAAGTGTTAGTAAGAAGACACATACATGTAGAAAACAAGTGTAAATTACGTAGACAATGTAAAAGCGCAAGGATAGTAGTGTAAACACGCAAGGAGACAAGTAAGTTGCACAAAGCGGGTCGCAAACATGGGACGTCACTCATGATGTGCAATACACACTACACCATCATGGCCACAAACAACAAGAAAGTGTGCTCACAAAACATAGGGCAAAGCCCACATATAAGAAGCAAACAAGTATAGACAAGTAAAGACAAACAAACAAAGAAGTAGTCATGAAAGCATGTAATCCTATAAAACAAGTGTTTCACATGGAACACGTGTTAGCATGTGAGAGAAATTATAAATATGTCAAAGCATGAATAACCAAGTAATGTAAAGTGCTAAGTACAAAATGCAACAATAACACCTGAAAGAGATGAATGTGGATGCCCCTAGTGACCAGTATAGGAAGGGTAGAAGGTGAGCATCCATGCTACGTGTAAGAGACATGTATCTATGATCAAAACTAAACAAATATGTGAACACGCATGTGTGTATGGTATAGATAAAGACATATAATAAATCAATCTAACATGTGTAGTAAAGTGATCATGTAAAACACTAGTAAACTTGAGTAAATGCCCCTAAGACAATGTAGTATGTCGTAGATGGATGGAATGGAATGCAAGATGGAATGATAGGAGTTGTGTGCCCCCCGAGTGAATGGAACTATATGCAATGATGTTCATTTTGTTTTCCCCCTCAATATTTAAGAATGAACCGTAAATGAGACTATGTCATCGTGAAACAATCGAGTAGGATCTTGTGTCTAGCACAATGTGATGAATGTGTAGGTGTAGTGGTGAGATGCAACCTAGAAATGACGTGTGCGTGAACCCTATAGCCAGCACGTATATCATGACTAGATGAATGTATAAGTGATGATTTAGCCTAAGCGTATATCACTATAAGATGAATTGAGGATTTATGATTTATCCCTAAGCGTATATCACTACATGATGATTGAATAGGTGATGATTTAGCCTAAATTTTATGTCACTACAAGATAAAAGGAGGGAGTGGTGATGTCAACTAATGGTTTCAACCACTACCAAATGATAGAATAGGTGATGATTTAGCCTAAAACATATGTCACTAGCCTAGGATTTTTGCATGCATGGTGAGTGTAAGGTTCATTTGATTTGTAAACCCTCGGCAATCAAGTATGGGTGAGGAACTAAAGTGTGTCATAGGGTGGTGAGTGTAGCGCATAGAAGACAATGTAATGGTGAAAATAAATGACCCCATGATGAGTATAATATGTAAATATGCGGTGTATGAAATGTGATGCTAGTATGTATAATGCATAAAAGGTATGTATAATGCATAAAAGGTAATGTATAATGCATAGTGTAAGACATGTAGATAGATGAGTAATGTAGTATGTAGGGATGAATGTAATGCTAGACTCATATGTGATGAAGACTAGTATAGTACGTAGAAGATGACATGAAGACATGCGAGTGTATGATGTATGGTATATGACTATATATAGGATGTGAGGCAACATGTATAAATGGCCGAATAGTGTATGATGTAAAACATGTAAGGTGAAGACTAGCATGATGTATGATGTATGATGAATGAATGTGGAAATAACACAATGTTGTAGATGAACGTGGAGAATGTATGGTATATGGTGTTTGAAACACGATGTGCAATGAAACATAATGTATAATTTCTATAGTGCAGTGTGTGGGGTTCAATGTGGTAGTAATCCCTCAACACTCAAGTGTGAACCAAAGCACAAGAGTGTGTCATCGAGTAATGACGGTGGTAAAACGTGTGATGAAAAGTGTCTATATGAAATTAAAAAGATGATAAATGTGCAAATGATATGAGTGAGGGGGAATGTGAAGTATTATGCCCCCCAAGTGTACGCATAAAGAAATCATGTAAAATCATTAAGGAGATCATCATCTTCTGGGTCAAAGTCAAATGGATAAGCATTGGTGACCTGATAAGAAATAGTGTCTAGTTGATCATGTAATGAGCCATTAAGGTGTAAGTTGTACATGCCCATAACATATTCCTCATCGGTGAATAGAGGATGTGGGAAACCGTGTACATACCACCGAGTGAGATTTTACGAATAGCCAAGAAAAAAACTATTATAGATGAAAACATGACCAAAAGACATAGGAAATGAAATGTTGGTATGACTAGGATATAATGTGCCTCCAATATAAGTAAGCCATGATTCCCTTGATGTGAGTGGAGAAGAATGATGGGTATGTGATAAATAGACTAGAAGACGAAAGACACGCAAACCATAAGCAATAGTAATATTGAAAAAACCAAAGTACGAGATGAGGGCATCGGTAGAAGGATAGATATCTGTAGACACCAAATTTGTGTCTTACGACCCCCGTGCCACGCATCTCATTTCGCAACCTAACCTCATCACCTAAACCTTACACAATTATTTATTAATTACCTTATAATTAATAAATCCACATCATCATACACGCCACCTCATTTCACCACCTCATCATGACCTAGTCTTAACCCTAAATTAACCTAATTAAGACCTATAACTTGGTCCACATCCACACCCATGACTAATTACTCCTCATCCGCACCTAAAACCAACCTCATAATGACTTGACCAAGCCCGCAACTAATCCCTCGGGAGAAAAAGAGGAAAAGCTGGCTATTTTACTAAAAATAGCCGCTTTGACCGACCGACACCGGTTCTACTCGATCGCCGTAAAGCCGATTACGTAACCGCCATCGGTTCCTGTAAATGACCACTCCTAACCAAAAAAATAGGGGTTGGATTTTAGTGGATCCGAAGGAGAAATCATTGGAAGGATCCAGAATTTACTTGGCTGAACAGAGACAAGTGAAAGAAAGAAGAAGAGTTTGCAGAGAAGGACATCAAGCCCAAAAACTGCAACTGAGTAACCAGAGCCTTGTGACACTCATCCGAGTATCAGGAGAAGAGATAGCTCATCTTGGATTGTCAGATCATCCTACTTGAGCCCTGTCTTCGTCATCACAGTCCCAGAACCTGCATTTTCCATCAGGAACTAGTAAGTAAGTCTTATACATTCTTTTAATAACATTTCTTGAACTTCTGAATCATAGCCATCATAAGTCTATTCCTAGATCTACTACCCAGCAACACACTACATCTAACTGTCATTCCTCCACCCTTACATTACCCCAAGAACACCCCCCGTATTCTCTGAGTCCTTCTCATCACCCCATTACCTAATCCCACCCATTTATCAGCCTTATAAAAACAACACACCCACCTTACAACCAACCTTCACCAAAAGCCCCTAAAACATTGCCCCTACCGATATCGGTTAGCACCAACCATACCGGTTATAGTGACCGGCATCGGTCACCTTGATTCTAAACCAAGACCAGCCCTTTCTCTATTGTTCTAACAAGGTAAACAAATTGTAATTGGACAATAGCTTATTTGTTAGAATTTGTGTTAATTCATATTAGCAGGGGAACTGACCACCTTCGAAAGGAAGTTTTATATTTCCTGGGCCCAAGGCAGTTCCCTCATTTATTGTCTAATTAAAATCTGGTGGTCTTGTATTCTTACTTGCGAAGTAGTCCTTCCGGATAAAAAGGAGTTCTTCGCGCAATGATCCGATCTTTCTCTACGAGTGCGCGTGCACACCCTCTCGACATTCAACAGGTATTCCTCCTAGCCCTAACCCTTATCTGTTTCTTAAAGGAATGAAAGGATAGAAGCAACTCTATTCCCAAAAGTTGAAACATTCCGTGCGAAACAATATCCTCAAAGGTGAAACCAAGATGAGCTAGACCATCATGGGAACATGTAGTGACATCGCATGTAGGATTGAATGGAAGATGTTCCCAATATGAGTTATGAATTAAAAAGTGTGCAAGTGAATGGTGGGTGTGCTAAAGTAGGGAATGTATGTGAAAGGGGATGTGATAGATCAATGTCCATAGACTAGACATGCCCCTGATAAGGAATTATAGAAGTAGGAGTAACAGATGGCATAGAAGGAATTGCATATATCATACCAATGACACCCTCAAGAGGTGATAAGTGAGATGGTTTGTCTACCAATTAAGGCGATGGATGGGTAGATAAAGCAAGGGATCATTCTAGAGTGGAACCTACATAAAGTATCAGTGTTTCGACAAAGCGAGAGTTGGTGACTAAATAAGAGGAACCACATCAACCATATAAGTAGTAGATTCAAATTTATGCGGAGCTTCAGTAGGTTGTGGTTCAAGAGAATCATTAACATGTAATGCGGGAGGATTAATAGACGAATGTAGATGAAGAACACCTTATGGTTCGACAATGGTAGGAGATACAACTATGTGATTAGGCTGAGGGGCTTGTTCTTCTTCAAGGATGCATGCAAGAATGTTAGGATTGATGGTACACATATAAGCAACAATAGCATCATCTATGGCTTTATGATCCATATTAGAAGATGAAAGATGAATAAGCGAAGGGCAAGGCTTATAACCAGAAGAATCAACAAGAGTATCAACAAAGGCATGACCAAAGCTATCAAATTGTAGAATGATTGGAGATTTAGGAGGATTATTGTTATCCATGATAAGACGTTAGGTTCACCAAAATGATTAACTAAAAATGGACTAAGTAGTGTAGAGATATTTAATCTAAGCTATGAAAAATTGTAATAAAGTAGATAAATGCAGTAAACAAGAATGTAAATGAGCTAAACAACTATGCAAAAGGAAATGATAACCCTAATGTGAAAAAGAGAGTAAGGAAAGAACTCAGCTGATATCATATACATGTCAGAGAGTGTCACATAGGTAACTGGAAAAATTAGGAGCAAGAATGATTGTGTAGAAGTCCCAAAAGGATGGATCTGGAAGATCTAGCTGGACTGGGGTGCCTGGAAGAGGACTAGGGCGCCCACGGGCACTTTGGTATGAAATCTAGGCACCCAGTGCTGTGTGAAATCTCTAAAACTAGTTTTTATAGGGTCGGAAGGTGATCCAAAACCCTCATTGTGTGTCACATCAACTTCGTTGTCCTACGTTGAATGTATTCGATATTCGTAGATGAAAGAAGAACATGCAAGACCCCAAAACAAGCATCAAACCCTTGAAAAATGTGAATGAAGGGGTCGACTATCCTTAGTGATCAAAATGGTGGACTTACTAACTGAGTGTTGCACTACATCTCAGACCTGATGTAGTTCTATGTGAAAGTGTGTGTGAAAATGCCCTTGGTTGCTCTTGTACTGGGTCGCACTTTGTGAAGTAGCGAGCAATAACTATGTGTAGAAAATGTAATAAAATTTGTGCATGGAATAGAATAGAATCCCTCCCCTATAAAGTGTGATGCAAATGTCCTAGCCTTTTACCTTGATGATGGAGCTATGTGGATGCAAGTGATCTCAATGCAATAGATGGATGCAACTCTAGATGGAGTGATAGTAGTAAGTGATGTTAGGTCCCTCATTATGGTCTCATAACTTTATATTTATAGGGTTCTCTTGTTCTAATTTCGTAATTAACCCCAAAAATGCTGACCACAAGAAAGATAAAGATGTCAAACAACTAGAAAGAGCCCAAAAAGTGGTGGGAAATCTCGAGAAGGATCGTGGCACCGTAAGTGGGACCAGGGGTGTCCATGAGCACCCCAATACTAGCTTGGGCACCCTAGTTAAGGCTAAAATAGTGGGAAATGACCGAAATAGATTGGGCATGTGGACAAAAATAGGTGGTAATGATGAAATAAAATAAAATAAGATGGCCAAAAGATGGGGGTTAATTAGTACTTTCTTCACTCAAGAACCTTCTTAAAAATAGTATGAGACTAGGATAAATAATGTCTAAAGTGTATGATTTTGTGACTACACATATGTATACACTCAATTTTTCACTTTTCATCTTTCATATATGCTATTAACAATTTCCTTTATGTAGATAAAGGTCCTTGATGCATTTAGTTTTGAGTTGGTGCCTTAAAGGGCCAATCGGGAATGGGGTATGATTATTCATATAATCATTATGGGTTAGAGACAGTACACATAAAGAGTATCAATATGTGGTCCATACGTTAGTTATCTTTGTATTAGTTATCCTTTCCCCATATGTCTCATACACATTTCACGCTTGACACCTTCCTTGCATCTTACCATTTGGAACTTTGTTCATCCATGTACATGATCTACGACACCTCTTTTTCATGTCGCATGACACATTACCTCATATCATCATCCTTGGTTGACGCCATCGATTGTGGGCGATGGTTTTGTGGTAAGGTTTTTCCCTAGTTGATGCCATCACGCACGGGTGATGGCATCGTATACATACATACCACATCGTGACATTTATGAAGGAATGAAGTCGAATATTAGGAACTTCCATCTGTTATACTCTTTTGCACAAACTTCACATATGATCTCTTAGCTCTTGGTTCATCTTGCACTTGGATCTTGATCATACACTCTTCTTCTTGGTTGGATTTCTTGCACTATTGGGTTACCTATAGTGAATCTAGGATAGAGAACAGTGTTCCCCTTCTCCACCTAAAAATTATTCTGTCTCGGTGTGATGATTATCCTAAGAGATAGATTCATCGATGTGTCTACCCTAAAAGTACATGTAAATTATCTAAAACAATTTGTCATTTTACATAGATTAGTTCATTTCCCTTCCCCATTTCTCTATGTTAGCTTAGTGTTACATGTATATTGATACTAGTTAGCATAATTCTCTTAATCGATCAAATCCTTAGATTTCCATTATTTACATTTCTGTCATATTGTGCATGCTTTCCTTATCTATTATCGATCCTTACCTCTTCCCACCCATTTACCGATATCTTAATAGGGTACTCTCCTCTATATTAACTACAAGCCTTGGAAACCCTAGGCTAACCTAGTGTAGGCATTATGGCAAAATGTAGCACCCTAGGATATGTCCGTAGCAAATCCCTACTTTTGGCTAACATGGGATTGTCTCAAGGTGTGGGAACCTTGCAAATGAGACAAACCTCCAGAGAAGGTTGGTTCCTGTACCTATTCCTAATGCTAAAACTACACCTAGAAAGGAAAATGCAGCTACCTAATTAGTAACCTAAAATTCCAAGGGACTAGGGAGAGAGAGAGAGAGAGAGAGAGAGATGTATAAAATCAAGTCCTACACTAAGGAGGCGATAAAGCATCAAGAAAAAGGGTGGAGAAATTCTAAGTGAGTGAAATTAGAAGGAAAACGTAGTAGGAAAGGGTAGACAAAAGAGCCACAATTCAAAACCACATTCAAATCTCCATTTCATGGAGCACAATGAATTTTAACTGCAATAATAAAAAACATGCACAATATACTTGCAGTTATAATAAGAGGCAAGAAACGCAATATAACCCAAATTAGGGCAGAAAATAGCCACAAAACATGAATTTTATTGCTCAAAAAGATGCAAAAACCATTACAAAGTTGATACAAGGCAAGAATCCTTTGCAGATTGCCAAAATTCGAGAAGGGTGCAACTCACAAAAGCTCTAGACCAATTTTGACAAAGTTCCTTTACCTTTCATAATGTCTCCCCTCATAAATGAGGTAAATTTACATTATATAGAGAGAGAAACTTGAAATCTACTCCCACCAACCGACAACCCGCATTAATTCTCGACAAGAAGTATGGGCCTCCATACGAATCCGTTTGCAGAGAAGACATGAGCACCATACCTCATTGATGTTGGTCATTGAGTTACCCCTTGCATCGAGCTTTAATTCCCAGCCCGTAGTTTAAGGTTATTGTTGTTGGGTGGTTGCATGTTTATTTGGATTGACCAGTTGCATGCATCGTTTCTTCTCGTGTTCCTACGTCGGCCCATTGTTAATACGTAGGCGGTTACATCTTGCACCCGCTCGATTGCATTATGCTTGGTGTATTCGGTCTACTACATTGTACAAGCGATTAGATCCTAGTGTTGGGTGGTTATAACTAGGGGTTGGTTGGCTACACTTTTGCTCTCGGGTGCAGCATTTTTATGGCCTTGATGCATTTTTACTAACGCTCGACTACATTTTTGTTGTCGAGGCGGTTTGCATTTTTACCGACACTAGACTATTTTTTTGCTTGTTTTTAACCCTTGTTCTCCAACTTCTTTACAAGCTGCAATCAAACCACATAAGTCCAGTTTAGCAAGTTATCCAATTTTATAAGGGGTGTAAAATTGGATAACGATGAGGCATTACTTCCCTCTAGATATGCGACCTTATCGCTCTTTGTAGCCCCTTTAAATCTATCCAATGTATGATGGTTCATTGTGTCTCTTATTTTTGCGTCGATACCCTTGTAGGACATATGACTTAAGAGTGCAAGTTATTGAGATGCATTCTTGGCCCTCTATACACATAGTGAGATTTTAAGAAGGATGCACTACCAACAAAATTACTTAGAAGGCAAAAAGTTGGTGGCCTAATTTGGTAGTTTCTTCATTCAATTCCATTTATATCATAGTTGTAGGGCTTGAAGGATTCTTATACAAAATTCCAATCTATTGTAGTGATAGACTCATTTTGATTAATTTATGTAGACAATTGGATGTCCTCCACATAACTTGTAGAGACAAAAAGGTACAAGGAATTCAATTACCCATAGATCTTAAAAATTATATTTCTAGGTTGGGTGTCAATGCACAAAATGTTGAAAGGACAATTGCTACTTTCAATATTTATCCTTCCTCCAAGAGATTTTCATTTTATAGAAAATAATTCATCAGCTATGTTTGGTTGTCATCGTCATACTTCAAAAAATTCAAGACTTCAAAACACAATTCAAGACTTCAAAAAAATTGTTTCATCAAGATATTCCTTCTTTTTTAGTTCAACAACCATAGAGTACAAAAATCTATTTTCAAACTCCAAGGGTTGATCTTGTGTCAGAAGAGGAAGAAGATTCTACTAAAATTTATGTAGAAAATATAGATGGAGGAAGTGGTTCAAGGAAAAAGCTATCTAGAAGGAGAGATCCCATCTCTTCATGGGTATCAATTGAAAAGTCTCCCTCTGTCAGAGATCATACATGCAAAAGCTCATTCTCCTCCACTTCGCCTCAATGTGCTTGTCATGAGTTGAACTGTTGATATCAATAAGACTTCTTTCTCATGGGTTCAACCATTGGTTGAAAAGAAAAGAAATACACAATGAAAAAATATGTTGTTCCTAGTTATGATGTTGTAGTTGTTCTTCTTGGTACTCTTACTCCCAAGAAGGCCAAGGTAAATTCCCAACTTGTATCGGACACCTCAAGTCATCAATTTCTTGAGATTGCAAACCCAAAATCGATAAAAATGAAAATGAGATCATTGTGGCAGATAATGAGTTAACAAGAAGATGCTTGGAGAAGCCATTCTGAAGGACATGTGTGTAATTTGAGAGAAACAATCTCAAGAGTTACCAAGAAAGTAAAAAAGGGGAAGCACACACAAGAATAATTGGAAGAACAAGTGTAAACTATTTCAGTCTACATCAAAGCTTCTCTCTCTAGATCCCACTCCTATCACATCTCTTTCTTCTTCTACTCTAGTAAGTGATATTGATATGAAAGTTATTTTTAAGATTCACAAACATACTCAAAGGGGTAAAGTTATTGAAGCTTGGGGAAAAATTGATTAATGGTCTAAAATTCATTGATGTGATGAGGGTTACAAAGTATATGAGAGCTTAGTGGAAGCTTGAAGAAAATTAATTATGAAATTGAAAATGTAGAGGACACTAAGCTATAGGTTGGCATGATTTGGGACCTGAGAATCATGGTGTTAATTAATGAAAATATCCTCCTATCGAGAAATTCTTTAATAATTCAAATGAAAATCTTTCCTAAATCTGGTCTCAAAGCATTGAGTGGAGACTCAAAGTATTGGAAGAAAGCACAAGATCTACAAAATTACATACAAAGGGTGAATCTCGAAAGCTGAGATTTTTACTAATTTGAAAGCTCTATGTTGTGATCTCTTTCAGAAAAATTTTCAAAGCTCAATACAACGAATGATATTAAGGAGAAATTCAATACATTAGTTAAAGAGATATTATTCAATGCTTGATGATTTTAGTAAAAAAATGGATGGAATTTATGAATTGGACAATGTAATAATAGAAGCTTCTAAAATTTTGGCTAAGTTTGGAGGAACCAATTTAGAAATGCTATTTGTCGTGGGAAGTTGGATTAACAATCTTGCTCACACTATCATTCCAAAGGAGTCAAATATTGTTTGAGCAATGATTCGATTCAGATACACGTTTTCAAACTCAAAGTTCTAGTCTCTTCACTTTCCTCTTAGTTTTCCAAAAGAACAAATGTTATATTTTTGCATTGTACTTTTTGGTTTTATTTTTCCTTGAATTATAAATGTAAAAGTCACTTAAGTGACTCAATAGGAAAAGTATGATGTAAAAATGGCAATTAGTTACTTGGCGGTAGTTACAATCCTTTCTTACTATAAAAGGAAATCCTCTCTATTGTAAACAGGTTGTTGATATTTTTCAGAAGTAGAAATACATTAGAGAATGTTTTCCCCTTCTCTCTTTCTCCATTTTTTTCAATTGCACATTTATATAATGAAATTGTAAATTTTATGTTCATTCTTGTTTGTTATAAGCTCTTGAACTTTGTGTTTGTGTTTATTTGAGTTAAATATTTTCATCTATGGGAATATTTAATTTTGAGGAAGTATTTTCTATTGTATGTTGTTGCATATTTATTTTATTATTGACATGCATGAGTAGATGAAAATCTGATTTTGCTATTTCGAAAGTGTTGTCAACTAACTTCTTTTTGTAACGAACCGTTACACCAAAACCTCGAGGCATTAGTTAAATCCACACATGAGGATCATAACATCCCACCACGCTTCCGTAGCAGGACTTCGGGATAGATTTGCGCCCGTATAAGGGTCATATAACGGGACCACACGTTGCCCTATATGAGCCCCGGACGAACACTGCGATGCTGGCGTAGCCACCCATGTCGGGACTTGAACCTGGGTGGTTGCTCTGATACCAAATGTAATGAACCGTTACACAAAAACCTCGAGGCATTAGTTAAATCTGCACATGAGGATCATAACACTTTCACTTAAACCCTATTCCCTAAATTTTGTTTTTCTGCTTTCTTTTGGAAATATTAGCGTATGGAATCTAAAACCCCATCAAGATAATTCTATTGTAAATGTTGTAAATATCTTGCATTTCATCTTTGGCTTTAGAAGGGACCCTCATCATTATCGAGTAAGAACTTTCACACAGTAAATTGTTGCCATTTTGTCAAGTACAAAATTTTCCGCCACAAACCGGAAAATGCAGCACAAAATAAATAAATAAAACAAAATAAAATCCTTTAGCAAAGACTAGATACTTTATTCCAAATGCTCCAATCCTTTATGTTGATAAGCTTGACACACATACAATGTTTTATGTCGCTTAGGTTGGTGGCCATAGACACTTAAATTAAATTCCATGGTTACAATGTCAACTAATTGCCTCGAGGTTATGTAGGTGAGCTCATGTAAAATGTCATTGCTTAAGAGGTGCATCGCCAATAGGCCACCGAGAAAAGTGTTAGAGCTTGATTCAAAACAAGCCATTGAATTCCTTGGCTTAAGTTGAAATTGATGATGCAAACCCTCTTGTGCACCTAAGAGATCTTCGGGATCACCTAGTTTGTGGTGAAATGCACAAATTTTAGGCAGGGGCAAGTCTCATACAAATTTTAGGAAAGGACATGTCTCATAGAAATTTTGGGTAGGGGCAAGTAGAGTTGTATTATATTGAGCTTGTGTTAGGCCAATGTTTGGGATTGAATTACGTATTTATATATGTTCATGCATTTTGTCTCATTTATAGTTAAATATTTTTATGTTGCTTCACATCCCTTTTTAACTTCCAATTATTACATCACAATGAATTTCTAATCTAACTATACATTTGAGATCCCTTCAAGTGTAGCTTGCAACGTGTATAATTGCTAGTATACACTTTGAAGGCAATAAAGAAAAAATCATCCTGCCACACCTTATATTTCCGTCGAAAAGCGTTCTCCAAACTACAACGACACTTATTGGGTCCGACACGCATCAAAGAGATCCACGGTACATTGCGGCGGCAACGTACGCCGTCGTTCCTCAAATAAAATTGTCCACCGTTGATGTTTTTCAAACCACGTCCATCTTAGCTTGTGACAACGCCCCCGCAATCAACTCCAACCACCTTCGCTTGCTAACATAACTCTCACGATGTCAAATCAAATTAATCTACACAATAATATATATTGTACATTGAAATTAATTATTAATATTGATGTGTTAATTTATTTATTTTAGGATAGAGAATATTCACCTGAAATTGGGGTTTTTTAATTTTAATTTTAGGATTATTTGTTTTTGTTGTTTGTTTCTCGTTACGGTTTTTAAAATAAATATTTATTTTGAGCATATTGATTTAGGCAATGTTTTTAGGCCCGAAAACAATCATTTCCTACTCTGAACATCCACAGTTTTCATAATTGGATATTAATTTAGATTTTGCAAACCTACATAATTATTTGATAAAGTAAAAGATAAATAATTTCTTTAAAATAAATACTATATAGTTTTTTATTTGTTAAATTTTAATATCATAATCTTTATTTTTCTAATTTTTTTCTTAGATGTAAACAATCTCATTATTGTGAAAGTGTACCCATATATAAGCCTTTTAGAGTGCATCCCTTCAATTAGACTCACTTGGTGTGAGTTTTGGGCAATGCATATTGTTATTTGTACAATACTTCTTGTGCATGTAAAAATGATATGCATTTTCTTGTTAGGGAGATATACCACTATAACATTTGGCCCAAAAATTGAATGCTTGTATTGATAACCTCTATGGTTTTGGTTGTATATTTTTTTAACCATATCTCTATATCTTTGGAGATTAAGTATATCCCTAATTTTTATTTTTTTGTCCCATTCTTTATTTTAAGAGCACATGAGACCATAATTACTTAAGTTTAGGGGATGTGGGGAGCAACTTAGTTTCGGGATGAAAAAAATCTAATTTTTGGAGACAACTACTAAAATGAACATGAAAATTTAATATAGTTTAAGTATTTCAAAGTATTTTAGGTGTTTCCTCTACACTTTAGGCATTATTTAGGCCACTTGGCATGATTTTTGCATCCCCCTTTTTGGTGTTTCCAGAGGGATTTTCTTTGTAACTTTCAACTCTTAAGTATTTTGCAACCCTCCTAAATTATGTCAAGTTGTAGTGTTGAGCAGATTTTACCTGCGCTTAAATGCCCCTAAATTATCTTTGTTTTAAAAGGGTTTATCTTATGTTATTGTAGAGATATTTTGGTCCTTGTAATCGCGAAGTTCTATTCAAAGATTAGAAAAATGACGCATTTCAAGAAAAAAACGAGGGGACTTTTTAAAGCTATTGGTTGACAAACTTAATTTAAAGATTTTACGTGAGGTATATCAAAGTTATATGTTACTATTAATGTTTGTCAAGGAAGGAATGTATACAAAATGTTGAAGGGTTGGGACATCATTTAAAAAAATCCAGTTGAAAAGAATTGCCATTAAAATATTGTATTGTGATGTTGAGTTTTATTCAAAGGTTGAAGAGATGTTGTTACATTTCAACAAAGAAATGAGTGGGACACTTTTAAGCTATTGGTTGATAAACTTAATTCAAAGATGTCTTTATTCGAGTTTTACGTGAGGTATATCAAAGTTTTATGTTACTCTTAATGTTTGCCAAGCAAAGCTAGGAATGTATCAAAATGTTGAAGGGTTGGGACGCCAATTTAAAAAGAACCGGTTGAAAAAGAATTTCCATCGGAAAATTGTTAAAGGAATAAAATTAGTGTTTGATTGTGATGTTTTGTTGAAAGGGGGTAAATTTGAGGGTGTTGAAAGGACCCACATCCTTATACATTAGAGGTTTTTAAGAGGATCCACAACCTAGTTACAATGAAGGGAACCAACACTAGGAACCCGATTGAAGTAGCCATGAAACCTAAGCAAAGATGCGAGAATCTCGCAACAAGTGAAGCAACGATGTAGCGAGTGAAGCAACAACCTGAGTGAAGCAACGACTGCAGTGAGTGAAGCAAGAACCAACATGCTATCACTGTAGCGAGAGAAGAAACCAACATGCTACAACCGGCATGAGCAGAGATGCTACAACTAGTGGCGAAACCACCTCAAAGATGATCGTGCCTCTAGGGGATTTGGACATGGGTGGGCAAGTACACAACCATGTGACTTGACCGTACCACTCCCACCCCATCGGCGTGCTTGATTGTGATGTTAAGATGAAGGGTTGGGACATCATTTAAAAAAACTGTTGAAAAGAACTACCATCGAGAAAATTGTTGAAGGAATAAAATCATTGTTTGATTGTGATGTTAAGATTAACGACATTTCTTTATATGTAGAAGGTTCTACGTGACAAAACTAAGGAATACAATCAATTGTGATGTTAAGATGAACAACGATGCTTTATACGTAGAAGGTGACTACAGAAGAGAATAAGATTGACTATTCATTGGTGAAGGCGATAAAGAAACACAACTGCAATAATATTATTTTGCTTCTTTTTTATTTTTATGCTAGAAAACAAGTGTATAATTCATTGATATATTTGTTGTTTAGGGCATTATTTATTTTAGGTTTTCTCACTTATCAAGAGTTGCAACAAAAAGAGTTATTTGAGAATGTTAGCAGGGGATTTGTGTGAAGTATTAATTCCAACTTATTTTTTTGTGTATATTTATTGTGTAGTCAACTTGTTTTATACCATAATTGTATATGTAGATTTTTAATCATATTTTGTGTTTATTTTTAATAGGAAGATAATTAAATTTTAAATTTGTGAGGTTTATATAAGATTGAGGGGAGTTGAAGTCACAATTAATACTGATAATGATAAGGGTTTATTTTCACAATTCGAAGTTGAAGATGCCATTCTTCGAGTAGTGCTAATAAAAGTGTAATTATAGATTATTCTATTATGTAATTATGATTTCAAGGCAATAAAAGTGTTATTTACATTATAAATATGCCAAAATGCGTGTATACATGTAGAAAGTGATGACCCTCCCGACAAATTTTCCCATAACCGTATCAATGACTCGATATTCTTTATGTTCTCTATCATACTACCAGTAGCATATTGATGAGCTCTCCCTGCATGGAAGCCAAAAGTGACTCCAGTTCAACAAGATGTATCTAGAGTTGATTAAGTGCACTTGTACAACCATGTACTGAGGTTTCTCCACTCTGGTGCATGCTTGATACACCGTACTTTTTCTCGCATCTGCTCTTTCATAATACTATACACTCTAAAACATTATCACAACCATGAGTTTTTAGATTCGACATCAACCGCATATGGAAAACTATAATGAAATCCACCAAAAATTGTTTGAAGGATTTCGTTTTAACATACCCACTTGAACATTCTCGCTACCATGCTTGTTTATAGGAAACAATGTTAGTGAATGAATCTGAATGATACAAAAGAAAAACAATCTTCCATCATAAAATGGTAGAAATAAAGTATGCATACCTGAAGCATTTTGGTTATATTGTTGGTTCCAAACACTCTATGTACCATAGGGAACTTGTGTGGTTCACCTAATGGAAAATAAGAAGCCAAAGACATTTTTCTAACCATTTCTTGTTGTGCATTCTACTGAAGCCGCACATGGTGGAGATAATTTCATGTTTCTCTTGACACTACTCAAGACTTAGGAAGCCCTAATTATAACTTGATAATGTCAGCACCTAACATCATTTTCGAGTGTGACAATCTTTCCTCAGAATCGCATCAAAGCTTCATTATCACCTTTTTTTTTAACTAACGGTAGGTCCTCGTGACAAACAATGAAAGAAAATATATGCTCCACTCCACTTACGTTTCATAAAAGGAACTATATGCTTTGTTGCGATGCTTCACTCACACTATCTAGTTTATGGGTGTTTTATAGTGGAGCACATATAGCAAATGTTATTTGGGAAGGAACAATCTAATCCATGGAATAGGTGTGGGATATTTAGGGTTTCAATTCCCACCTTTTTATTTCAAACTTTCTATTTATGTCTGTTGGCATGTGTGTCCAGCGCTCCTCGTGAGTTTCGTGACATGGACTAACCGCCTCTTGTAGATCCTAACTCTGGTGATTGTAGCGGAGACTGACACCTATGGGTTTTGGTCTAACGGCAATCGTGGTCCAACAAATGGTATCAAAGCGATAGGTCTCGAGTTCGAAACTCACGGGTAACGTTGAGGGGGAGATTGTTGGCATGTGTGTCCAACGCTCCCCGTGAGTTTCATGACATGGACTAACCGCCTCTTGTAGATCCTAACTCTGGCAATTGTAGCGGAGACTGACACCTATGGGTTTTGGTCTAACGGCAATCGTGGTCCAACAATGTCTTCACCTTACCTAACAAATTAATGTCGTGCACACAAGATACTTGATGCCATTAAAATAATAACAAATTAAAAATATCAATAAACGGATAAAATCTCCCTTTCGTTCATATGTTTGTTCCCTTAAGGGGATCAATTATCAATAAATGTTCATCAAATCTGTTTTCTTATACTCAAGCTTGGAACAAAATGTTTCAAGAATAAATCAATGTACTTGGGTTTCAAAATTGGCCCTTGTTGAATTCCTTCCATTTTAAAAATTTTGCCCCTTAAAGCTTGTTTTTCTCACATGAATAATGTGCACGAGCTTGAGACAATTAAGTGGAACACATATAGTAGATATTATTTGGGTACGAACAATCTTCATCATTGTTGCTAATAATTGTTGACGAACCTAGAGAGAAACCCTAATCCTAAAACTGCGTGCAATCACTACCTTTCGATGCTACACCCACCGCACATCTTCCTATGTCGTGTCCCATTAAACATGCACTCGATTTCCCCTTACATTTACGTGTGTTCTAACTAACAAATATATGCAACTAGAATTGTAAAATATTTTATGTTTCTTCAATATTGTTTGTCCAATCCTTACATTTTGAGATATCTCCACAAACATTTGCATCCACGTCTTACATGAAACACCTTTTCTACTTCAAATGATTAACAAAAACTCATGTGGTTATTGGAGTGTGGAGTTCTAGATTGCTTCCCCATTCGCTTTCCCCACCCTTGCACTCATCTACCCTCAAACCCCTTCTTCTTAGCCCCTCTTCCTCTCCCATTGTTCTCTCCCTCCACTTTTGCTTCTTCACAAGATACCTTTTGGCATTTCCATCGTACATTTCACGTACAATTGCTAGTACTATACCAATCTACATTAGGCGGGAGGAAAAGATATATTCCTCAAGTTTCACTTCTCTAAGAGTTTTAGGATATAACAAGTATAATGTACCCTATGTATAAATATCATACAATCATCTTAAATGTTTTTGGAAAGGGAATTATTTAGAAAGAAGAAATTATTTACAGGTTTCCTGAATATGGGATCAACAATTTCCCATTTAACATTATAAAGAGGTGGTTCCTTTGATTCTCCTAAAATGCCGATTGAAGTAATACATGACAACGAAAGCATCCAAATGGAAAGCCTCAATTGAGGACTCTCCTAAAAGCCGATTGAAGTATAAAATGACAGAATGATAGCTACCATGGTTAAGAGAACTTTGTGTTTCACCATTTTGACAGCTACTTTGGTTATGAGAACTTTGTGTTTCTCCATTTTCACAATCCACGTACCTCTTTAATGTTTATGCTTGTTTTCAGTGTTCTTCAAACATGTAGTTTTGGTTTGATATACACCACTTTGAGGCCTTGGCAATCATGTTCATTTTTGTGTTTTAATGTATTTTCAGTATGCAATTGTAGAATATAATTTGGAAAGAAAGTCACAACATAGTAACACAGTTAGCAAAATTTAAACTGTACAAAATATGTTAAGGAATTTCTGTATATCTAATATACACAGATGTTTTGTGTTGTGGTTTTTACACAAAGAAAACATGATGCGATTTTCTAACAAATGAAAGCTTCAATTTCATTTGACCCCGGACCCAGTAAGAATGCACCTATGAAAGAAAGCCAAATCTTCGCTATCTTAGGTTATCTTTTTCTGGGATAGCCAAATTACCAACCTGTCTTGAAAGCTAACCAATGTTCCATCCTTATGTGCCGGAAGCTGAAAACCACAAGATTTTGTCCACACTTACTTTTAAAATCCACAATCATATACACTGCTGAATATTTGTTCGAATTACCCTCACAGTGAAAAAGAAAAACCTAGGAGGTTTAACTCATTTTAGAGAGTCAACTTTGGACTGCACAAGCAAAAACAGGCAATGCTCTATACCACACAGGTTTGACATCTTATATTGAAGTATCTTCATATCTCAAAACAATTCCTTCAATGCTAGCTGGTAGAAAAAAGTTTGTCCACTGGCATCCTGTAGAAATTGGCTCTGACGGGGAACAATCATGAGGACATTATCAATATGCTGAACTACACCCATTACACTGATTGTGCTTCCTTCTGTGATGTACATGTTAAAGAAACAATGCCATGTGCATGTTATTAGAGGCCAGCCATATAACTCAAGAAATTACTACTTTCAAAGTACACATAACAATGAAAAATAAATACTGCTTATTTCCCAAGGGAAAACCCCTAAATTCATTCCATATATTTGGCTCATTATTTATCCTCCTTATTTCCCACATTTTTCTGAAGCCTGAATGTAACTGTGGAAATGGCACTTACAAATTTAACTTCCATAAAATATGTATCTACAATCCTAAAATTGAATGAAATATCTGAATCTCTATCGATTTATTGAAATTCCATTCCAACAACAGCTAAATCATTCTTCCTGGAATTTTAAACGGATACCTATGAAAACAAATAATGAATACATAGCGATTTGAAGTATTTCATATTTCGTTCCCAGATAAAACTTTTTCTATTTTAGATTTCTATCTCAGATAGTTATTTCTTAATGATTCATTCAAAGAGAATTGAATAAATAGAACCATTCAAACACACATAATTTAGTGTAAGAAAAAATGTTAAAATTAAGTTATGCATCTGTGTAAAAATGGTTTCCTACCCTTCTTTGAGACAGATGAGACTATCATCACTTGAAAGATTTCTTTCCCTCAGCCACTGTATAAGATCAGTGGACAACTCTGTTTTCTTCTGGACAATATTGATGATGGTAGTCTCATCAACATATGGAGTAACTTTTGCACCATTGCCAGCTTTGACCAATGCTCTCAAGCCAGAGTGCAAGTCTGATATATAGAAATCTGTGGCGTATCTCTGCCACAGCAAATGTAATCTGATAAGTCAAAAACATGACAATATTTCACTGACTTCCAAAAAAAATCGTATCTCAACACAGACCAGAAAGCTTTATGTATGAAAGAGACTTAAGAATCCCACAACATACATGCAAACTATAAATTTTATATTTTGCTGTTATAGTTATTCATGTGAAAAACAAATTGCAAGAAAAGTCTTTTAGTCCATAAAAATATAGAGGAGTGTGCTGTGTACAAGGCATACAGTGCCTTTGATGGCAAGGAATTCACAGAGTTAATATGATAACACATGATAGAGTATTGTTTCTATTTGACATAGAATCAAAAATATTTTGTGTTCAAATTCTCCGGAATCCTATCATTGTATGAATCAATCCACTGATGCATGAGAGAGACATCAATGATTTTCCTTTGTGCTAGATTATCAGTTGTACTTGTACCTCTGTCATATTGTCAATTCATATATGAATGGCATGTAAATAGAAATCCAAGTTGCTGTCAGAAACTGTCAACAATGCTTCGCCTCAAAACCCGGCAAACAACATATAGCTAATCACAATTCTCAGGAACAACATGAAATCTCTAGATGCTGACATTTTAATGAAATGCTGAACCAACGTTCATGATACAATTGCAATGATATGCAATGCCTTTAGTTTGCAAATTTCCAGCAGTGTTGTCAAATTAATCAGTCGAATTGAACTCATTCCTGAATTTGATCATTATTCCCTGCTCACCAATATCGACAGTGGCCAGACCCCAACACAAAGCGAAAGTCAGCAACTATGAATGGATTACAACTTTGTAATTGACTACACTAAATAGCAGTAACTCCCAGTCCAGCTACAAGGAAACCATGGAGAATTTTTATGAAATTTAATTGCTCACACATGGAGAAGAAATACTGTATATAACTTGAGGAAACAGGAGATATTTCTTTGAGAAGTAACCTACATATCAGTTGCTTTGGAATGGTTATTTGCCATTTGGTAATGTGGCTATCAATTACTGCGAAACGGGAGTGATTTCTTTGAGAAGTAAACTACATATCAGTTGCTTTGGCATGGTTATTTGGTAATGTGGCTATCAAATTACTAAGGGAGGATTCACCTGCAGACTATAAAGTAGTTACAGTGTAACAGAAACGTCAACGCTCCAAAAGTTCCAAGAAGTTTCAAATAATAAGATACTATGCAGGAGAGTATAAAAAAGTAATATGTGACTAACAAATTCAAAAATTACTTGAATGCCTCAAGTACATCATAGAACTACAGAAAAACAACTACAAAGAACCCAAAAAAGAATAAAATCCAAAAATCAAGCCAATGTGAAGGATACTCGTAAAATACAACTCATATAAGGAAAGTTATTCATGAAAAGAAATGTGTTTTCAGGACAAGGAAATGTGACCTTGCTTCTACTGAAATTGGGACTCTGCTTTACACATATGCTTATAATCCAAAAATCAAGCCAATGTGAAGGAAATTCCTAATATGTAACTGATATAAGGAAAGATAATCATGAAAAGAAAGTGTGTTCAGGACAAGGAAATGTGACCTTGCTTCTGCTGAAATTAGGACTCTGCTTTACAAGTGTGCTTATGAACAATTATGTCTTGCATGGTGAACTTAGATGCGAGTACAAAGAAAAGAAAGAACCACGTATTGTACATGCAGAGCACCCACATATAAATCGTATGGCAAATAACATACTCACCTCTAGATATGTGAGTTCACAAGAGAGATGCCAATGCTTAGGATTTGCAGAATTTGCTTTCCATCCCTTGTACTCATAGAGACTCGTAGATGTGTAGACGCATCTAGAGATCTTTTCATACGATGACTCAAGAGGGACACTTCCACAACTGACAACCTGAACCAGGATAAAGAAAACATTAAGCTGGTGTTCCATGACAATTATAACTTTTAGATAACGGTTTCAACTCAGAATCAGCTACGCTATTTCACAGAAGAGAAAAATATTCATCACAAAACTTGTCTTAACAAATCAACTTTCTTTCTTTGAGACAACCAGCTAAAATGGCTAGCTATAGACCTATAATAGTATGAAATGGAAACATTTTTAATAATGTTTATGATTCAAAGCTTGTGAAGCAGAAAAGCAGTTTGGTGTGCTCGTATATGCATATGAATATATGTGTTTGTGTCTCGTAAAGATATGAAACAAGCAAAAATATTTCATATAAATTATATTTGGGTTCAAAACACTCAAATTTTGAAATGTTTGTCAATGATGAGAAATATAGAAAGTTTTTAAAAACATCAAGCACCAAGAAACAAAGTAACCTAGTGTAATATACAATTTATTGTTATGTCAAATAACTACTAAGTGTTGCACACCATAACGTATAAGCTAACAAATGTTATTCTAAAGATTCCACATTTTTCAAAAGGTTAAAGAATATCAAGTTTAAATTTATCAAACTACAACCAAATCAATAGAGTCAAGACTACCTACCTTCAGTGGTCAGATTGATCTACAGTCGATCTCTGTTTATAACTTGAGACCAAGGCTGCCACTTTGGCCAAGTTGAAGAAAGATTTTTGCTTTAGAAGTATGATTGTTCACTCAGAGAATTAGTACACAAATACTACTAAGCTCTGCAAATATAGCAAATAAATGTTTAATTTCCGTTATCACTTCACCGATAAGCAATAATGTCATTCAATTGCAATGAGGTGTTCACCTACTTTAGGTCCAAGTGTTTAAACTGACCAAGAGCAAGAAAGAGACACGTCCATGATATGAGAAAAAGGAATAGTCCTACCTGAGAAGATCCAGTTTCAAGCGGGTATGTCAGGGGCCCTTACCATGAATGAGGAGAACCAGGCTCAAATCCTTATGAGATGTGCCTCTTTTGCCCAGGGTAGAGAGAGAGTGTTCGGTAAAGAGCACGAGCCTTGGTGTACCAAATAGATAACTCTCAGGGCTTCTAAGCCAAAAGGAACAGTGAGTCTATTGGCCTTTAACAGCTTGCAAGTCTCAGGTGGTTTCTCGGGGATTGCCTGGCCTATGGAAACCAATGGGTACCTGCTGCTGGAGCATTCATCTACACCAGACCTTTGAACTCGGACGTCTCAATAAAAACCTGCTCCCGTGAGAGGGTATCCTGTCTTATTTCCCATGTGTGAGAGTTCCATGCAAGATTTCAAAAACAAAAACAGGGAGCAGGGGACTAGAGATCAATTACTGCTACAAACTTTTAGAGAGCATCTTTGCCGAACTGCAATCTATCTGTCACAGATTTATTTCCTCAAAATCTTTCTACTGGTAATTTAAAATACAGAGCTTAGAGGATAGTTAGAGATTTTATGTTGCATGTAATAACTGGTCTCAATCAAAGCAACCCCCTCCTTGGAACCATTGTCTAATAAAAGTAAACTCCCGGCCTGCTCCCTCTCCCACCCTGAGAACATTGTCTAATCAAAGTAACCTCTCTCTATGGTAACATTTCCTAAGTGTGGGTCAGCGTTTGAGCCCTGATCCTCCTCAGCTCAGAATCAAAATCAGGTGTGCCTATGAAGAAATGTCCATTTTATTTCTATAAAAAGCATACTTTTATTAGCAGGGGTGTGGGTATTTGTAAGCAAATGTCCGTTTTCTTTAAACAACAAACATAACTTCATTTAGCAAATTTCAATGTGTACAAGCATGAATGAGAAATGTTTTGTACTTACCCCAGTGACCTTGACATATTGCCCATCCCTGGCTCTCTCCAGCTCTGAATCAGAATACCCCAACACAAATGCAACCCCTGCATTTCTCCCCGCCAAGCATTCCACACCAAAATCCCCACAACAGCTCCAAACATACCCATCAAAACAATCAATAATATGCCATTGTGAACAGCCGCCAGAATGACGGCACCCACCACAAACCCAATCACAAACAGAGGAACCACCACCGAGATCACAACCCTGAGACCACTCCTATTATCATTCTCAGAATAATCCTCTTTTTTAAATGGGTAACAGACTGAGTGTCTTCCTTGGAGGAACTCTTTGAAGCAATGTACTCCATCTCAGAAGTTTAAACCAGTAAAATCCCTCACTGCCATTTAACTCAACCAACAAAACCACATATAATCTGGATCTACTTTATTTGGTGGCACACGGGCACAATGTTGCATTTATATACTTCGGACCCATGTATAAACAGTGGCAAAATATAGAAATGTAGGAATATGGTAATACATAACTAGTAAAATATCATTAAAAAGTAGGACACAGTAGGGGTTTTCAAAAAAATTGTTGAACATAGGTATACGGATAGTGATATGTAACAGTCGAAGGCAATACGATGTGACATGAGAGTGGGATTTTTAAACTCCGCTGAACTTTTTCTACTTAGCAATCATAAACTTCCAGGAAAAAAATTGTTATGGGTTTGTTAATTCGCTGAAAACCTATCACTTTTAGCCAAAACAATTCTACTTTTCGTAATGAATCGCCCGTTGGGCGATGAGTCCTTCAGGTTATTCCAAACGGAGTTCATTTTCTTTTGAAATTTTTTAAAACTTTATATACGAACTGTGATTGGATGCGGGTTTTTTATTTTCCGGAGAATTAGGCATTTTTCGCGGAAATTTTATGAGAACTCGAAGATGTTGGTTTGATGTGCACTGCAAAAGTCTTAGGACTACGGCTGTACCGTTGGTTTTGAATATAGAAATATAATTGGGAACTGTTTGAACGAGTGGGTTAGCTTTTATAAGAGATTCGACCTCGTGACCTCGTACCGGTAAAAATTTGACGGCCACCAATGAGCCTTAAACAAATTTTCACTCGAGGCAAATCTTTCATAACACTCTTCAAATTATTGAGTCAATGCACACTTGGGTACGGCCAAACCTTCTTGTCAGGCGCATCGTTGGAAGAGTTTCTCCCCCACTTGGCCCTCGTTCTCATAAACAGGGAACATGCCCCGAGGCCTCCACATAGTTAGGTGGAGAATGACAACTTTCACTAGGAGTATTCCCTAGAGACTCTAACCTTAATTGGCGGGTTCAGTATTGCTAGATGTGATCACTAGATGGTCTATGTTACTCGGTATCTTTCGCAGGGGCTTCATATCCCAAGTCCCACTAGTGGTCGCTCATCGGGTCCGAACATGGAGTCGATGGGTGATTCCCGAAGATTGCACTTGCCCCTAGCCATCCTAAACAAGGGACTCTTCCGATTCAAAAAAATAGGAAAAACTATAGTATTAAAATTAAAAGAGGTGACCTATGTATTTTAACGATATGGCCCCAAGTTAATTAATTTTATGGATTGAGTAGAATTGTGAGGCGTGTAGTGTTCTAAATCTATAGTATTGGTGATTATATGAGTTGTGAGGTACGTTGAAGGGATGTCAAATGTAAATTTAGTTATGAAATTAATTTTTATATGAACGTATGAGTAAATACACATGTTTTTACAAAGGTGTAACGAGATCAATGGGGAAAAAAACTATATGGGAAGGAATGATACAAGGGTGACAACCTTGAGAGTTGCATGGAAGATAAATGGAATAGGATGAAAGTAAATCAACAAAAGGAACACTCGCCGATGAGAATCTAACTTGGATCAATAAATGCCTGCCATATGGGATTGCATTTTAAATCACAACTAATTTGCATGCCTTCGTTATGTTAAATGATCTTGTATTAAAAATAGGTGTATAGTCATTATCTTGAGATTACTTAAACATACACGAGTAAAAATACGATAAAAATAATAATCTAGTATTAATAATACAAATTTTAAATTGTAATATATAATAAACAAATGAAATAATTTTAATTGACCATTTTCCTATTTAAAAGTAAGTTCCATATGTAACACCCACATTTTACACACACAACACATGATATGTTTGCACAAACATTAACCCACATAGATCACATGAAACCACGTGATGCACATCAAGGTCACTATTTTTTTGTTCAAATGACAAGGCACAACATAACGATTCAACTACAGTATAAACTTATAGATAGGGTCTTCCCACAACACGATATTTTTAGGATTACACATTTATTAAAATCATGTTTCAATCTTTAACTTAAGTTCTAGGAAGGCTCATAATGTGAGAATCATACAGTCTTTTTCCTTTTGCTAGATTTCCTCTATATTGTTTAACATTTAACTTACAATGTAACTCATTAAATAAGGATCATCTACATTATATCAATTACTTGTTTAATTCACTCATTTGTTAATAGGGAAATTAGTTACACACAAGGCTATTTACATACACACACAGCTACTAGGTCTTATCCCTAGGATTCACTCCTAAGGGTATGAATCTTGATCTTATATCACATCTTCGTACACAACAAAACAAGGGTAAGTCCAAAAGAGGGAAGGTTCGCATCCTTTTCTCAAGAATTTAGGGTCAAGTTTCTTTCATTCAGTTATAAATTGATAATTGAGTTAGTACACAATAAGTATTATATACGAAATAGGTTCTTTATCTATAGCGAGAGGGTTTAATCACATTACGAGGAAGTTCATGTTTCACTTTCTTGTGGCATAACATCCCACGATTACACTTCCCAAAGCCAAGCATTCATTATAAGTTTACTATAGTTAAGCTCCAACAATTAGTTAAGGATTTGAAGGCTCTTCACATGGCAACATACTTCCTTATTTTATTTGTAATTTAGGTTTCGAATATCATTTTACGTCTAGCCAAAAAGCTTTTTCCTTAACTAGGTTCATATGTCTTTTGAGATGAATTGTGTAACCTATTTGTTAATAGGGGCATTTGTATCCTCATGAGACTACTAGTCCTTGTCTTAAGGGATTTATCTCTAAGAACATGATCACATAGTTTCACCTCATATACCCATTACATAATAGGACAAGTGGGAGAGCAAGATGGGGTAGTCCATCGTTAAAAGGGTTAAGGATCACATTAGAGTTTGCACAACGTGGATCCTTTTTCTCACCACGAGATGGTTTAAACATGTTATATGAATGATCTAATTTTCACCTTTTTCCAAGCACATCATCTTATGGTTACTTTTTCACCAACTAATCACAATTTAAAAAGTTGTTATGTTTCACAAGTATCTCTTAGTATTGAACCATAGAAACCAAATGATAATAGAAATTGGGTATCGAGTTTATTTATGATCCCAACTCTTAAGGTGACTTCCAAGGTTAGTTGGCGGTCTTCGCCACTCAACACGTGTGTCGGTCCAAGAGGGTTTTACATTATGTTTGATGTTGGTTTCCTATGGAGCACTACCCTAGGAGAACAAATTCTCCTTACTGCACACCCAACAATCAATCATATGAGGGGATGACATACACCAAGATAAGATATAACTATGTCGTTCCTAATTGTCGGGTTTACGACAATTTTGCTAAGCACACGGGATAGGATGTAAATATCAACTTGGGCTCTTATCTACTTACTAGAAGGTGCCATTGAGTGTAAAGATTTAAGTTCATACTTAGGTTTTAGTTTCTTCTATGCTTAAGAAAGATCATGCGAGAAGGGTAGATATGCACAAGTTTTAAACTAAGGTTGATTGTTATATTTAGGTTTCCTTTCTATATTTTCTAGTTAAATAACACAACACTTTAGAGATTTTATCATAAATTTCACAACGAGAATGCACTAAAAATGTCAAATTCAATTTCATTTAACATATTTATCCAACTTTTACAATATAAAATTTGGGGATCAAAATAACACCCATGTTTAAATGAACATTTTTGTTAAACACTAGCATCTTTAAAATATTACAAAACTTCAATAATAAACCTTTTAACACTTCGCAAAATGTTGAATTATCCTTCTACAATTACATTGCTTCAAATATAAATTACAATAATACACAAACGAATTACAACCACGTCATTTCGCCATCTTACTTTACATCTGCAAAACCATGTGAGTATGAAATCGGCGATAAATTGTTGGCATGACATCCATCTAAATCTAGCATAATCAACATTTTAGTTTTCCATTTACATAGTAATAATACTTTGCATTCGAAAGGAGAGTGTTAGAGACATATATTCACTTCACTTCATTTCTTAACCAAGGAGAGAAAAAGAGGTAGGGAAGAGAGAAAAAGAGAGAACGCTATTTTTCCAAAAGTCACATTTCACACCACAAGCCACATGGGAGAGTTTCATATAATTATTTATATGTTTCAATAAGTTTTCACAATGGTTTAAAGTCTCGGTGAGGGTCATGTGACCTTATTTTACATTTTTCTACTAGTTGTGAAAACGTCTCATTTTGGTTTGAAGGCTAAGAAAGCTGTGTTTGAAAATTTTCTTTCGATGGGCACTAGCACAATGATTGAATTCACAAGAACCGACAAAATTCAAAATTGGAAAATGGTTTACAATTGGCGATTAGTTTTCAGGCCATCGATTGTAATTGGGCTAGTTGCAATAACAACCAATTTTAGCTCGAGGGCTAAGAAACCTCATCCAAAAACTGACTTTTGATGATTAGAATCTCCATGGGAAATTTCCTACATACCCTCCTATATATGGAGAATACGTTGGAGTTGACATAGCGGGAGGCGGAAAACGGGTTCTGCAAACGGTGACGAGCTTTCTAGAGCCACCTGGTCATAATTTGAGCCAGTTTGACCTAGTCAAACAATGACCCGAGGCCTACAAAATGTCTTTTCAAACTATCAAGAAGAGTGTTTTTCCCCAAACTAAAGGTTAGGAAACTGTCTAGTAAAAATACTAGAGGGTTGCAAACGCAAGCAAGCATTTCGTTCCTTAGGGTCCAAATGGCGAGCCGAAACGAAACCCAACTTTTCAGTTTTAACAGGTCCCTAAAAGTGCAAAACAGAGTAAGAGGCTCTAGAGGAGCAACGGAGAGAGAGAAAAAATGGTCAAACGAGGTTGAGCTAATTCTTGATGCGACTCTCTACATAATAAGGAATCCATACAACGTTTGACATCTCTTTTAGGGGGCTCAAATTTTTTTTTGCAAGTCTCTAAAAATTGCATTTTCTAACTTTGCAAAGTAGACGAGAAGAGGTTTTAGTTGATGAATCATCTAGTTCTCGCCAATACCAATGGACATGAACACCTAAGTTTGATACTATAGATCTATCAATGTAGAAGGTTGTGGTAACAACCACGGTAGTTGGTCAAATTGTAAATCGGTAGCGTAATGACAAGGTGGGGTTTTATTGTTTCGCACTAACATTCTAATTAAGAGACCCAATTGTATACTTACCCAATGGTTTATTATTTCTATTACATTGCAAATGAAGAACCAAATTATATGAAAATTATAAAAGATAAAGGTAAGGAGACCATTCTTGAGTAGAAAATGAATCAGACAAAGTTATGGAGCTCGATTCTACATCTCCACAAGGCATTTCGTCGAGCAGTTTGCATGGACCAAAAATCCACCACATGCTGGACTAACACGTTGATGAGTAATTTTATGTTTTCCTCAAGATATTTGGCATGTTGGTATTCCTTTGCAAGCCATGGGGCCACGTTTCTTTCAGGCATTTTGTCAAGTAGTTTGCATGCCAAGCACATGCTTCCACATTTGGGGTAAAAGTAAAATGATAGTCATACAACGCCAAGGTCATCCAATGCCCACTCAAACTCATAGCCTAGAAAAAGTGGCAGTAGGAAAAGAAGCTTGTGCAGGTTCTGGAGCCAAGCTTTACACTTGTCATTTCATTTTCTAAGACTCTAACACCTTTTCAACAAAACTAGGGTTGTGCATAACTCAAACCATTCCATCTATCCTCAAACACCCTCAAACAAAAAAACACCTCCACACGAGACATCACATGTTTGATTTCCTTGAAGATGATAAAGTTTAGAGTGTCCTCAAAATAAATTTATGGCCAATAAATATCATTCACACATATGAATGTAATTATACATATTGTCTTTTATTATTAACTTTCTCTGAAACAATCAAAGCCTAAAGGCATCCATGAGACCATATTTTTCTCAAAACTATTCTCACAACCAACACATTCCTAATCATTATGTAGGCTTTCACATTGGCATACACATCTACAAACACACCTGCAACTAAACATCTGACAAAATAACCTTTGCTCGAGCTTCCCAACCCGATTTCCAAAGCTATTGCCTTGGCATATGAAGGGAAAGGGGGAAGATGACGTGGAATTTGGATTTACACCAGCCTAAATAATTTGGTAAAAGTGTCTAAATCCTTTTAACAAACCCATTTCATGCATATCCTACAGTCAATGCTATCCACAAAACCACATTTTTCTTTAAAACATGTTGTCAAACAATTTGCATGCCATGTGTATGCTCCCACATTTTGCATTAATGTCTACTAAAGCACTTACAACTACAACATCTGACAAAATTCCTGTCTTTTATGCTTTTTGGACGTCCATACCCCGCTCTAGAGATCACATTTTGCACAGCCGGGAGTGTGTAGGTAGATGTAAACCTGATTAGGTTGGAGACCTATTTGTTGCAATGGTGAAACAGGTGTGATCGTCTCCGTGAGGAAGCCCATGTCTTCTATACACTGTAGTGTCCTTCCCTGGCTGCAACTATCCAAAGTCTGCTAAATTTGTAACTTGAATTTGGGTTTCAACATGGGTAAAGTCTCTGGATCTCAAATAAATTGCAATTATTATTATGCATGGGAAAATACAGGTTTGAGGGCCATTATGTTGCCCATGTGCCTTCACATGGGGGTCACCTACTCCATTCACTACCAAATCCACGCATCCCACTAACTTTGTCTTTTTCTAAATAGCACCTGTCCCCCATCAGTTCCCTACCAACTCCACCCACTTCCTCCACGCCAAACATTAATTACATTTCTTTATTTACTTAATTATTTTTGTAATGCTCTTCAAATTATTGAGCCAATGCACACTTGTGTAGGGCCAAACCTTCTTGTCAGATGCATTGTTGGAAGAGTTTCTCCTCCACTTGGTCCTCGTTCTCATAAATATGGGAACATGCCATGAGGCTTCCACATATCCGGGTGGAGAAAAGATGAATTTCATCACGAGTATTCCCTGGAGACTCTAACCTTAATTGGTAGGGTTGATATTGCTAGATGTGATCACTAGATGGTTTATGTTGCTCGGTATCTTCGTGGGAGCTTCAAATACCAAGTCCCACTAGCAGTCGCTCTATCAGGCCTGAACATGGAGTCGATGGGTGATCCCTGAAGACTGTACATGCCCCTAGCCATCCTGAACAAGGGACTCTTCTAGTTCAAGAAAATTAGGAAAAAACTATAGTATTAAAATTAAAAGAGGCAACCCTATGTATTTTAACAATATGGCCCCAAGTTAATTAATTTTATGGATTGAGTAGAATTATGAGGTGTGTAGTGTTCTAAATATATAGTATTGGTGATTATATGAGTTGTGAGATACGTTGAAGGGATGTCAAATGTAAAGTTAGTTTTGAAATTAATTTTGATATGAACGTATGAGTAAATACACATGTTTTTACAAGGGTGTAATGAGATCGATGGGGAAAAAAACTATATGGGAAGGAATGATACAAGGGTGACAACCTTGAGAGTTGCATGGAAGATGAATGGAATAGGATGAAAGTAAATCAACAAAAGGAACACTCGCTAACGAGAATATAACTTGGATCAATAAATGCCTAGCCATATGGGATTGAATTTTTGTCAACCAATTTGCATGTCTTCCTTATGTTAAATGATCTTGTAATAAAAACAAGTGTATAGTCATTATCTTGAGATTACTTAAACATACACGAGTAAAAATACGATAAAAATAATAATCTAGTATTAATAATACAAGATTTAAATTGTAATATATAATAAACAAATGAAATAATTGTAATTGACCATTTTCCTATTTAAAAGTTAGTTGCATATCCCACTCTTATAATTGTTAGCTTGTTTCTAAATTTTATCACCATAAAATAAAATACCATATAAATGTCTAGCACATGCACATGAAGGTCGACAATAAAATTTGATTTCATCTCTTATTCATACATTAAACCTTGGCAATGGCTTCACACTCCCATAGTTTATTTATGGCCCGAGAATAATTTTAAAATTTGTTTCCTCCTCTCCTCTACTAGTCAAGATTCTCTTCGTATGGGATGCCCTTAAGTCAAATTAAGCTTGTCATTTCTACACATGCACAAAAACCTTCTTACAACACCTTAGATTGCAATGCACTTTTCTTAACCAACAAAGCTACCTCTATTTGTTCCATACATCTTTTACAGATTTATTCGGCCATACCCATCACAAAGTTGCTTCTAGTAATTTCATATATCTTAACATATTATATTCAGCAATACCCATCACAAGTTTTAATAATTTTCTAAATTGGGATCTCCCCATTTTATTGTAATTTTTGTGCACCTTAGTAAAGTGTTATGTATTAACACCTATCAATACAACTTATTTCAATGGCAAGTGGAACTGAAGGTTATCTTGTCTAACAAAGAATTACATCCAAGTGGTAGACTCAATAATAGAATGCTTGTAATACATAAGGGATATATTAAATACAAATTCTAAATGGAAACTAGTGTTTTTTCTTGTTGTTTTCTTGTCAAGTTATTATTATCATCATATGCATTTGGTGGCTTTGGCACCATCTTTGTGGTTCTTAAATCGATACCCCTGAGAATTTTGGCAATAATTCGTGGCCTCATTCTCGACATCGGTGTGCTCATGCTCATTGTAGATACATGTAAATATACTCTACATAATAGTTACTTTTGTGTTGCAAAAATATTGGAACAATTTTGGTATAAATTGTTTTCTAGAATTTCCTACTACACTAGAATTTTTGTCCGCATCATACATTTTCAAACCTTACCTCAAACCCGTAAAGGAATTATAGAAATAGAAAGATAGCGCAACACAATGTGACCATTTTGTGACTTCTTTATTAAAAAAAAAAAGTTGTTTACCCAACATGTTATTGAGATACTCCATGTCCAAAAGTTCTACTCTAGAGAGAGGGGTAGGGTATATAAGCCTTACAAATTAGAAAAATAATTACCAATATAAAAATACATCCAAACATTATTGTGAGCATTTTGTTTTCCCCAAAATATCTATACATCTAAATTTCATTATAAGAGTAATTTAAATAATGAACACAAACAACATTTCGAAGGCCCGACAATCCATAGCTAAAATAACCACAAAA
>CM031236.1:599371379-599656024 GCA_018340775.1 Taxus wallichiana var. yunnanensis | reverse complement strand
TGTATGGTATATGACTATATATAGGATGTGAGGCAACATGTATAAATGGCCGAATAGTGTATGATGTAAAACATGTAAGGTGAAGACTAGCATGATGTATGATGTATGATGAATGAATGTGGAAATAACACAATGTTGTAGATGAACGTGGAGAATGTATGGTATATGGTGTTTGAAACACGATGTGCAATGAAACATAATGTATAATTTCTATAGTGCAGTGTGTGGGGTTCAATGTGGTAGTAATCCCTCAACACTCAAGTGTGAACCAAAGCACAAGAGTGTGTCATCGAGTAATGACGGTGGTAAAACGTGTGATGAAAAGTGTCTATATGAAATTAAAAAGATGATAAATGTGCAAATGATATGAGTGAGGGGGAATGTGAAGTATTATGCCCCCCAAGTGTACGCATAAAGAAATCATGTAAAATCATAAGGAGATCATCATCTTCTGGGTCAAAGTCAAATGGATAAGCATTGGTGACCTGATAAGAAATAGTGTCTAGTTGATCATGTAATGAGCCATTAAGGTGTAAGTTGTACATGCCCATAACATATTCCTCATCGGTGAATGGAGGATGTGGGAAACCGTGTGCATACCACCGAGTGAGATTTTACGAATAGCCAAGAAAAGAACTATTATAGATGAAAACATGACCAAAAGGCATAGGAAATGAAATGTTGGTATGACTAGGATCTAATGTGCCTCCAATATAAGTAAGCCAAGATTCCCCTAATGTGAGTGGAGAAGAATGATGGGTATGTGATAAATAGACTAGAAGACGAAAGACACGCAAACCATAAGCAATAGTAATATTGAAAAAACCAAAGTACGAGATGAGGGCATCGGTAGAAGGATAGATATCTGTAGACACCAAATTTGTGTCTTACGACCCCCTGTGCCCCGCATCTCATTTCGCAACCTAACCTCATCACCTAAACCTTACACAATTATTTATTAATTACCTTATAATTAATAAATCCACATCGCCATACCTGCCACCTCATTTCACCACCTCATCATGACCTAGTCTTAACCCTAAATTAACCTAATTAAGACCTATAACTTGGTCCACATCCACACCCATGACTAATTACTCCTCATCCACACCTAAAACCAACCTCATAATGACTTGACCAAGCCCGCAACTAATCCCTCGGGAGAAAAAGAGGAAAAGTTGGCTATTTTACTAAAAATAGCCGCTTTGACTGACCGACACGGTTCTACTCGATCGTCGCCGACACGTAACCGCCATCGGTTCCCTGTAAATGACCACTCCCAACCAAAAACAAGGGGTTGGATTTTAGTGGATCCGAAGGAGAAATCATTGGAAGAATCCAGAATTTACTTGGCTGAACAGAGACAAGTGAAAGAAAGAAGAAGAGTTTGCAGAGAAGGACATCAAGCCCAAAAACTGCAACTGAGTAACCAGAGCCTTGTGACACTCATCCGAGTATCAGGAGAAGAGATAGCTCATCTTGGATTGTCAGATCATCCTACTTGAGCCCTGTCTTCGTCATCACAGTCCCAGAACCTGCATTTTCCATCAGGAACTAGTAAGTAAGTCTTATACGTTCTTTTAATAACATTTCTTGAACTTCTGAATCATAGCCATCATAAGTCTATTCCTAGATCTACTACCCAGCAACACACTACATCTAACTGTCATTCCTCCACCCTTACATTACCCCAAGAACACCCCCCGTATTCTCTGAGTCCTTCTCATCACCCCATTACCTAATCCCACCCATTTATCAGCCTTATAAAAACAACACACCCACCTTACAACCAACCTTCACCAAAAGCCCCTAAAACATTGCCCCTACCGATATCGGTTAGCACCAACCGGTACCGGTTACAGTGACCGGCATCGGTCACCTTGATTCTAAACCAAGACCAGCCCTTTCTCTATTGTTCTAACAAGGTAAACAAATTGTAATTGGACAATAGCTTATTTGTTAGAATTTGTGTTAATTCATATTAGCAGGGGAACTGACCACCTTCGAAAGGAAGTTTTATATTTCCTGGGCCCAAGGCAGTTCCCTCATTTATTGTCTAATTAAAATCTAGTGGTCTTGTATTCTTACTTGCAGGTAGTCCTTCCCAGACAAAAAGGAGTTCTTCGCAGTCGATCTGATCTTTCTCTACGGTACGTGCACACCCTCTCGACATTCAACAGGTATTCCTCCTAGCCCTAACCCTTATCTGTTTCTTAAAGGAATGAAAGGATAGAAGCAACTCTATTCCCAAAAGTTGAAACATTCCGTGCGAAACAATATCCTCAAAGGTGAAACCAAGATGAGCTAGACCATCATGGGAACATGTAGTGACATCGCATGTAGGATTGAATGGAATATGTTCCCAATATGAGTTATGAATGAAAAGTGTGCAAGTGAATGGTGGGTGTGCTAAAGTAGGGAATGTATGTGAAGGGGGATGTGATAGATCAATGTCCATAGACTAGACATGCCCCTGATAAGGAATTATAGAAGTAGGAGTAACAGATGGCATAGAAGGAATTGCATATATCATACCAATGACACCCTCAAGAGGTGATAAGTGAGATGGTTTGTCTACCAATTAAGGCGATGGATGGGTAGATAAAGCAAGGGATCATTCTAGAGTGGAACCTACATAAAGTATCAGTGTTTCGCGGCGAGAGTTGGTGACTAAATAAGAGGAACCACATCAACCATATAAGTAGTAGATTCAAATTTATGCGGAGCTTCAGTAGGTTGTGGTTCAAGAGAATCATTAACATGTAATGCGGGAGGATTAATAGACGAATGTAGATGAAGAACACCTTATGGTTCGACAATGGTAGGAGATACAACTATGTGATTAGGCTGAGGGGCTTGTTCTTCTTCAAGGATGCATGCAAGAATGTTAGGATTGATGGTACACATATAAGCAACAATAGCCTCATCTATGGCTTTATGATCCATATTAGAAGATGAAAGATGACTAAGTGAAGGGCAAGGCTTATAACCGAGAAGAATCAACATGAGTATCAACAAAGGCATGACCAAAGCTATCAAATTGTAGAATGATTGGAGATTTAGGAGGATTATTGTTATCCATGATAAGACGTTAGGTTCACCAAAATGATTAACTAAAAATGGACTAAGTAGTGTAGAGATATTTAATCTAAGCTATGAAAAATTGTAATAAAGTAGATAAATGCAGTAAACAAGAGTGTAAATGAGCTAAACAACTATGCAAAAGGAAATGATAACCCTAATATGAAAAAGAGAGTAAGGAAAGAACTCGCTGATATCATATACATGTCAGAGAGTGTCACATAGGTAACTGGAAAAATAAGGAGCAAGAATGATTGTGTAGAAGTCCCAAAAAGGATGGATCTGGAAGATCTAGCTGGACCTGGGGTGCCTGGAAGAGGACTAGGGCGCCCACGGGCACTTTGGTATGAAATCTAGGCACCCCAGTCTCTGTGTGAAATCTCTAAAACTAGTTTTTATAGGGTCGGAAGGTGATCCAAAACCCTCATTGTGTGTCACATCAACTTCGTTGTCCTACGTTGAATGTATTCGATATTCGTAGATGAAAGAAGAACATGCAAGACCCCAAAACAAGCATCAAACCCTTGAAAAATGTGAATGAATGAAGGGGCCGACTATCCTTAGTGATCAAAATGGTGGACTTACTAATCGAGTGTTGTACTACATCTCAGACCTGATGTAGTTCTATGTGAAAGTGTGTGTGAACATGCCCTAGGTTGCTCTTTCCAGTCGCACTTTGTGAAGTAGCGAGCAATAACTATGTGTAGAAAATGTAATAAAATGTGTGCATGGAATAGAATAGAATCCCTCCCCTATGAAGTGTGATGCAAATGTCCTAGCCTTGTGCCTTGATGATGGAGCTATGTGGATGCAAGTGATCTCAATGCAATAGATGGATGCAACTCTAGATGGAGTGATAGTAGTAAGTGATGTTAGGTCCCTCATTATGGTCTCATAACTTTATATTTATAGGGTTCTCTTGTTCTAATTTCGTAATTAACCCCAAAAATGCTGACCACAAGAAAGATAAAGATGTCAAACAACTAGAAAGAGCCCAAAAAGTGGTGGGAAATCTCGAGAAGGATCGTGGCACCGTAAGTGGGACCAGGGTGTCCATGAGCACCCCAATACTAGCTTGGGCACCCTAGTTAAGGCTAAAATAGTGGGAAATGACCGAAATAGATTGGGCATGTGGACAAAAATAGGTGGTAATGATGAAATAAAATAAAATAAGATGGCCAAAAGATGGGGGTTAATTAGTACTTTCTTCACTCAAGAACCTCTTAAAAATAGTATGAGACTAGGATAAATAATGTCTAAAGTGCATGATTTTGTGACTACACATATGTATACACTCAATTTTTCACTTTTCATCTTTCATATATGCTATTAACAATTTCCTTTATGTAGATAAAGGTCCTTGATGCATTTAGTTTTGAGTTGGTGCCTTAAAGGGCCAATCGGGAATGGGGTATGATTATTCATATAATCATTATGGGTTAGAGACAGACACATAAAGAGTATCAATATGTGGTCCATACGTTAGTTATCTTTGTATTAGTTATCCTTTCCCCATATGTCTCATACACATTTCACGCTTGACACCTTCCTTGCATCTTACCATTTGGAACTTTGTTCATCCATGTCCATGATCTACGACACCTCTTTTTCATGTTCGCATGACACATTACCTCATATCATCATCCTTGGTTGACGCCATTGATTGTGGGCGATGGTTTTCAGTGGTAAGGTTTTTCCCTAGTTGATGCCATCACGCACGGGTGATGGCATCGTATACATACATACCACATCGTGACATTTATGAAGGAATGAAGTCTCAATATTAGGAACTTCCATCTGTTATACTCTTTTGCACAAACTTCACATATGATCTCTTAGCTCTTGGTTCATCTTGCACTTGGATGGATTGATCATACACTCTTCTTCTTGGTTGGATTCTTGCACTATTATTGGGTTACCTATAGTGAATCTAGGATAGAACAGTGTTCCCCTTCTCCACCTAAAAATTATTCTGTCTCGGTGTGATGATTATCCTAAGAGATAGATTCATCGATGTCTACCCTAAAAGTACATGTAAATTATCTAAAACAATTTGTCATTTTACATAGATTAGTTCATTTCCCTTCCCCATTTCTCTATGTTAGCTTAGTGTTACATGTATATTGATACTAGTTAGCATAATTCTCTTAATCGATCAAATCCTTAGATTTCCATTATTTACATTTCTGTCATATTGTGCATGCTTTCCTTATCTATTATCGATCCTTACCTCTTCCCACCCATTTACCGATATCTTAATAGGGTACTCTCCTCTATATTAACTACAAGCCTTGGAAACCCTAGGCTAACCTAGTGTAGGCATTATGGCAAAAATGTAGCACCCTAGGATATGTCCGTAGCAAATCCCTACTTTTGGCTAACATGGGATTGTCTCAAGGTGTGGGAACCTTGCAAATGAGACAAACCTCCAGAGAAGGTTGGTTCCTGTACCTATTCCTAATGCTAAAACTACACCTAGAAAGGAAAATGCAGCTACCTAATTAGTAACCTAAAATTCCAAGGGACTAGGGAGAGAGAGAGAGAGAGAGAGAGAGATGTATAAAATCAAGTCCTACACTAAGGGAGGCGATAGCATCAAGAAAAAGGGTGGAGAAATTCTAAGTGAGTGAAATTAGAAGGAAAACGTAGTAGGAAAGGGTAGACAAAAGAGCCACAATTCAAAACCACATTCAAATCTCCATTTCGTGGAGCACAATGAATTTTAACTTTGCAATAATAAAAAAACATGCACAATATACTTGCAGTTATAATAAGAGGCAAGAAACGCAATATAACCCAAATTAGGGCAGAAAATAGCCACAAAACATGAATTTTATTGCTCAGAAAGATGCAAAAACCATTACAAAGTTGATACAAGGCAAGAATCCTTTACAGAATGCCAAAATTTGAGGCCTGCAACTCACAAAAGCTCTAGACCAATTTTGACAAAGTTCCTTTACCTTTCATAATGTCTCCCCTCATAAATGAGGTAAATTTACATTATATAGAGAGAGAAACTTGAAATCTACTCCCACCAATGACAACCGCATTAATTCTCGACAAGAAGTATGGGCCTCCATACGAATCCGTTTGCAGAGAAGACATGAGCACCATACCTCATTGATGTTGGTCATTGAGTTACCCCTTGCATCGAGCTTTAATTCCCAGCCCGTAGTTTAAGGTTATTGTTGTTGGGTGGTTGCATGTTTATTTGGATTCGACCAGATTGCATCGTTTCTTCTCTCGTGTTCCTACGTCGGCCCATTGTTATGTACTAGGCGGTTACATCTTGCACCCGCTCGATTGCATTATGCTTGGTGTATTCGGTCTACTACATTGTGCAAGCGATTAGATCCTAGTGTTGGGTGGTTATAACTAGGGGTTGGTTGGCTACACTTTTGCTCTCGGGTGCAGCATTTTTATCGACGCCTTGACGTGCATTTTTACTAACGCTCGACTACATTTTTGTTGTCGAGGCGGTTGCATTTTTACCGACACTAGACTATTTTTTTGCTTGTTTTTAACCCTTGTTCTCCAACTTCTTTACAAGCTGCAATCAAACCACATAAGTCCAGATTTAGCAAGTTATCCAATTTTATAAGGGGTGTAAAATTGGATAACGAAGAGCATTACTTCCCTCTAGATATGCGACCTTATCGCTCACTTTGTAGCCCCTTTAAATCTATCCAATGTATGATGGTTCATTGTGTCTCTTATTTTTGCGTCGATACCCTTGTAGGACATATGACTTAAGAGTGCAAGTTATTGAGATGCATTCTTGGCCCTCTATACACATAGTGAGATTTTAAGAAGGATGCACTACCAACAAAATTACTTAGAAGGCAAAAAGTTGGTGGCCTAATTGGTAGTTTCTTCATTCAATTCCATTTATATCATAGTTGTAGGGCTTGAAGGATTCTTATACAAAATTCCAATCTATTGTAGTGATAGACTCATTTTGATTAATTTATGTAGACAATTGGATGTCCTCCACATAACTTGTAGAGACAAAAAGGTACAAGGAATTCAATTACCCATAGATCTTAAAAATTATATTTCTAGGTTGGGTGTCAATGCACAAAATGTTGAAAGGACAATTGCTACTTTCAATATTTATCCTTCCTCCAAGAGATTTTCATTTTATAGAAAATAATTCATCAGCTATGTTTGGTTGTCATCGTCATACTTCAAAAAATTCAAGACTTCAAAACACAATTCAAGACTTCAAAAAAATTGTTTCATCAAGATATTCCTTCTTTTTTAGTTCAACAACCATAGAGTACAAAAATCTATTTTCAAACTCCAAGGGTTGATCTTGTGTCAGAAGAGGAAGAAGATTCTACTAAAATTTATGTAGAAAATATAGATGGAGGAAGTGGTTCAAGGAAAAAGCTATCTAGAAGGAGAGAGATCCCATCTCTTCATGGGTATCAATTGAAAAGTCTCCCTCTCAGAGATCATACATGCAAAAGCTCATTCTCCTCCACTTCGCCTCAATGTGCTTGTCATGAGTTGAACTGTTGATATCAATAAGACTTCTTTCTCATGGGTTCAACCATTGGTTGAAAAGAAAAGAAATACACAATGAAAAAAATATGTTGTTCCTAGTTATGATGTTGTAGTTGTTCTTCTTGGTACTCTTACTCCCAAGAAGGCCAAGGTAAATTCCCAACTTGTATCAGACACCTCAAGTCATCAATTTCTTGAGATCGCAAACCCAAAATCGATAAAAATGAAAATGAGATCATTGTGGCAGATAATGAGTTAACAAGAAGATTGCTTGGAGAAGCCATTCTGAAGGACATGTGTGTAATTTGAGAGAAACAATCTCAAGAGTTACCAAGAAAGTAAAAAAGGGGAAGCACACACAAGAATAATTGGAAGAACAAGTGTAAACTATTTCAGAGTCTACATCAAAGCTTCTCTCTCTAGATCCCACTCCTATCACATCTCTTTCTTCTTCTACTCTAGTAAGTGATATTGATATGAAAGTTATTTTTAAGATTCACAAACATACTCAAAGGGGTAAAGTTATTGAAGCTTGAGTGGAAAAATTGATTAATGGTCTAAAATTCATTGATGTGATGAGGGTTACAAAGTATATGAGAGCTTAGTGGAAGCTTGAAGAAAATTAATTATGAAATTGAAAATGTAGAGGACACTAAGCTATAGGTTGGCATGATTTGGGACCCGAGAATCATGGTGTTAATTAATGAAAATATCCTCCTATCGAGAAATTCTTTAATAATTCAAATGAAAATCTTTCCTAAATCTGGTCTTCGGCAAAGATTGAGTGGGGACTCAAAGTATTGGAAGAAAGCACAACAGATCTACAAAATTACATACAAAGGGTGAATCTCCGAAAATTTGAGATTTTTACTAATTTGAAAGCTCTATGTTGTGATCTCTTTCAGGAAAAAATTTCAAAGCTCAATACAACGAATGATATTAAGGAGAAATTCAATACATTAGTTAAAGAGATATTATTCAATGCTTGATGATTTTAGTAAAAAAATGGATGGAATTTATGAATTGGACAATGTAATAATGAAGCTTCTAAAATTTTGGCTAAGTTTGGAGGAACCAATTTAGAAATGCTATTTGTCGTGGGAAGTTGGATTAACAATCTTGCTCACACTATCATTCCAAAGGAGTCAAATATTGTTTGAGCAATGATTCGATTCAGATACACGTTTTCAAACTCAAAGTTCTAGTCTCTTCACTTTCCTCTTAGTTTTCCAAAAGAACAAATGTTATATTTTTGCATTGTACTTTTTGGTTTTATTTTTCCTTGAATTATAAATGTAAAAGTCACTTAAGTGACTCAATAGGAAAAGTATGATGTAAAAATGGCAATTAGTTACTTGGCGGTAGTTACAATCCTTTCTTACTATAAAAGGAAATCCTCTCTATCAGTAAATAAAGTTGTTGATATTTTCAGTAAGTGAAATACATTAGAGAATGTTTTCCCCTTCTCTCTTTCTCCATTTTTTTCAATTGCACATTTATATAATGAAATTGTAAATTTTATGTTCATTCTTGTTTGTTATAAGCTCTACCGAACTTTGTGTTTGTGTTTATTTGAGTTAAATATTTTCATCTATGGGAATATTTAATTTTGAGGAAGTATTTTCTATTGTATGTTGTTGCATATTTATTTTATTATTGACATGCATGAGTAGATGAAAATCTGATTTTGCTATTTCGAAAGTGTTGTCAACCAACTTCTTTTTGAACGAACGTTACACCAAACCTCGAGGCATTAGTTAAATCCACACATGAGGATCATAACATCCCACCACGCTACCGTAGCGAGGACTTCGGGATAGATTTGCGCCCGTATAAGGGTCATATAACGGGACCACACGTTGCCCTATATGAGCCCCGGACGAACACTGCGATGCCGGCGTAGCCACCCATGTCGGGACTTGAACCTAGGTGGTTGTTCTGATACCAAATGTAATGAACCGTTACACAAAAACCTCGAGGCATTAGTTAAATCGCACATGAGGATCATAACACTTTCACTTAAACCCTATTCCCTAAATTTTGTTTTTCTGCTTTCTTTTGGAAATATTAGCGTATGGAATCTAAAACCCCATCAAGATAATTCTATTGTAAATGTTGTAAATATCTTGCATTTCATCTTTGGCTTTCTAGAAGGGACCCTCATCATTATCGAGTAAGAACTTTCACACCGTAAATTGTTGCCATTTTGTCAAGTACAAAATTTTCCGCCACAAACCGGAAAATGCAGACACAAAATAAATAAATAAAACAAAATAAAATCCTTTAGCAAAGACTAGATACTTTATTCCAAATGCTCCAATCCTTTATGTTGATAAGCTTGACACACATACAATGTTTTATGTCGCTTAGGTTGGTGGCCATAGACACTTAAATTAAATTCCATGGTTACAATGTCAACTAATTGCCTCGAGGTTATGTAGGGTCGAGCTCATGTAAAATGTCATTGCTTAAGAGGTGCATCGCCAATAGGCCACCGAGAAAAGTGTTAGAGCTTGATTCAAAACAAGCCATTGAATTCCTTGGCTTAAGTTGAAATTGATGATGCAAACCCTCTTGTGCACCTAAGAGATCTTCGGGATCACCTAGTTTGTGGTGAAATGCACAAATTTAGGCAGGGGCAAGTCTCATACAAATTTTAGGAAAGGACATGTCTCATAGAAATTTTGGGTAGGGGCAAGTAGAGTTGTATTATATTGAGCTTGTGTTAGGCCAATGTTTGGGATTGAATTACGTATTTATATATGTTCATGCATTTTGTCTCATTTATAGTTAAATATTTTTTATGTTGCTTCACATCCCTTTTTAACTTCCAATTATTACATCACAATGAATTTCTAATCTAACTATACATTTGAGATCCCTTCAAGTGTAGCTTGCACGTGTATAATTGCTAGTATACACTTTGAAGGCAATAAAGAAAAAATCATCCTGCCACACCTTATATTTCCGTCGAAAAGCGTTCTCCAAACTCTACAACGACACTTATTGGGTCCGACACGCATCAAAGAGATCCACGGGCCATTGCGGCAACGTACGTCCGCCGTCGTTCCTCAAATAAAATTGTCCACCGTTGATGTTTTTCAAACCACGTCCATCTTAGCTTGTGACACGCCCGCAATCAACTCCAACCACCTTCGCTTGCTAACATAACTCTCACGATGTCAAATCAAATTAATCTACACAATAATATATATTGTACATTGAAATTAATTATTAATATTGATGTGTTAATTTATTTTTTTAGGATAGAGAATATTCACTAAATTGGGGTTTTTAATTTTAATTTTAGGATTATTTGTTTTTTTTGTTGTCGTTCTGATTTTTTAAAATAAATATTTATTTTGAGCATATTGATTTAGGCAATGTTTTTAGGCCCCGAAAACAATCATTTCCTACTCGGAACATCCACAGCTTTTCATAATTGGATATTAATTTAGATTTTGCAAACCTACATAATTATTTGATAAAGTAAAAGATAAATAATTTCTTTAAAATAAATACTATATAGTTTTTTATTTGTTAAATTTTAATATCATAATCTTTATTTTTCTAATTTTTTTCTTAGATGTAAACAATCTCATTATTGTGAAAGTGTACCCATATATAAGCCTTTAGAGTGCATCCCTTCAATTAGACTCACTTGGTGTGAGTTTTGGGCAATGCATATTGTTATTTGTACAATACTTCTTGTGCATGTAAAAATGATATGCATTTTCTTGTTAGGGAGATATACCACTATAACATTTGGCCCAAAAATTGAATGCTTGTATTGATAACCTCTATGGTTTTGGTTGTATATTTTTTTAACCATATCTCTATATCTTTGGAGATTAAGTATATCCCTAATTTTTATTTTTTTGTCCCATTCTTTATTTTAAGAGCACATGGACCATAATTACTTAAGTTTAGGGGATGTGGGGAGCAACTTAGTTTCGGGATGAAAAAAATCTAATTTTGGAGACAACTATTACTAAAATGAACATGAAAATTTAATATAGTTTAAGTATTTTAGTATTTTAGGTGTTTCCTCTACAATTTACGCATTATTTAGGCCACTTGGCATGATTTTTGCATCCCCCTTTTTGGTGTTTCCAGAGGGATTTTCTTTGTAACTTTCAACTCTTAAGTATTTTGCAACCCTCCTAAATTATGTCAAGTTGTAGTGTTGAGCAGATTTTACTGTTTAAATGCCCCTAAATTATCTTTGTTTTAAAAGGGTTTATCTTATGTTATTGTAGAGATATTTTGGTCCTTGTAATCGCGAAGTTCTATTCAAAGATTAGAAAAATGACGCATTTCAAGAAAAAAAGCGAGGGGACTTTTTAAAGCTATTGGTTGACAAACTTAATTTAAAGATTTTACGTGAGGTATATCAAAGTTATATGTTACTATTAATGTTTGTCAAGGAAGGAATGTATACAAAATGTTGAAGGGTGGGACATCATTTAAAAAAATCCAGTTGAAAAAGAATTGCCATTAAAATATTGTATTGTGATGTTGAGTTTTATTCAAAGGTTGAAGAGATGTTGTTACATTTCAACAAAGAAATGAGTGGGACACTTTTAAGCTATTGGTTGATAAACTTAATTCAAAGATGTCTTTATTCGAGTTTTACGTGAGGTATATCAAAGTTTTATGTTACTCTTAATGTTTGCACAAAAAGCTAGGAATGTATCAAAATGTTGAAGGGTTGGGACGCCAATTTAAAAAGAACCGGTTGAAAAAGAATTTCCATCGGAAAATTGTTAAAGGAATAAAATTAGTGTTTGATTGTGATGTTTTGTTGAAAGGGGGTAAATTTGAGGGTGTTGAAAGGACCCACATCCTTATACATTTGAGGATTTTTAAGAGGATCCACAACCTAGTTACAATGAAGGGAACCAACACTAGGAACCCGATTGAAGTAGCCATGAAACCTAAGCAAAGATGCAGAACTGCAACAAGTGAAGCAACGATTGTAGCGAGTGAAGCAACAACCTGAGTGAAGCAACGACTGCAGTGAGTGAAGCAAGAACCAACATGCTATCACTGTAGCGAGAGAAGAAACCAACATGCTACAACTGCAGCGAGCAGAGATGCTACAACTAGTGGCGAAACCACCTCAAAGATGATCGTGCCTAGGGGATTTGGACATGGGTGGGCAAGTACACAACCATGTGACTTGACCGTACCACTCCCACCCCATCGGCGTGCTTGATTGTGATGTTAAGATGAAGGGTTGGGACATCATTTAAAAAAAAACCTGTTGAAAAGAACTACCATCGAGAAAATTGTTGAAGGAATAAAATCATTGTTTGATTGTGATGTTAAGATTAACGACATTTCTTTATATGTAGAAGGTTCTACGTGACAAAACTAAGGAATACAATCAATTGTGATGTTAAGATGAACAACGATGCTTTATACGTAGAAGGTGACTACAGAAGAGAATAAGATTGACTATTCATTGGTGAAGGCGATAAAGAAACACAACTGCAATAATATTATTTTGCTTCTTTTTTATTTTTATGCTAGAAAACAAGTGTATAATTCATTGATATATTTGTTGTTTAGGGCATTATTTATTTTAGGTTTTCTCACTTATCAAGAGTTGCAACAAAAAGAGTTATTTGAGAATGTTAGCAGGATTTGTGTGAAGTATTAATTCCAACTTATTTTTTTGTGTATATTTATTGTGTAGTCAACTTGTTTTATACCATAATTGTATATGTAGATTTTTAATCATATTTTGTGTTTATTTTTAATAGGAAGATAATTAAATTTTAAATTTGTGAGGTTTATATAAGATTGAGGGGAGTTGAAGTCACAATTAATACAATAATGATAAGGGTTTATTTTCACAATTCGAAGTTGAAGATGCCATTCTTCGAGTAGTGCTAATAAAAGTGTAATTATAGATTATTCTATTATGTAATTATGATTTCAAGGCAATAAAAGTGTTATTTACATTATAAATATGCCAAAATGCGTGTATACATGTAGAAAGTGATGACCCTCCCGACAAATTTTCCCATAACCGTATCAATGACTCGATATTCTTTATGTTCTCTATCATACTACCAAGCATATTGATGAGCTCTCCCGCATGGAAGCCAAAAGTGACTCCAGTTCAACAAGTATGTATCTAGAGTTGATTAAGTGCACTTGTACAACCATGTATGGTTTCTCCACTCGGGTGCATGCTTGATACACCGTACTTTTTAACTCGCATCTGCTCTTTCATAATACTATACACTCTAAAACATTATCACAACCATGAGTTTTTAGATTCGACATCAACCGCATATGGAAAACTATAATGAAATCCACCAAAAATTGTTTGAAGGATTTCGTTTTAACATACCCACTTGAACATTCTGGCTACCATGCTTGTTTATAGGAAACAATGTTAGTGAATGAATCTGAATGATACAAAAGAAAAACAATCTTCCATCATAAAATGGTAGAAATAAAGTATGCATACCTGAAGCATTTTGGTTATATTGTTGGTTCCAAACACTCTATGTACCATAGGGAACTTGTGTGGTTCACCTAATGGAAAATAAGAAGCCAAAGACATTTTTCTAACCATTTCTTGTTGTGCATTCTACAAGCCGCACATGGTGGAGATAATTTCATGTTTCTCTTGACACTACTCAAGACTTAGGAAGCCCTAATTATAACAGTAATGTTGCACCTAACATCATTTTCAGGTGTGACAATCTTTCCTCAGAATCGCATCAAAGCTTCTGTTATCACCTTTTTTAACTAACAAAAAGTAGGTCCTCGTACAAACAATGAAAGAAAATATATGCTCCACTTACGTTTCATAAAAGGAACTATATGCTTTGTTGCGATGCTTCACTCACACTATCTAGTTTATGGGTGTTTTATAGTGGAGCACATATAGCAAATGTTATTTGGGAATGAACAATCAAATGCATGGAATAGGTGTGGGATATTTAGGGTTTCAATTCCCACCTTTTTATTTCCAACTTTCTATTTATGTCTGTTGGCATGTGTGTCCAGCGCTCCTCGTGAGTTTCGTGACATGGACTAACCGCCTCTTGTAGATCCTAACTCTGGTGATTGTAGCGGAGACTAACACCTATGGGTTTTGGTCTAACGGCAATCGTGGTCCAACAAATGGTATCAAAGCGATAGGTCTCGAGTTCGAAACTCACTCGGGTAACGTTGAGGGGGAGATTGTTGGCATGTGTGTCCAACGCTCCCCGTGAGTTTCATGACATGGACTAACCGCCTCTTGTAGATCCTAACTCGGCAATCAGGCAATATGATTGTAGAATAGGTGAGACCGACATATTTATGGGTTTTGGTCTAACGGCAATCGTGGTCCAACAATGTCTTCACCTTACCTAACAAATTAATGTCGTGCACACAAGATACTTGATGCCATTAAAATAATAACAAATTAAAAAATATCAATAAACGGATAAAATCTCCCTTTCGTTCATATGTTTGTTCCCTTAAGGGGATCAATTATCAATAAATGTTCATCAAACTGTTTTCTTATACTCAAGCTTGGAACAAAATGTTTCAAGAATAAATCAATGTACTTGGGTTTCAAAATTGGCCCTTGTTGAATTCCTTCCATTTTAAAAATTTTGCCCCTTAAAGCTTGTTTTTCTCACATGAATAATGTGCACGAGCTTGAGACAATTAAGTGGAACACATATAGTAGATATTATTTGGGTACGAACAATCTTCATCATTGTTGCTAATAATTGTTGACGAACCTAGAGAGAAACCCTAATCCTAAAACTGTGTGCAATCACTACCTTTCGATGCTACACCCACCGCACATCTTCCTATGTCGTGTCCCATTAAACATGCACTCGATTTCCCCTTACATTTACGTGTGTTCTAACTAACAAATATATGCAACTAGAATTGTAAAATATTTTATGTTTCTTCAATATTGTTTGTCCAATCCTTACATTTTGAGATATCTCCACAAACATTTGCATCCACGTCTTACACGAAACACCTTTTCTACTTCAAATGATTAACAAAAACTCATGTGGTTATTGGAGTGTGGAGTTCTAGATTGCTTCCCCATTCGATTTCCCCACCCTTGCACTCATCTACCCTCAAACCCCTTCTTGTTAGCCCCCTTTCCTCTCCCATTGTTCTCTCCCTCCACTTTTGCTTCTTCACAAGATACCTTTTGGCATTTCCATCGTACATTTCACGTACAATTGCTAGTACTATACCAATCTACATTAGGCGGGAGGGAAAAGATATATTCCTCAAGTTTCACTTCTCTAAGAGTTTTAGGATATAACAAGTATAATGTACCCTATGTATAAATATCATACAATCATCTTAAATGTTTTTGGAAAGGGAATTATTTAGAAAGAAGAAATTATTTACAGGTTTCCTGAATATGGGATCAACAATTTCCCATTTAACATTATAAAGAGGCGGTTCCTTTGATTCTCCTAAAATGCCGATTGAAGTAATACATGACAACGAAAGCATCCAAATGGAAAGTCTCAATTGAGGACTCTCCTAAAAGCCGATTGAAGTATAAAATGACAGAATGATAGCTACCATGGTTAAGAGAACTTTGTGTTTCACCATTTTGACAGCTACTTTGGTTATGAGAACTTTGTGTTTCTCCATTTTCACAATCCACGTACCTCTTTAATGTTTATGCTTGTTTTCAGTGTTCTTCAAACATGTAGTTTTGGTTTGATATACACCACTTTGAGGCCTTGGCAATCATGTTCATTTTTGTGTTTTAATGTATTTTCAGTATGCAATTGTAGAATATAATTTGGAAAGAAAGTCACAACATAGTAACACAGTTAGCAAAATTTAAACTGTACAAAAGATGTTAAGGAATTTCTGTATATCTAATATACACAGATGTTTTGTGTTGTGGTTTTTACACAAAGAAAACATGATGCGATTTTCTAACAAATGAAAGCTTCAATTTCATTTGACCCCGGACCCAGTAAGAATGCACCTATGAAAGAAAGCCAAATCTTCGCTATCTTAGGTTATCTTTTTCTGGGATAGCCAAATTACCAACCTGTCTTGAAAGCTAACCAATGTTCCATCCTTATGTGCCGGAAGCTGAAAACCACAAGATTTTGTCCACACTTACTTTTAAAATCCACAATCATATACACTGCTGAATATTTGTTCGAATTACCCTCACAGTGAAAAAGAAAAACCTAGGAGGTTTAACTCATTTTAGAGAGTCAACTTTGGACTGCACAAGCAAAAACAGGCAATGCTCTATACCACACAGGTTTGACATCTTATATTGAAGTATCTTCATATCTCAAAACAATTCCTTCAATGCTAGCTGGTAGAAAAAAGTTTGTCCACTGGCATCCTGTAGAAATTGGCTCTGACGGGGAACAATCATGAGGACATTATCAATATGCTGAACTACACCCATTACACTGATTGTGCTTCCTTCTGTGATGTACATGTTAAAGAAACAATGCCATGTGCATGTTATTAGAGGCCAGCCATATAACTCAAGAAATTACTACTTTCAAAGTACACATAACAATGAAAAATAAATACTGCTTATTTCCCAAGGGAAAACCCCTAAATTCATTCCATATATTTGGCTCATTATTTATCCTCCTTATTTCCCACATTTTTCTGAAGCCTGAATGTAACTGTGGAAATGGCACTTACAAATTTAACTTCCATAAAATATGTATCTACAATCCTAAAATTGAATGAAATATCTGAATCTCTATCGATTTATTGAAATTCCATTCCAACAACAGCTAAATCATTCTTCCTGGAATTTTAAACGGATACCTATGAAAACAAATAATGAATACATAGCGATTTGAAGTATTTCATATTTCGTTCCCAGATAAAACTTTTTCTATTTTAGATTTCTATCTCAGATAGTTATTTCTTAATGATTCATTCAAAGAGAATTGAATAAATAGAACCATTCAAACACACATAATTTAGTGTAAGAAAAAATGTTAAAATTAAGTTATGCATCTGTGTAAAAATGGTTTCCTACCCTTCTTTGAGACAGATGAGACTATCATCACTTGAAAGATTTCTTTCCCTCAGCCACTGTATAAGATCAGTGGACAACTCTGTTTTCTTCTGGACAATATTGATGATGGTAGTCTCATCAACATATGGAGTAACTTTTGCACCATTGCCAGCTTTGACCAATGCTCTCAAGCCAGAGTGCAAGTCTGATATATAGAAATCTGTGGCGTATCTCTGCCACAGCAAATGTAATCTGATAAGTCAAAAACATGACAATATTTCACTGACTTCCAAAAAAAATCGTATCTCAACACAGACCAGAAAGCTTTATGTATGAAAGAGACTTAAGAATCCCACAACATACATGCAAACTATAAATTTTATATTTTGCTGTTATAGTTATTCATGTGAAAAACAAATTGCAAGAAAAGTCTTTTAGTCCATAAAAATATAGAGGAGTGTGCTGGTACAAGGCATACAGTGCCTTTGATGGCAAGGAATTCACAGAGTTAATATGATAACACATGATAGAGTATTGTTTCTATTTGACATAGAATCAAAAATATTTTGTGTTCAAATTCTCCGGAATCCTATCATTGTATGAATCAATCCACTGATGCATGAGAGAGACATCAATGATTTTCCTTTGTGCTAGATTATCAGTTGTACTTGTACCTCTGTCATATTGTCAATTCATATATGAATGGCATGTAAATAGAAATCCAAGTTGCTGTCAGAAACTGTCAACAATGCTTCGCCTCAAAACCCGGCAAACAACATATAGCTAATCACAATTCTCAGGAACAACATGAAATCTCTAGATGCTGACATTTTAATGAAATGCTGAACCAACGTTCATGATACAATTGCAATGATATGCAATGCCTTTAGTTTGCAAATTTCCAGCAGTGTTGTCAAATTAATCAGTCGAATTGAACTCATTCCTGAATTTGATCATTATTCCCTGCTCACCAATATCGACAGTGGCCAGACCCCAACACAAAGCGAAAGTCAGCAACTATGAATGGATTACAACTTTGTAATTGACTACACTAAATAGCAGTAACTCCCAGTCCAGCTACAAGGAAACCATGGAGAATTTTTATGAAATTTAATTGCTCACACATGGAGAAGAAATACTGTATATAACTTGAGGAAACAGGAGATATTTCTTTGAGAAGTAACCTACATATCAGTTGCTTTGGAATGGTTATTTGCCATTTGGTAATGTGGCTATCAATTACTGCGAAACGGGAGTGATTTCTTTGAGAAGTAAACTACATATCAGTTGCTTTGGCATGGTTATTTGGTAATGTGGCTATCAAATTACTAAGGGAGGATTCACCTGCAGACTATAAAGTAGTTACAGTGTAACAGAAACGTCAACGCTCCAAAAGTTCCAAGATGTTTCAAATAATAAGATACTATGCAGGAGAGTATAAAAAAGTAATATGTGACTAACAAATTCAAAAATTACTTGAATGCCTCAAGTACATCATAGAACTACAGAAAAACAACTACAAAGAACCCAAAAAAGAATAAAATCCAAAAATCAAGCCAATGTGAAGGATACTCGTAAAATACAACTCATATAAGGAAAGTTATTCATGAAAAGAAATGTGTTTTCAGGACAAGGAAATGTGACCTTGCTTCTACTGAAATTGGGACTCTGCTTTACACATATGCTTATAATCCAAAAATCAAGCCAATGTGAAGGAAATTCCTAATATGTAACTGATATAAGGAAAGATAATCATGAAAAGAAAGTGTGTTCAGGACAAGGAAATGTGACCTTGCTTCTGCTGAAATTAGGACTCTGCTTTACAAGTGTGCTTATGAACAATTATGTCTTGCATGGTGAACTTAGATGCGAGTACAAAGAAAAGAAAGAACCACGTATTGTACATGCAGAGCACCCACATATAAATCGTATGGCAAATAACATACTCACCTCTAGATATGTGAGTTCACAAGAGAGATGCCAATGCTTAGGATTTGCAGAATTTGCTTTCCATCCCTTGTACTCATAGAGACTCGTAGATGTGTAGACGCATCTAGAGATCTTTTCATACGATGACTCAAGAGGGACACTTCCACAACTGACAACCTGAACCAGGATAAAGAAAACATTAAGCTGGTGTTCCATGACAATTATAACTTTTAGATAACGGTTTCAACTCAGAATCAGCTACGCTATTTCACAGAAGAGAAAAATATTCATCACAAAACTTGTCTTAACAAATCAACTTTCTTTCTTTGAGACAACCAGCTAAAATGGCTAGCTATAGACCTATAATAGTATGAAATGGAAACATTTTTAATAATGTTTATGATTCAAAGCTTGTGAAGCAGAAAAGCAGTTTGGTGTGCTCGTATATGCATATGAATATATGTGTTTGTGTCTCGTAAAGATATGAAACAAGCAAAAATATTTCATATAAATTATATTTGGGTTCAAAACACTCAAATTTTGAAATGTTTGTCAATGATGAGAAATATAGAAAGTTTTTAAAAACATCAAGCACCAAGAAACAAAGTAACCTAGTGTAATATACAATTTATTGTTATGTCAAATAACTACTAAGTGTTGCACACCATAACGTATAAGCTAACAAATGTTATTCTAAAGATTCCACATTTTTCAAAAGGTTAAAGAATATCAAGTTTAAATTTATCAAACTACAACCAAATCAATAGAGTCAAGACTACCTACCTTCAGTGGTCAGATTGATCTACAGTCGATCTCTGTTTATAACTTGAGACCAAGGCTGCCACTTTGGCCAAGTTGAAGAAAGATTTTTGCTTTAGAAGTATGATTGTTCACTCAGAGAATTAGTACACAAATACTACTAAGCTCTGCAAATATAGCAAATAAATGTTTAATTTCCGTTATCACTTCACCGATAAGCAATAATGTCATTCAATTGCAATGAGGTGTTCACCTACTTTAGGTCCAAGTGTTTAAACTGACCAAGAGCAAGAAAGAGACACGTCCATGATATGAGAAAAAGGAATAGTCCTACCTGAGAAGATCCAGTTTCAAGCGGGTATGTCAGGGGCCCTTACCATGAATGAGGAGAACCAGGCTCAAATCCTTATGAGATGTGCCTCTTTTGCCCAGGGTAGAGAGAGAGTGTTCGGTAAAGAGCACGAGCCTTGGTGTACCAAATAGATAACTCTCAGGGCTTCTAAGCCAAAAGGAACAGTGAGTCTATTGGCCTTTAACAGCTTGCAAGTCTCAGGTGGTTTCTCGGGGATTGCCTGGCCTATGGAAACCAATGGGTACCTGCTGCTGGAGCATTCATCTACACCAGACCTTTGAACTCGGACGTCTCAATAAAAACCTGCTCCCGTGAGAGGGTATCCTGTCTTATTTCCCATGTGTGAGAGTTCCATGCAAGATTTCAAAAACAAAAACAGGGAGCAGGGGACTAGAGATCAATTACTGCTACAAACTTTTAGAGAGCATCTTTGCCGAACTGCAATCTATCTGTCACAGATTTATTTCCTCAAAATCTTTCTACTGGTAATTTAAAATACAGAGCTTAGAGGATAGTTAGAGATTTTATGTTGCATGTAATAACTGGTCTCAATCAAAGCAACCCCCTCCTTGGAACCATTGTCTAATAAAAGTAAACTCCCGGCCTGCTCCCTCTCCCACCCTGAGAACATTGTCTAATCAAAGTAACCTCTCTCTATGGTAACATTTCCTAAGTGTGGGTCAGCGTTTGAGCCCTGATCCTCCTCAGCTCAGAATCAAAATCAGGTGTGCCTATGAAGAAATGTCCATTTTATTTCTATAAAAAGCATACTTTTATTAGCAGGGGTGTGGGTATTTGTAAGCAAATGTCCGTTTTCTTTAAACAACAAACATAACTTCATTTAGCAAATTTCAATGTGTACAAGCTGAATGAATGAGAAATGTTTTGTACTTACCCCAGTGACCTTGACATATTGCCCATCCCTGGCTCTCTCCAGCTCTGAATCAGAATACCCCAACACAAATGCAACCCCTGCATTTCTCCCCGCCAAGCATTCCACACCAAAATCCCCACAACAGCTCCAAACATACCCATCAAAACAATCAATAATATGCCATTGTGAACAGCCGCCAGAATGACGGCACCCACCACAAACCCAATCACAAACAGAGGAACCACCACCGAGATCACAACCCTGAGACCACTCCTATTATCATTCTCAGAATAATCCTCTTTTTTAAATGGGTAACAGACTGAGTGTCTTCCTTGGAGGAACTCTTTGAAGCAATGTACTCCATCTCAGAAGTTTAAACCAGTAAAATCCCTCACTGCCATTTAACTCAACCAACAAAACCCACATATAATCTGGATCTACTTTATTTGGTGGCACACGGGCACAATGTTGCATTTATATACTTCGGACCCATGTATAAACAGTGGCAAAATATAGAAATGTAGGAATATGGTAATACATAACTAGTAAAATATCATTAAAAAGTAGGACACAGTAGGGGTTTTCAAAAAAATTGTTGAACATAGGTATACGGATAGTGATATGTAACAGTCGAAGGCAATACGATGTGACATGAGAGTGGGATTTTTAAACTCCGCTGAACTTTTTCTACTTAGCAATCATAAACTTCCAGGAAAAAAATTGTTATGGGTTTGTTAATTCGCTGAAAACCTATCACTTTTAGCCAAAACAATTCTACTTTTCGTAATGAATCGCCCGTTGGGCGATGAGTCCTTCAGGTTATTCCAAACGGAGTTCATTTTCTTTTGAAATTTTTTAAAACTTTATATACGAACTGTGATTGGATGCGGGTTTTTTATTTTCCGGAGAATTAGGCATTTTTCGCGGAAATTTTATGAGAACTCGAAGATGTTGGTTTGATGTGCACTGCAAAAGTCTTAGGACTACGGCTGTACCGTTGGTTTTTGAATATAGAAATATAATTGGGAACTGTTTGAACGAGTGGGTTAGCTTTTATAAGAGATTCGACCTCGTGACCTCGTACCGGTAAAAATTTGACGGCCACCAATGAGCCTTAAACAAATTTTCACTCGAGGCAAATCTTTCATAACACTCTTCAAATTATTGAGTCAATGCACACTTGGGTACGGCCAAACCTTCTTGTCGGGCGCATCGTTGGAAGAGTTTCTCCCCCACTTGGCCCTCGTTCTCATAAACAGGGAACATGCCCGAGGCCTCCACATAGTTAGGTGGAGAATGACAACTTTCACTAGGAGTATTCCCTAGAGACTCTAACCTTAATTGGCGGGTTCAGTATTGCTAGATGTGATCACTAGATGGTCTATGTTACTCGGTATCTTCGCAGGGCTTCATATCCCAAGTCCCACTAGTGGTCGCTCTATCGGGTCCGAACATGGAGTCGATGGGTGATTCCAGAAGATTGCACTTGCCCTAGCCTTCCTAAACAAGGGACTCTTCCGATTCGAAAAAAAAATAGGAAAAACTATAGTATTAAAATTAAAAGAGGTGACCTATGTATTTTAACGATATGGCCCCAAGTTAATTAATTTTATGGATTGAGTAGAATTGTGAGGCGTGTAGTGTTCTAAATCTATAGTATTGGTGATTATATGAGTTGTGAGGTACGTTGAAGGGATGTCAAATGTAAATTTAGTTATGAAATTAATTTTTATATGAACGTATGAGTAAATACACATGTTTTTACAAAGGTGTAACGAGATCAATGGGGAAAAAAACTATATGGGAAGGAATGATACAAGGGTGACAACCTTGAGAGTCATGGAAGATAAATGGAATAGGATGAAAGTAAATCAACAAAAGGAACACTCGCCGATGAGAATCTAACTTGGATCAATAAATGCCTAGCCATATGGGATTGCATTTTAAATCAACTAATTTGCATGCCTTCGTTATGTTAAATGATCTTGTATTAAAAATAGGTGTATAGTCATTATCTTGAGATTACTTAAACATACACGAGTAAAAATACGATAAAAATAATAATCTAGTATTAATAATACAAATTTTAAATTGTAATATATAATAAACAAATGAAATAATTTTAATTGACCATTTTCCTATTTAAAAGTAAGTTCCATATGTAACACCCACATTTTACACACACAACACATGATATGTTTGCACAAACATTAACCCACATAGATCACATGAAACCACGTGATGCACATCAAGGTCACTATTTTTTTGTTCAAATGACAAGGCACAACATAACGATTCAACTACAGTATAAACTTATAGATAGGGTCTTCCCACAACACGATATTTTTAGGATTACACATTTATTAAAATCATGTTTCAATCTTTAACTTAAGTTCTAGGAAGGCTCATAATGTGAGAATCATACAGTCTTTTTCCTTTTGCTAGATTTCCTCTATATTGTTTAACATTTAACTTACAATGTAACTCATTAAATAAGGATCATCTACATTATATCAATTACTTGTTTAATTCACTCATTTGTTAATAGGGAAATTAGTTACACACAAGGCTATTTACATACACACACACTACTAGGTCTTATCCCTAGGATTCACTCCTAAGGGTATGCATCTTGATCTTATATCATATCTTCGTACACAACAAAACAAGGGTAAGTCCAAAAGAGGGAAGGTTCGCATCCTTTTCTCAAGGATTTAGGGTCAAGTTTCTTTCATTCATTTATAAATTGATAATTGAGTTAGTACACAATAAGTATTATATACGAAATAGGTTCTTTATCCATAGCGAGAGGGTTTAATCACATTACAAGGAAGATCATGTTTCACTTTCTTGTGGAATAACATCCCACGATTACACTTCCCAAAGCCAAACATTCATTATAAGTTTACTATAGTTAAGCTCCAACAATTAGTTAAGGATTTGAAGGCTCTTCACATGGCAACATACTTCCTTATTTTATTTGTAATTTAGGTTTCCTGAATATCATTTTACGTCTAGCCAAAAAGCTTTTTCCTTAACTAGGTTCATATGTCTTTTGAGATGAATTGTGTAACCTATTTGTTAATAGGGGCATTTGTATCCTCATGAGACTACTAGTCCTTGTCTTAAGGGATTTATCTCTAAGAACATGATCACATAGTTTCACCTCATATACCCATTACATAATAGGACAAGTGGGAGAGCAAGATGGGGTAGTCCATCGTTAAAAGGGTTAAGGATCACATTAGAGTTTGCACAACGTGGATCCTTTTTCTCACCACGAGATGGTTTAAACATGTTATATGAATGATCTAATTTTCACCTTTTTCCAAGCACATCATCTTATGGTTACTTTTTCACCAACTAATCACAATTTAAAAAGTTGTTATGTTTCACAAGTATCTCTTAGTATTGAACCATAGAAACCCAATGATAATAGAAATTGGGTATCGAGTTTATTTATGATCCCAACTCTTAAGGTGACTTCAAGGTTAGTTGGTGGTCTTCGCCACTCAACACGTGTGTCGGTCCAAGAGGGTTTTACATTATGTTTGATGTTGGTTTCCTATGGAGCACTACCCTAGGAGAACAAATTCTCCTTACTGCACACCCAACAATCAATCATATGAGGGGATGACATACACCAAGACAAGATATAACTATGTCGTTTCCTAATTGTCGGGTTTACGACAATTTTGCTAAGCACAGGATAGGATGTAAATATCAACTTGGGCTCTTATCTACTTACTAGAAGGTGCCATTGAGTGTAAAGATTTAAGTTCATACTTAGGTTTTAGTTTCTTCTATGCTTAAGAAAGATCATGCGAGAAGGGTAGATATGCACAAGTTTTAAACTAAGGTTGATTGTTATATTTAGGTTTCCTTTCTATATTTTCTAGTTAAATAACACAACACTCTAGAGATTTCATCATAAATTTCACAACGAGAATGCACTATAAGATGTCAAATTCAATTTCATTTAACATATTTATCCAACTTTTACAATACAAAATTTGGGGATCAAAATAACACCCATGTTTAGATGAACATTTCCCTTAAACACTAGCATCTTTAAAATATTACAAAACTTCAATAATAAACCTTTTAACACTTCGCAAAATGTTGAATTATCCTTCTACAATTACATTGTTTCAAATATAAATTACAATAATACACAATGAATTACAACCACGTCATTTCGCCATCTTACTTACATCCTGCAAAACCATGTGAGCATGAAATCAGCGATAAATTGTTGGCATGACATCCACCTAAATCTAGCATAATCAACATTTTAGTTTTCCATTTACATAGTAATAATAATTTGCATTCGAAAGGAGAGGGTTAGAGACATATATTCATTTCACTTCATTTCTTAACCAAGGAGAGAGAAAGAGATAGGAAGAGAGAGAAACACTATTTTTCCAAAAGTCACATTTCACACCACAAGCCACATGGGAGAGTTTCATATAATTATTTATATGTTTAATAAGTTTTCACAATGGTTTAATGTCTTGGCTAGGGTCATGTGACCTTATTTTACATTTTTCTACTAGTTGTGAAAACGTCTCATTTTGGTTTGAAGGCTAAGAAACTGTGTTTGAAAATTTTCTTTCGATGGGCACTAGCACAATGATTGAATTCACAAGAACCGACAAAATTCAAAATTGGAAAATGGTTTACAATTGGCGATTAGTTTTCTGGGGCCATCGATTGTAATTGGGCTAGTTGCAATGACAACCAATTTTAGCTCGAGGGCTAAGAAACCTCATCCGAAAACTGACTTTTGATGATTAGAATCTCCATGGGAAATTTCCTACATACCCTCCTATATATGGAGAATACGTTGGAGTTGACATAAGCGGGAACCGGAAACGGGTTGTAAACGGTGGCGAGCTTTCTAGAGCCACCTGGTCATAATGGCCGAGCCAGTTTGACCTAGTCAAACAATGACCCGAGGCCTACAAAATGTCTTTTCAAACTATCAAGAAGAGTGTTTTTCCCCAAACTAAAGGTTCTAGGAAACTGTCTAGTAAAAATACTAGAGGGTTGCAAACGCAAGCAAGCATTTCGTTCCTTAGGGTCCAAATGGCGAGCCGAAACGAAACCCAACTTTTCAGTTTTAACAGGTCCCTAAAAGTGCAAAACAGTAGTAACAAGGCTCCTAGAGGAGCAACGAGAGAGAAAAAATGGTCAAACGAGGTTGAGCTAATTCTTGATGCGACTCTCTACATAATAAGGAATACATACAACGTTTGACATCTCTTTTAGGGGGCTCAAAATGTTTTTTTTTTTGCAAGTCTCTAAAAATTGCATTTTCTAACTTTGCAAAGTAGACGAGAAGAGGTTTTAGTTGATGAATCATCTAGTTCTCGCCAATACCAATGGACATGAACACCTAAGTTTGATACCTTAGATCTATCAATGTAGAAGGTTGTGGTAACAACCACGGTAGTTGGTCAAATTGTAAATCGGTAGCGTAATGACAAGGTGGGGTTTTATTGTTTCGCACTAACATTCTAATTAAGAGACCCAATTGTATACTTACCCAATGGTTTATTATTTCTATTACATTGCAAATGAAGAACCAAATTATATGAAAATTATAAAAGATAAAGGTAAGGAGACCATTCTTGAGTAGAAAATGAATCAGACAAAGTTATGGAGCTCGATTCTACATCTCCACAAGGCATTTCGTCGAGCAGTTTGCATGCACCAAAAATCCACCACATGTTGGACTAACACGTTGATGAGTAATTTTATGGTTTCCTCAAGATATTTGGCATGTTGGTATTCCTTTGCAAGCCATGGGGCCACGTTTCTTTCAGGCATTTTGTCAAGTAGTTTGCATGCCAAGCACATGCTTCCACATTTGGGGTAAAAGTAAAATGATAGTCATACAACGCCAAGGTCATCCAATGCCCACTCAAACTCATAGCCTAGAAAAAGTGGCAGTAGGAAAAGAAGCTTGTGCAGGTTTTGGAGCCAAGCTTTACACTTGTCATTTCATTTTCTAAGACTCTAACACCTTTTCAACAAAACTAGGGTTGTGCATAACTCAAACCATTCCATCTATCCTCAAACACCCTCAAACACAAAAAAACACCTCCACGCAGACATCACATGTTTGATTTCCTTGAAGATGATAAAGTTTAGAGTTTCCTCAAAATAAATTTATGGCCAAGGAAGATCATTCACACATATGAATGTAATTATACATATTGTCTTTTATTATTAACTTTCTCTGAAACAATCAAAGCCTAAAGGCATCCATGAGACCATATTTTTCTCAAAACTATTCTCACAACCAACACATTCCTAATCATTATGTAGGCTTTCACATTGGCATACACATCTACAAACACACCTGCAACTAAACATCTGACAAAATAAACTTTGCTCGAGCTTCCCAACCCCGATTTCCAAAGCTATTGCCTTGGCATATGAAGGGGAAAAGGGGGAAGATGACGTGGAATTTGGATTTACACCAGCCTAAATAATTTGGTAAAAGTGTCTAAATCCTTTTCAACAAACCCATTTCATGCATATCCTACAGTCAATGCTATCCACAAAACCACATTTTTCTTTAAAACATGTTGTCAAACAATTTGCATGCCATGTGTATGCTCCCACATTTTGCATTAATGTCTACTAAAGCACTTACAACTACAACATCTGACAAAATTCCTGTCTTTTATGCTTTTTGGACGTCCATACCCCGCTCTAGAGATCACATTTTGCACAGTGGGAGTGTGTAGGTAGATGTAAACTGATTAGGTTGGAGACCTATTTGTTGCAATGGTGAAACAGTGTGAGATGTCCCGTGAGGAAGCCCATGTCTTCTATACACTGTAGTGTCCTTCCCTGGCTGCAACTATCAAAGTCTGCTAAATTTGTAACTTGAATTTGGGTTTCAACATGGGTAAAGTCTCTGGATCTCAAATAAATTGCAATTATTATTATGCATGGGAAAATACAGGTTTGAGGGCCATTATGTTGCCCATGTGCCTTCACATGGGGGTCACCTACTCCATTCACTACCAAATCCACGCATCCCACTAACTTTGTCTTTTTCTAAAAGCACCTGTCCCCCATCAGTTCCCTACCAACTCCACCCACTTCCTCCACGCCAAACATTAATTACATTTCTTTATTTACTTAATTATTTTTGTAATGCTCTTCAAATTATTGAGCCAATGCACACTTGTGTAGGGCCAAACCTTCTTGTCAGATGCATTGTTGGAAGAGTTTCTCCTCCACTTGGTCCTCGTTCTCATAAATATGGGAACATGCCATGAGGCTTCCACATATCCGGGTGGAGAAAGATGAATTTCATCAGGAGTATTCCCTGGAGACTCTAACCTTAATTGGTAGGGTTGGTATTGCTAGATGTGATCACTAGATGGTTTATGTTGCTCGGTATCTTTCGTGGGAGCTTCAAATACCAAGTCCCACTAGCAGTCGCTCTATCAGGCCTGAACATGGAGTCGATGGGTGATCCCTGAAGACTGTACATGCCCCTAGCCATCCGAACAAGGGACTCTTCTAGTTCAAGAAAATTAGGAAAAAACTATAGTATTAAAATTAAAAGAGGCAACCCTATGTATTTTAACAATATGGCCCCAAGTTAATTAATTTTATGGATTGAGTAGAATTATGAGGTGTGTAGTGTTCTAAATATATAGTATTGGTGATTATATGAGTTGTGAGATACGTTGAAGGGATGTCAAATGTAAAGTTAGTTTTGAAATTAATTTTGATATGAACGTATGAGTAAATACACATGTTTTTACAAGGGTGTAATGAGATCGATGGGAAAAAAACTATATGGGAAGGAATGATACAAGGGTGACAACCTTGAGAGTTGCATGGAAGATGAATGGAATAGGATGAAAGTAAATCAACAAAAGGAACACTCGCTAACGAGAATATAACTTGGATCAATAAATGCCTAGCCATATGGGATTGAATTTTTGTCAACCAATTTGCATGTCTTCCTTATGTTAAATGATCTTGTAATAAAAACAAGTGTATAGTCATTATCTTGAGATTACTTAAACATACACGAGTAAAAATACGATAAAAATAATAATCTAGTATTAATAATACAAGATTTAAATTGTAATATATAATAAACAAATGAAATAATTGTAATTGACCATTTTCCTATTTAAAAGTTAGTTGCATATCCCACTCTTATAATTGTTAGCTTGTTTCTAAATTTTATCACCATAAAATAAAATACCATATAAATGTCTAGCACATGCACATGAAGGTCGACAATAAAATTTGATTTCATCTCTTATTCATACATTAAACCTTGCAATGGCTTCACACTCCCATAGTTTATTTATGGCCCAGAATAATTTTAAAATTTGTTTCCTCCTCTCCTCTACTAGTCAAGATTCTCTTCGTATGGGATGCCCTTAAGTCAAATTAAGCTTGTCATTTCTACACATGCACAAAAACCTTCTTACAACACCTTAGATTGCAATGCACTTTTCTTAACCAACAAAGCTACCTCTATTTGTTCCATACATCTTTTACAGATTTATTCGGCCATACCCATCACAAAGTTGCTTCTAGTAATTTCATATATCTTAACATATTATATTCAGCAATACCCATCACAAGTTTTAATAATTTTCTAAATTGGGATCTCCCCATTTTATTGTAATTTTTTGTGCACCTTAGTAAAGTGTTATGTATTAACACCTATCAATACAACTTATTTCAATGGCAAGTGGAACTGAAGGTTATCTTGTCTAACAAAGAATTACATCCAAGTGGTAGACTCAATAATAGAATGCTTGTAATACATAAGGGATATATTAAATACAAATTCTAAATGGAAACTAGTGTTTTTTCTTGTTGTTTTCTTGTCAAGTTATTATTATCATCATATGCATTTGGTGGCTTTGGCACCATCTTTGTGGTTCTTAAATCGATACCCCTGAGAATTTTGGCAATAATTCGTGGCCTCATTCTCGACATCGGTGTGCTCATGCTCATTGTAGATACATGTAAATATACTCTACATAATAGTTACTTTTGTGTTGCAAAAATATTGGAACAATTTTGGTATAAATTGTTTTCTAGAATTTCTACTACACTAGAATTTTGTCTTGCATCATACATTTTCAAACCTTACCTCAAACCCGTAAAGGAATTATAGAAATAGAAAGATAGCGCAACACAATGTGACCATTTTGTGACTTCTTTATTAAAAAAAAGTTGTTTACCCAACATGTTATTGAGATACTCCATGTCCAAAAGTTCTACTCTAGAGAGAGGGGTAGGGTATATAAGCCTTACAAATTAGAAAAATAATTACCAATATAAAAATACATCCAAACATTATTGTGAGCATTTTGTTTTCCCCAAAATATCTATACATCTAAATTTCATTATAAGAGTAATTTAAATAATGAACACAAACAACATTTGAAGGCACGACGATCCATAGCTAAAATAACCACAAAACATAACCCAAAATAAGCCACTACATCTGTCATCTACATGTACAAAGCTCCAACAATAGTAGATGAAGACAATGGTGGAGAAGTTGTGGTCATGCCACTAGGTCCAGTGGAGGGATGGTAGTGACGACATTAGGTGAAGGAGTGGTAGTGGTGCGTTAGGTGGTGGTGGTGGTGAGGAGAGAGTCAGTAAGAGTAATGATTATATCTAAAATGTTGATGGCTAAATTCACAACCCCAAGAAGTGACCCACCATTTCACAAATAAATAATGTATTAACTTAATCATTTGTTAATGATCTTACATATTTAACACTTCTTAAGTTTTATTTATGCTAGCTTTAATACAATAAATGGAGTACCTAAAAACAAAAATCATTATCACCATACCTCTAACCAACAATGACGAGAGAGATCCCATGAAGAAGAAGAAATCCACATGAATAATGCACTATTAATGATGTGTTATATGTACGATTTATTAAAAAAATTAATTCAAAAACAAATTATTTACAATCTAATGAGCTTAACTCGAGGTTATAGTGGAATGAATTGGGAGATTCATGTTGAGATTTACAAGGGCTGCAATGACTATCGTGAATGAAAAAGTGCATGGTTTTGTGACCCTCATAGGTCTTATTATTATAGGTGGCTTGGTTATAATAATAGTCACATTGTTAATTGGTCACATATTATTTGTTAATTGGTCACATATTATTTTTTAATTGGTCACATATTATTGGCTCACCTCTATCCTTCACGCACCATTTCCTTCATAGTTCTTCACCATTTCCCTTGGATTGTGGTAAAAACTATACTAAATATATAATGTAATATCGTTTCAATTTTGGTATACATGACAAAAAAATGAATAAGTTATATAATATTTTTGGTTATGTTCGAATTACATAAAAGCAAGTGTTTGCATCCATGGGTAAGTGCGGGGAAGTTGATTTGACATCATCCATATGTCTTGTAAAAATGGACAAGATTAGCTATATTAAAAACTCAAAATTCAATGACTTGGTATTTTTTTAAAAACTCTGATGGACATGTTTTCCATCAAGATAATATTTCATCCAATTTTTGAGCACTAGGGTTATTATTCAATGACTTGGTAGACACTAAATCGCGATATATACTTAAGTACATTTCTAGGTCTTAAAAAGCATACATAGCATTTACATGATTCTTAAGCAAAGAAAACTATTAATTGGGATGACTATTTTTGGAAACAAGTTTTCTCTTTTATATGTCTCTATTAGTAAAAATTATTGATATTTTCTATTTAGTCTTAAAACAGTACACCTAATATATAATGGTTCAAGTCCGCGGAAGACTAAAACTTTACTTACTTATCTTTTATCCCCCAACTTGGTGCACACCCCCATATGTCCATGCCCAATTTTGAGCACTAGGGTTATTAACGTAGACACTAAATCGCGTACTTAAGTGCTCATGTTCATGATTCTTAAGCGAAAACTATTAATTGGTGACTATTTTTGGCCTCTTTTATATGTCTCTTGACCATTTTATACCTTACTCACTTTTTTGGGGTATCTTTTATCTTTTGGTCATCTTTTTCACTTATGGGTCATCTTTTTCCTTATGGGTCGGGTTGTTAATTACGAAATTCATATAAGGGAATCATATAAATACATAGTTATGTGTTCAAAACCAAGGACCAAACACTAAGCATTACTATCATCACCTACGCTTGCATCCAAAGGCACTAAAGCACTCCAAAACATTCATTTAACATCCATTCAATGGACAAGGGCTGCATTAATTCTACATACACAACATAGGAAGGGAAGTTCATTCTATTCCATCCACACATACTATTACATTGTTATATTCTAGCTACAACCCGCTATCATTTTTGTAAATTACACAAGGGCATCCTATGGCACCATTTCTACATACGCTCATAAGAATTGCATGGATTCTAAGATGTAGTGCAACGCTCGGTTGAAATTTTACTCTCGGGGTGAACGTTGGGGTCGGTTTGACTCCCATTTCTACATTTTTCTTTTTAGATTTGATGCGAGTTTTGGACTTGTGCAAGTGAACTTCTTTTTGCAAGTTCAAGTACCTTCGGCGATCATAGTGTGAATATTAGGCATTCAACTGGGAACAATTGCAACACCCTTGTGACACAACAGAAAGTAGATTTTGAGCCTCTACATAGTCATCGACGCCCGGGAACAATCGCGGTTCGGGCGCCTCTGTCAGTATTGGGCTCCCTATTCAACATTATTCTCAAGTTCCAAATTTTATAGAGGTCAAATACAACTTTGCTTACGTCCTATTAAGCACTTCTCCCTACTCATATCACTTTAAGATTGTGTGTATATTAGCTAAGTCTTCTTATCTCGTCCCCTTTCTTAGGGTTTCATACTTTACATGCTTATTTGCTTGTGTCATTATTGTATTTCAGAAGTTGTACATCATTCATACAATAAGTGACTCTATAATACTTAGATTTAATTAATTTAAATTAAATCAAATCATTTGGTGAACCCCACTCTTGATCAAACACTTGGATCCTCATTTGCCCGATCTTCTTTCATGGATCCTAAATATATTATAATCTCCTTGCATGAATTACTTTAAATTTACCCACCTTGCAAAGATGTTCTCCAAAAACCCTAGACACTATGTATCTCCCTCACTACTATGCCACCCACTCAAGTAAGTGCCATTTTCCATCACCTATCCGCTAACTCTATTGGTCATAATCCTCCATCCCATCAACCCATATCGAGAGTCAATTCAAGCTTTACATTATTTATTCCAAGACAAAATTTAAGCTATGGAAACAACGATTACATATCTTAAAGCTGAAATCCAACATCTCAAGGATGCTTCTCAAGCCCATGCTAGTTCTCCTTCTACATCTCATTCTATTTTATGTTTGTTACATGTGCTCGTATAAGTTAACCCCGAGTGTTACCGCTCCATGTGCCTTTCAAGTTTGATTCAAATGCTAAGCAACATGATATTCTTCCTGAGCTTCTCAATTACCAATTGATCAACTTTCCATCTCTTGATTGTTATCCTCTTTATTGGCTTGCAAATATCAAGGTCTCCCATTTTGTAATTATCACAGACTTAATGGACATCATGACAATGATTTCTATGCTCTAAAATGAAGAATCAAACACCTTGAGCATCGGGGTTTTATTTCATTTACTTTCACAACATCATATTATATCTCCAATTGCTAAATCTCAAAGGGCTCCTAAATCGGTCCTTCCATCTCTAATGAGCATTGTTCCATCGTTACTAATGTTCCTCATTCGGTCAGTCAAGCGTTGCCTATCCAACCCAGTGTTGGACCATATTCAAAAATATCTACCCCACTATCTCCTTGTCTTAAGTCTCTACAACATTACCAACTCAACTAAGAAATCTCCTCTAAAAAGCGTCTATCCCCTTCTCTCAAGCCTTCTACAACATTACCCACTCCAACTAAGCAACCTCCTCTCAAAATCAGTCCATCCCCTCCTCCTCTCAAGTCTTCTACAACATTGCCCACTCTAACTAAGCAACCTCCTCTTAAAATCAGTCCATCCCCTCCTGCTCTCAAGTCTTCTATGGTGTTACAAATTCAAAATTGGAAACCACTCTCTAAGTAAGCCCAACAAACCCTTGATCACCTCTTTAGGCTTACTCTTATCAACTGAAGTCCAACCTTGCTTCGCTTTTCCTCCTACCTACCATTATGATAAAAATATGATTTTTATAATACATTTCAAGCTATGTCACCATCGTAATGTCTTTATTTCATGTCACATAGCTCTTCATCATCAGTAACACTTAGAGGTCACCACACTCCCCCAACATCATAAGTTATATATGATATCTATTATTACACTTTGTGCTTCACACTTACTCTTTCTCAATACTCTTACACATCTTGATACACACCTTGTATCCCTATTACCCTATGACGCACTCTAGTTTCATTATTCGTACTCATTGTTGAGGGTCTAATTCTGAAATGAACCTCACAACCACCACACATTTCATGCTCGGCGCTTCATGATGCATATTTCTAGTATATATTCTCACACAACACATTATCCAATGACACATTCATGTTCTATGGTTCATTCTTGATTGTTGAGGGTTTCTATAAATGAACCTCATCTCATACATATCCATTGGGGGCTCGTTGCTCGTATCACATTCACCCATTGCATATCATTCTATCACACTCATACATTGCATTTGCATATCTTGGTTGCACTTACTATTGCTTGTTTATACTACTTACATGATGCACTTTGCTTATTATGCTAGTCAGATACTCAATATGTCATTATCTTTCTATATACACACATGCACATTCACTTGGTCTTTTGGAGTGAATGCAGATCTCTTACAGGTTTTCACATGTTGTAATGATGCTCAACATTATATCCTTTGTCAATCCCATTGAGGCTCCTGGGGGCATCTACCTTTCCTACTTTCACACATTACAAGTACTATTATTTCATCATATACTAGTTCCTATTCTTACTAGCACATTACTTTACATTGATACATACATGTCTTGACATACTTTTTATCTTTTTAACATGTTAATGGGTGCTTCATGTGCAACATTTTCTTTACACGACTATATGCCACCATGGGTATCGATACACTTTTACTTGACTTTGTTTTCCATTGTATGTTATAGTTTGTGGGCTATGCCCTATGTCTTATATGGGCATTATATGCTTTTGTTAACTCCGGCTGAATGTCTTATAATATTGTGAGCAATGTCCCATGTTTGAAACCCACTTTTCACGGTCCACTTTGTTTGCACACTTTCTTGTTGTATTGTCTTCTATTGCATGCTTGCTACTTTTTTTACTAATGTGTGATACTAGCCACTTTGTTTGCACTTGTCTTGGTTTCTACCATACACACCCCTTTGTAGGGATATAGTACAACCCTGACCTTAGGTCCTTTCTTTTGGGCTTCACACTCCTAAATTCGTTGCATACACCCCAAACAAGGGGGCATACATTGGGTGAACAAATCGGCCCTACAAAAACTCGGAGATACAGTACAAATCTACACAATATAAAAATAGAACATAAATATAGTCACGAAAGGTCCAGAACCTGACTTGGGTCTTTAACACAGCACAGACACCAGTGCCCAACATCATATAGTAGTTCCTAGGTGCTTGTGTGATCCCCTGGGCACTAATTTCCTGGGGGTAGATACAATCATCTTCTTAGATCATCACAATTCACATAAGCCTTTAGAGAAGTTCTACGATTCTAAGCACGATCCTTCAATTACAGAAAGCAATCGATCTCTTTCAATCGATACAAATCAGAACTAATTCAGAATAAATGGGGACAACAGGAACAAATTAGGGATGCACCATTTTCAATGGTGCTTATCAGACAAAGTCATGGAAGGAGAGTAACATTATACCTCTCTCCCCAACACTCACGTCTTCACCTATCCATGCAAAGAAGTTGAAAGCACAGATGGCAGAGTTTGAAAAAGCATTGTCTTTGGACAATTCAAAGGGTGGCAGTCATAACACGGTGGAAAATTTAGATAGAGCAGAATCAAAGCATGAGATGGTGGTGCACTCGGTGACTTCTCATTCCCAAGAAGTAACTTTTCATCATGGTTAGCTTTGCAGACAATCTCGAAGCTAAAGAGGAGATCAACTTGGAGGAACATGACTTTTAGTTGCTCCTGAGTTTGGGCGGAAGAGATAGAAGACCTAAAGTTGCCAAAATGACTTCTAGGTTGATTATTGAGGAATTGGGACAAAAGTTCGTTGAGTTATCTGTTCTAGTAGAAGGAAAGCACAAGGGAGAGCTCATGACGGTTGACAGCAAAGCGGTGACTAAAGTGCCAATAGGTCAAACTACCACAGAAGGATTAAAGCAGGATACATAGACACTAATGAACGCTTTATTCCTTAAGCTTGACAAAGAGAAGGCTGAGAGATCCAAGCTTCAAAAGTAGGTGTTCCAGTTGTGCGAGATCATTGCTAAGGTTGTCAAACCTTCCTCTCAGCCCATTCTAGCACATGAGCAAGTGAGTGATCATCTGATGCAGGAGGTAGAAGATGCAGGGGACCAGGTCAAAGTTATTGCCCACTAGAAGGAACAAATCATTCACCAAGCTTCAGAGCAATTCAAACCAATACTAGCTAAATTAGAGAACATGCACATGGCAAAGTATCTCAGCTAAAGGAACTGATGACATAGATAGAAGATGAGAACATAGTTGCTGAAAGTCATCTGGATACTTTGGCTAAGATACACTCGTTGTCAAAGGATGTGTTGATTGTAGAGCAGATTGTGCCTGATGGATTGGTGGAAAAGGGGAAGCAATTAGAAATTTCAGTTTCCTTCCACGTAGAGATCCTCAAACTCATGTTGAAGAGGATGCAATTGCTGGAGAGTAAGATGGGAGAAGTGTCGAGAGCATCCTAGATGAATTACCTGCTTCCCATGAGGAATTTATGCTGGTTGTACGGAAAGAAGTTGATGAAGCCACCATACCTTTCACGATGGATTCAATTGGTAGACTCATAAAGCTTCAGGTAGATGTTGAGGGATATGGGCCTGGTTTAGAGAAAGTGAAGGCTAACGTTGTTGCTTTGTCTCAGAGGGTTGTTACAGTTCAGAACCAAGAGAGATGTTATTGTTAAAACAGATGGGAAGATGTTGAATTACATGTTTGACAAGTATATTCAATATCAGAACAAAAAGAAAGTATAAGTGTTATAGTTGGCAGATCTTCTTTCTTCTTTTCTTCCTTCTCTTATTTCTTATGTTCCCGGATGAAAATGTAAAATTAAAGTTATTGGTTTAAAAACCATTACTTTAAGTTATTTGGAAAGATTCTTTAAGATAGGTGACAAATGTGCACAATTTTGGCTTAAACTCCTGATGCATGTCACTAAGAGAGGAATTCTAGGAAGATGACTACCAAATGTTCCCTTTACTACTTCTTCATGTTCTAGTTCAGTTGCAGTTTACCATTTGTATTTTCCCCTCTACACACTATAAGTAGAGGAAGAACCTATGGGTTAAAGGATCAAAATTTGTAATCAACATTCTTGTGTTCTAGACTTTGAGTGAAACCCCGATAGCTTTCGTAAGCAAAGGAATAGAGAAGAGATTTCAGAGAACTTTGTGTCAACAATGCATTTTCTTCTTATTTCTTTCTATATCTATTAATAGACTTTGTGTTATTCTAGGCTTGGATCGAAACTATCCTTTACTTTAAATTATGTATTTAAAAGATCTATTTGTTTTTTATCTATGTACATGCGATCAACTCTATGAATTATCGATTGGGTTGCACATCTTCCCTCCTTTCTTCCCGCTTTCTATTATTTTCCTCTTCTATAGATATTTCCTTTCTCTTACTGACTACTTACTTGTCATGAAACTATGCGCTATGGTTCATGAGCTATATAGTTAAAGTAATACCAACAAATAGATATTAGGACATATAACTAACAAAATCTTACACAGGAGCCTCACCAGTAAATGAGGGAGATTTATCTCATGTGCCTAGGTTTTCAATTGTACAGAAAATCTATCCAACAATAGTTATTTTTAAAGCTCTTTGAACACTTCACTATGTGAAGCCTCTCCGAGAGGACCTACATCACTTATTTAGAACATACTAATTCGGGTTGTAATTTGATGGTCACCATGCCCACAATTTGTTTTCTAATAACTCTATTGTTTTAATATTATCTTTCAAAATATGTAAAATATTACTATCAATAGATCACCGATAAAATTATTAATGACAACCTTAATTATTTCAATAATTTTAAATATATATTCATACATATCAATATAATTTAAATATGAAAATTGATATTATCGAGTTAAAGAAAATAAGTGTGATGAAATGGCGATTACAAAAATCTACAAGTATTTTATGGTTGAAAACATTAAAAACCTTACATCATAATGAGAACTTTGTTTCATGTCTCACCTTTTAAATTGGTGTTGCTTAGAAAGTTTGAACATTTCCCATTTTAAATGGATCTATGTTGAATTTGGTTATCATGGTAAACAAATTATACAATAAAAAATAAATGTGTGCTTAGCTAATGATGATTGTGAGTTATTAGCATGTTGCATCATTCATTTGTATATTTTTACTTTTGAGTGTCATAGTGTAGCATCGAAACACATTTTTCACAAGTTTTGATACGCAATGCCCCCACTCATTACACTTGGTCGGTGTAGACAAAAATTATGCACATATCATCACTTTACTATGCCATTAGTATGTTGTTATATGCATGAATCTTAAGTAAGAAAAGTACTCACTGGTGATATTGTCCCTTGAGAAAAGTACTCACTGGTGATATTGTCCCTTGTCCATATACATTATTTGATTGATTTCTATTGTGAATCTCTTCTACACCTCTCAATTTTGTATGCACTTTTGGTCAGTCACAGGGATCCATGTCTATTTGTCTTATCACATATGTCATTCTTGGTCTGAGGACACTAACACCCACTCTGGACACTAAATCCCAAGCGCTTTTGTCCCTTATGGGTAGTCTTGTCCTCTTTGTTATTTTTGCACTTTATTGTCATTTGTGGTCAACCTTATTTATTTTCTTATCCTTATCTCACATTCTTAGTTGGCCTTCGGTGTCACTAGTGTCAAAATTCAAGCAAGAGACTCATATATATACACAACATACTAACTATTATTTTGGTGACAAATCAAGAGGGACTATCACATCTACATATTACTACTATTATTCAAAGGGACTGCATTTTGGGTTGCATACATTGCATAGGAAGGGAAAGTGTTAAATTCCATACCACACATCTACATTCTTACATCAAAGCTAGTTATATCTGTTATCTTGGTGTCATTGGTGTGCGGGAAAACCTAAGGACACTATTTCACACACAAACACACATAACTACATGGATTTTGAAATATATTGCGGTGCTCGATACTAAGTTCACACATCTTGTGACCGTTGGGGAGTCGATATGACTTCATATATTGCATATTTTATTTAGATCTAATATGTTTGTGAGCTTGCACAAATAACTAGGTTTTTTTGTAGGTTATAGGTGTGAACGAAACCGTAATAAAGAAATCAAAGTGACAAAGAACAAGTAGAAGCAAAGACCCTCCGACTCAAAATAGATCGGATCCTAAATATTCACATAGTCATTAATGCCGGAGAACAACACTAGCGCTAGACACGCTTATGTCCCCTTGTAGATGCCTCTGTCCCGCATAGTCCTAAGTTATAAAACCCTTTGCGAGCCACTTGACATTGTTTCCAATCAGATCCAACACTTAGATAGTCTCGATCACTTCTTGATCATTCAAAACCAACTAATTCATATTTCTCCCTCCATTTGTCTAGGGTTTTATATTGTCAAACACTTATGGCTTATATATTATTGTATCTTACCAGTTGAATATCATTTGTTACATTAGTTACTATAAATTTTAGATTTAATTCAATTTAGATTAAATCATTTAGTGAACCCACTCCTTGCTCAAACTCCTTTCCTAAGATCCACATCCCTCATGGCTAAAAAATGGTACCCATCCCCATATCACCCTATGACCTTTATGAGCATGCAACCAATTTTTCCAACGCATCAGTAGAATATGAATTTCTTGCTTTCATGCAAAATCCGAATATGATCCCCATGTCATCCAAAAATCCTTGCATTCCAAGCATCTAATCATGATCTTAATTATTAATTTGTCTCTCCTATTCAAAAAATTGATGAATATTCTCCCCATCCATTACAGATATGAATGGTGCTCCATCCTCTTCTCCTTGTACTATGGTAAATGATAGCACTAATGTAGATTCTTTGAGTGATGAACTTTTTTCCTGTGAAAATATAGATGATAGTGACTATGCTTCGATAATGATAATGCACATGTTAATGATGATGTTTCTTGCATTAAAATTATTGAATGTGAATCTATACCTCATATCTCTTCTACTTCTAAAATTGTTTCCAATGATTGTCATGTTGAAACTAATGATAATATTAGTGCCTCTCCCACTATTCATGTTGAGCATACACTCATTAACCCCCACATACTACACCTTTAGATCCTTCACATACATCCTCTCTTTCTACATCCCATTCATCTCATGTTGGTTGGAAAAATGGTTGTTGAGGACAATGAACAGTTTTAGGGGAAAACAATACCTCCTCTTTATTGGGGAGGTTCCCTTATTAAAAATCTAAAACCTTAATTATCTACAAATATACAAACTAATTAATCTTTATTGAGGATATTGGTGTTCACGGATGAATTCATATTTATCAATACAGAAGATGAACAAAGGAATGACATGGAGGAATTATAACAACATGACTAGGGTAAGATAAGTTGATTAAAGAAACACAGTTGTAATTAATCAAATGATCGAGAAAAATGAATCCTTCTTGATTCTTCAAGATTACCAACTAAAGCTGTATAGGAGGAGAAATAAGAAGAAATATTTTCAAATAAGAAGAGTACATATTTGTATTTTACTCATGCATGCAAATAGAACTTAAGGAACATGTGTGTTTGCATAAATGAAAAACCCATAACACATATAATGCAGATTGAAACAAAGTTCAACACATTTTACTTCATGGATTTGAACACAAAGTTTTAGATTTTAGATGGAACAAACCACACATTAATCATAACAAGAAGGAAAATAAATGGAAATAACTTGAATGGAGAAAAGAGAGTTTCTTTTGTATTGATAAAAAATTGTATATTACATCCAAATGCACCAATATCCAACCCCTTTACAAATGAAAATGAGGCCTTATATAGGCTAAGGGAGGATGTAACTACCTTTCCTAACTAATTGTTCTTAATTAAGTGTTAAAAACTTAATTAATTAATTACATAAGTTGGCTTTATTTTACAATTTTGCTTTTTAAAATAATAAATCCAACTCCAAAATAGAACAATTAGAAGGCATAATGAGCCGAGAAGAGGAAGGGGTAGTAGGATTAGCTGAGGATGCCACTTTTAACTTGAACACTTGTAGTCTTAATTTTTTCACATCAGTTTAAATCTCCATGCTCTTAAGGACAATGGTGTTTATGAGAGTAGATAACTAGCTTCAAGAGAAAACTCCATTTCTTTGGAAAATCCACCATTCTACACAAGTCCCTTTGTTGCCCCTCTGATGAAATTGTGAAGTTTTGAGGTTCCTCCATCTCTTACTTATTGACCAAATCTTCTTTGAAAAGCTCCTCTTTTATGAGTGATTTAAAATTTGCCTTAATATGGTCCATTCAATTTTCTCTGTTGAGTTTTCCTTGAAGAGTTGATAACGAAGAGCTTGTAGGTTAGTCTGATTTCAACTTTCAATGATTCACCTTTCGTGTGCCGAGTCCTCAACTCGATTCAACCTCTTTAAGAACCTTAATTCTCCATTCTACACTATATTTCCAAGTCTTAGATAAATTATTATTTGAATCATCAAAATCTTATGAGAAAGAAGGATTTTCTCATTTGTTGAGATCATGATCCAAAATCCTATATGCAATCTACCCAAATCTTGAGCTCCTTATCAATGGTGTCAATTCTGAATTGATTTGCTCTTGGGCAGAAGTGATATTGTCATATACCATGTATGCTTCATCAATGAATTGTATACTAGAGACTAGAATACCTTCAACCCAAGCCTCATATGTTTTTCCAAATGCAACATGCTTATGAATCTTTATGATGGATTTGACATCTATCCCAACAGTGACATCGGTGAGTGGAAGTGAGGAGGGGGAATATGATCAAGAAGATCTTTTTCTACTAAATAGAAAGACTTGATGAAATTTGAAATAATTTTCACTTTTTCCTCAAGTTGTTCTTGAGTTTGTTTCCCTTTCTCGACTCTCTCAATAACCTTGGAGACAATCTCTCTAAGGTTGTGCAATTCTCCTTCTAGAGTTGATTCTCCAAGTGAAATCCTAGTGAGATCCAAGTTAGACATGGATATTTCTTTATCACTTTTGTCCCCTTTTGATTTAGAAATCTCTAATAATTTTTGTCTTGTGGAATCGAAACCAGACGAGAAGTTGACTTGGATTTCTTATTGGGAGGAGGAGTTGTACCAAGAAGGGCAGCCACTGCATCAAACTCTGGAACTTCAATATGAGATTCTTCTTTTATTTTTTTGTTTTCAATCATAAGTTGAACCAAATTGAAGGTATCACTAGAAGAAGGGGTTGGAGGAGGCAATGTAAGGACATCCTGAGAACTTGGAAGTTAAGAATTAGAGACCTCGAGAGTGTAAGTCACAACAGAAGAAGGGGGTGGTGTTATAATCTCCAACTTGGGCTTGGAAACATCAATTTTTTGTGTATCTGGCTAAATAATTTCCACTTCATCCTCATCTTCTTCATTTTCTTCACCTTCCTTCTATTATTCTTCATCATGCTTTTCTTCAACTATTTTTTATTTCTCTTCAGATGGTTGTGATGTTTGTTCAAGATTAGATGTAGTTTCATCAGCCAATTCTTGAGTTTTCTATTGTTCAACCCTTTTTCATGCATTTCTTCTTTCTTCTTAGCCTCTTTTCATTTGTATTTCTTCATATACACTTTGGTTCCTTTATCCAAGAGTAAGGAGGAAGGAGTTTGTTGGGTTGAAACATATTTCTGTGAAGTGGATGCTTCTTGAGAGGAAGATGTTTTTATTGATTCTTTGAATTCTTTGATTGTTCTATTATACTAATGCCTTTTTTTCGGGAGTAATGGGTTGTTCAAATGATCGGGGTTGTCATTCTCTTTACGAGACCAATCAATGGTAGGCATAGTATTAAATTGAATAGACCTTACATATTCTATAGAATACAAATCAGAATCATCATCCTCAATCCTTATAAAACAATATATAGATTGATATCCTTGATTTGTTGTAGTGACAATCTGCCAAAGAATATTTTCCTTACCTCATACTCATCAACACAATCTTCCCAAAGTAGTCTTCAAATGTTGGCACATGATATTAGGTCATTCTTAGATTATTTGAAATATATCATTTGTTTTCAAAGGAATACCTCTTCTAATAAGTATGAAATTTGAACTTTGAAATGGTCCTCTCGACATTTTGAGCATCGAGAGATGACCTACAAGTGTAGTTTCCCAGTGAGATGGGGAATTGAATACCTGAGATCTTTTTATCCCTGTAGGTTCTATGAAGTACATCCAATTATCTATAAAGATCAACCAAAATTAGTGTTTCATTACAATATATTGGTAACTTATTTGGAACTCCTTCAAATCTCGTTGTTCGGATATATGAGAATTTTCTAAATTGAATGAAGAGGCTGCCATATGTTGAAATCAATTGCCTTGCCTCTGAGGAAACCCTCTCAGTCACATTACCTTCAAGTAGTCGACTAAGAACATGGTGAAAGCATCATTTACTCTCCTATGATGAGTTTTGATATTTTCATAGGTGAGTTGAGTGTAGAACTCATACACTGGTGCATACTTGTTCTTTTACCACGATAACACTACCCATACCCTATAAGTTGTTATAGTGTACATCAAGTATGAATTCATGTGAAATGTTTTTCTTTGATGTACATTAACCAATTGTTGAGTCAAGTTCTCACAAATGATTTCCCCTAGTTCAATTGTTGTTTGTCTTCACATATCACATTGATATATACACACATCCAATTTTGGAACTCATTAGTGGATGGAATGCCCATTATCTTGGCTAGTAGTGTGATCATATTTGAAATTTCTTCCATGAAATCACTTATGTAGAGGGTTTTGGGAAACTTGGAGGGCCCTTTCTTCTTGTCTTTGAGCAGGATTTAGCAATCATAGTTTTATATTTATCTTGATTTTAATTTTATATTTCTTTTAGTCGAGTGCTCTCGACGATCACACGAAGAGTGATCTTATGACCGAGCATTGTACTACATATCAAACTATATGTAGTTTTGTATGCGCGTGTGTGTAATGATGCCCTAGGGTTCCCCTTGTGCAAGTTGCACTATGATAACATGCTAGATCTAGATTACTCCAAGTATGCAAATGTGTGAAATGGAATAAAATGAACTTCCCCTCCTATGTTGTGTATGCATATTGATGCAACCCGTGTCCCTTATATGGATGTGCTAAATGAATGCCTTTGAAATGCTCTTATATCTTTTGTCAATGCTTAGGTGATGATAGATAATTCTTGTAGTGTTTGGCCCTTGATTTAGAAGAAGTAACTAAGTATATATATGATTCCCTTGTTTGAATTTTGTAATTGAAAATTGAAAGGCTGACCCAAAGTACTAAAAGATGACCAAGAAGTAAAAGAGACCCAAAAGGGTAAGAAAAGGATAAAGAGGGTTAGGAGCGCCCAAGAGGGATAAGAGCACCTATGCACTTACTGTCAGTAACTAGGCGATAGTGTTTGAGGCCATAAATGATAAATCATTCAAGTTCCAAAAAAGATGTGAGGCGTGTAAGACCAGTACGAATGCAAGATATATATCAAAAAGGCCAAAAGGAGTTGTCAACCACTAGTTTTCTTACTTAGGAATCATGTATACATTAGTATGCTTTAGGACCTAGAAATGTACCCAAGTGCATAGATTTTGTGTCTACAACATCATACATCACATAACAACTGTAAGTGACCTACATTCACCTCAAGATACCATGTGAATGTGCATGTGTGTATGAAAAATGATAAATCATACTATGAAATGTAGTAACATGTTAAGAAAAGGTGTAACATAGAGTAGTATAAGGAAGCAAGAATACATCCAATCAAAATCTAAGAAAACATGTTTTTGGATTTTTAATGCATATATGTGAAAGAAAACCATCTAAGAGGGAGGAATAAGAATGCCCCCAGTGTAGTGTGTGCAAAGTGAGGTTCATATGAAGAATCCCTCAATAGTCAAGTAGGAACCATTAACAAGAGTGCATCACCGGGTAGTGTGGGGGAATTATAATACCCCCAAGTGTGAATGCTAAAATGATCTATACAATGTGAGTACTAGGCAAGGGACCGTGATCAACTGATGTAAAATATAAAAGATCAAATAACAAATGTGTGATTAAGGAAGATAAGCTGTTGAAGAGGAAACCAAGCTAGAAAAGAAGGCCTCCTGGCCAAGAGAAGGCCACACAAGAGATGAAAACTAGGGCACATGACCCAAGGACAAGTCCCACAATGTTAGTTGATACGTCAATGTAAATTTATCAATTAGGCTCCCTCTTTCAAGAAAAATTGGATGGATGGGAATTTACTCCAATAAGAGGTCCATGAATTATTCGATAAAGTAGAGCAGATAATTTTCCCAAAGGCAAACAATATAACTAGTGTGGGGTGACGTTGAGCCCCAAAATTCTACATTATTTTATTCGTTAAGTTCCACAATGGGAACTAATTATTCATTATTTATTCTCTATAGTCATTGGGCTACGCATGAGAATATTGAAAAAATCAGGCGCAAGACTAATATAGGAACAACACAATTTTTTACAAGTGCACAAGTTCAAGAAGAAAACACGAAGGATTTAGATAAGGGAGGAGGAAGCTTCGCACCTAAAAATGGAACATGAAGGCACACCAATATATTTGAAAGTGAGCATGTACATGCAAAAACATACAACAATGCATCATAAATAGATGAGATAAAAATAAGAAAAACAACTATAGTTTGAGTTACTTGTATGAAGTATGTGGAAGAATAAACAAAACAAGGCTAAAGATAAACGACCTAAAGATAAAACATGAGGTATATAAAGGAAAGACATGAATAAATATGGTTATGAGAATTTTATAAGACTACCATGCAGAGTGTATAACAAGAGTATGTCAACATGTGGCATAGTCACCGCCTCGATTTAATAGTTAAGTTGTAGTTATATAACACATCGGCTAAGAATCGATTTTGTTCAACTAGTATATATACCCCTTGTGGGTTCATTATAGATGGATGAGATGAGATGATTATATAAATATGTAGGTCTTAGGTGCATAAAGGATCTTCTTTTGTGCTATTGTTATATGCAATGTTTTGAGCAATCAATATGAAGTATATAATGTTATGGAATAAGTATATTTTATGTACATGAGTATGTTATTTAATATGTTTATATGATTAATGTTGTATTATCTACTTAAATCTATTATCATAATGCTAAAACATGATGGAATAGGTATTATCTCATGCCTCAGTGAACACATCAAGGTTTCTACTTTGGCATGATAGGCCAATGAGAGGGGTGATAATAACCATGTGTGCAAGTATGGAAAAGTTTCTCACGCATCAACGTGATTTATACATGTAACTAGATGCCCAACAAGCACATTTAGAAAAAATACTTTGGCCAAGAACAATCAGATCCATGGAATAGGTGTGGGACATGTATGTGTTTAATTTCCACCTTTTTATTTCCAATACCTTTCATTCATGTCTTCATCTTATCTAACAAATTAAACACCATTCAATAAATGGCCTTGACACCTAAAACAATAAAATAAAAAAATAGCAAAGTTTAATCAAAACATAAAATCTATGTGTTCTTATCTAACTAACTATTTGAGAGGCTCAATTATTAATGGTTGTTCATGCGATAATTGTTTCCTTCTGCAATTTCTCAATCTTGAAAGCGAAAAGGGGCCTTGTAAAATGCTATGAAAAGCAAACAATGTGGTTGGGTTCATCCTCAATGTGTCCATTTTGTTTTCAATTTCTTCCATATTTTTCACGATCGTCATTTTTTCCGGGGTTGTGTTTAAAGTAAGCATCTTAGATCCTAATTTTAAGAAAAAAGGAATCTCTTTGAGACTTGAACATTACACATACAATTTGATGGTTTTATTAGTAAATACACAATCCTTCGGTAATACTTGATAAAAATTATACCTCACAACCTCTAGTCTTTATTCACCTCCCATTTCTCCAACCACCATAGCCAACCAACCTCCTTCTCATCTTCCTTCCTTCTCGCTTTGCATTCCCTCCTTCCCTTCAAAGCTAACAAAATCATATTTAGCACAAAAACCAATCTATTTCCTTATTAGTTTATTCAATCTGAAAAAGATCACTAACTTCCCTTCAATCTTGATTGTTATCTCTTTGTTAGGCATTGGGAATGAACATATGGGTTTCAACTTTCGATTCAAAGTTATTTTACATTAAGGCATTTTTAATTACGCTAAAGCCACAACTATTTACTTTATACATGTTTATTTCCAACTTTCCATTCATGTCTTTGTCTTATCTAACAAATTAAATTTTGTCTAATTAAAAGCCTTTATATCATAAATCTCAATTGGTATATAAAATCTACATATTGCTCATATGATCAACCACTATAAGGGCTCAATTATTGATTGTTGTTCGCATATCAACTAGTATTCTAATTCTTGATCCAAAATGGATCTAAAAATACCCATTCTATATATTCTCCATTTTGATACTTTGCAATGTAGATTCTTGGCATATTATTTCTTTGGGGGAGTCTAGTCAATCGATGGTGATCCAGACACCTTTGAATGACATCAAAGGCCACTTTGTTGTTCTATTTGAGAAGTTTTCTATGTGATGATTACATAACCGCCACTCTTCACAGTGGTGGTTATACGCAATCCACATGATGATTATGCAAGTGCCGTAATACTGAACCAATAGTTGTGTAACCTCCAATTTGTCTTCACTAAAGCAGTCCTCTCCCAACAACGCCAAAATTAGAAAAACTAAATAGTTACAAATGTTTGGGCTTATAAATGGTTCGATTAGTCTATCCATCCATCCTTGGGCAAAGAAATATAAATACAAGTTTGATTCTTCATTATAGCAAGTGATTTTTGAGTGAATTCAAGGGTGAATAAAAGGAGGTGTTGGATTTATTTCTTGTTTTATTAATTGAGAGTGATTTTTTCATTATTGAGAAGTTTTGAACAAGAAGATATAATTAGGAATGTAAATCCTTCTTGAAGGCCAATTGTTGGCAGTACTTTGTATTTTTGGAGAATTACATAGTAAGAGGGAAGTAATTTGCTTACCCATTGGAGTTTTCCCGACTTGGGGTTATTCAAGTATAAATTCGTGTGTCTCATTTGTATTGTATTTCTCAATCTGTATTATATTTATGATTGTTTCATTCACATTATATTGGTTAAAAGGAACTTAGTCAATTTCCGTTCAATTATCACTAAACATGATCCATTCATTGTTGAAAAGTCGGTTTATGAATCAGTTTGGTGTTAGAGTAGGTTAGATCAATTGTTTTGTGTGATTAACTTGTGTTGATAGTTGTAATTAGATGCCCCTTACCTAAAAGGGAAAAGAAAGCAATGAAGGTATCATCATTCCTTTTGAAGTATATATTTCCACCAGAAGTGGAAGCAAGGAATCTGAGACATGACTCATAGAGAAGATGTAGATGAGGCTGGAGAAGAGCGTTTCTAAAAGTTGGAGGTGAATGTGACAAGTCTGTATAAGGATGTAGGCAATATTTCCTTGTCCATATGGAAATTGAAGTCCATCATGGGATTTTTCATGGAGAAACTTTGTGTTCCGAATGAGGTGTTAGGATCCCATAAAGAAGAGACTCGTGAGTATGAAAAGAGCAACACCATGCCATCCCCACACCTCCTCCATTCAAAGCAGAGGGAAAAATAGAGATTCAACCTTATGATGGGTACGTGAATGCAAAAAATTTAGACCATTGACTAGCTCAACTTAGGGTATATTTCAGTTTACATCAAATCAATGAGAGTTAGCAGATTTTCTTTGTAAGGTTAAAATTGACCAATCATGTTTTAACTTGGTTTGAAAGTTATGTTCATTCATTGGTTGTTAAGAAGCTTCCTCTTATTACTAAGTGGGATGAATTTAAAAGGCTAATAAAAAATTAGTTCTATCCTATTTGTTATGAGGAAGAGAAGTCCATGTATTGGTAGTATCTCAGGTAGAAACAAGGCAAAAACATGCAAAAGTGCACTAGTGAGTTTTGAAAGAAAGTTGTCCAGATGGGTAAGATGTAGCAGATTGGGACCTTTTGATGAATTACATTGGTGGACTACATAGTCAATTGAGGAGAATAGTTCTCTTGGCCAAGCCAGTAGATGTAGACGAGGCTTGTTCTCAAGCCCACTATTTAGAGATGGATAAGAAGAAAAGTTTATCTACCTCTCATCATGCTTTAAGAAAACAAGGTGACACAAAGCAAAATGAGAAAGGAAAAAGGAAGGGTAATAAAATTGTTACTTAGATTTCTAAGAAGGATACTAAAGCTCATTGTGGGCATTGTGATGTTGACACTCATTCCGAGGAAAAATTTTGGAAGCTCCACCCAGAATTACATCCCTTCAAAAATAAGAAAAATAAGAAGAATGCCATGACTACCCTCCAGGGAGAGGAAGTATTTTGTAGTGAAGAGGTGGATGAGACTATGTGTTGTACCTCCATTCACAAAGAGGTATGTTTGGGTAATAACAATGTTGTTCAGGAATAAGAAATAACTAAAAAATTTCATATAAAAATTCAAGTGAAGAAAACTAAGGTGGATGCTCTTTTTGATACATGTTCTCAAGCTAATTTTATTAGTAAAGAGTTAGTGGACATGCTAAATTTGGAAAATTACAATCACCCAAGTCCATATTCATTGGGTTGGGTAAAGAAAGGTGTAGACATCAAGGTTACTAAACAATGTAAAATCACTTTTGGCATTGATAAGACATTTATTGATGAAGTTACTTATAGATGTTGTTCCCCTTGATGTGTGTGGTGTAGTGTTTGACAGCCCATATTTGTATATCAAGGATGTTATCTTCATGAGGAGAACCAACCAATATTGTTTGGTGAAGGATGGTAAGAGCTACATCATTTCAGCCTTTTCAAGAGACTCAAATATCTCTTTGGTAAGTGCCACTGAAGCTCGAAAGCTTATTAATTCCAGTGGTAAATTTACATTGCTTATTTTGAGGGATATGCCAAAAGATGAGATTATTTCATCTAAAACCATGTGTAGCACATTTTATAACAAAGAGCATACACGTATAAAATATTTAGTTCAACAGTTCAGAAAAGTTTTCAAAGAGCCTACAAGGTTGCCTCTAGTTAGGCCAGTTGAGCATGAGATACACTTGTTACCCGATAGTCAACTTCTAAACTTGGGATTGTATAGGCAGTATTTGAAAGATGTTAATGAAGAAAAGCAATAGTTGTCGTCTTTGATTAAATAAGGTATAATCCTTCCTCTCACTTCTCCATGTGGTTATCTTATTATTTTATCACCTAAGAAAGATGGTTCGTGGAGAATGTGTGTTGATTATAGAGCTTTGAATAAGATAACCAGCAAAAATAGGTACCTTCTTCCTTGCATTGAAGATTTGTTAGATCGGTTACAACATAATAAATATTTTACTAAGATTGATTTGAAATCTAGGTATCACCAAACATAAATCAAGGAAGAGGACATCTGGAAAACATCGTTCAAGACCGAGGTAAGGGTTATATGAATGGTTGGTATTGTCATTCGGGCTATGAAATGCACCAACTACCTTGATAGGTTGATGAATGAGGTAATGAAGTATTTTATTGATTCCTTTGTTATTACGCACTTGTATGAAATTTTAGTTTTAGCATAACTTTTGAAGAACATAATGATCATTTACACCAAGTTTTACAAGTTCTTAAGGAGAACCGACTAGTGTTAAATGAGAAGAAGTGCAAGTATTCTCAATAGTTGCTTGTATTTTTGGGACATGTGGTTGGAGATAAATAATTGAGGATTGATCCAACTAAGATAGAGGCCATTCTAAATTGGCCTACACCATCGATTTTGACTGAGACCAGGAGCTTTGTTGGTGTAGTTCAATATTTGAGGAAGTTCATTAAGAACTTCTCATCCATAGTAGTGTCACTACATTCAGTGATAACATGGGGTAAGGCTTTTGATTGGGGTAAGAAACAACAAATTGCTTTTGAGTCATTTAAATATAAGATTAGTCATATAACTTACATCGCCTTTCAAAGTGGAAATTGATGCCAGTGACTATGTTATGGGGGCTATCCTACTCCAGGGAGGTAGGCCCATATGTTATCACTGAGAATTGTTTCATGGTGTAAAATTGAATTATCGTACATATGATAAGAAATTGTATGCTCTTGTGTAACCATTCAAGAAATGGAAACATTATCTGATGGGTAAAGAAACTATCATACACATGGATCACTAACCTCTCTAATATTTGCAAGCTCAAAACAAACTTCAACAAGCTAGACACTATAAATGGATGGGTTTTTTATAACAATTTCATTTGATTATCAAATATAAGAAAGGTGTGACTAACAAATCTCTTTTGCTTTCATCTATGGGAATGTTAACTCTTCTTGAGCCTTTTTTGTGTGAAGCATATTAGGAAGGTTATGAGTAGGATCCAAATTTTGCAGAGATCTTTTAACAAAAACCTCCAAGTGAGGGATTTGAACCTAGAGGAGAATACTACTTCGGGATGGGTTTCTCTATAAGAACGAGAAACTTTATGTGCTTAGAAGAAATTTCGGTTGATAAGGGAAGCACATACTTCTAAGGTAGCTGATCACTTTGGTGTGAAAAATATTGTAGTGCACTTACATAGGTATGTTTATTAGCAAAACATGCAAGAATAAGTTATCAAATTCATCAAGGTTTGTGTTTTGTGCGCAGCAAAGCAAGCTTACTAATAGGAATTTGGGGTTATATATACCATTGCAAGTTCCTTCCCGACCATGCGAAATCATCTCTATGAATTTCATAGATGGTTTGCCTACTTCCAAGAAATGTCATGATTATATTTTTGTGGTAGTAGATTGATTTAGCAAAATGTGTATTCTAATTCCTTGCAAGAAGACCATCAAGGCCAACGATGTAGTTGAGTTATTTTTGCTAATGTGTGGGTTCATTTTGGTTTGCCTAATTCTATTGTGTCAGACAGGGACTCATAGTTCATTGGAAAGTTTTGGTCTACTTTGTGGGAGAAACTAGATATGAAGTTGAAAAGGTCCACCACTTTTCATCTACAGACAGATGGGAAAATAGAAGTGGTGAACCATACCTTGGTCTAACTCTTGAGAGGGTACAACATGAAACATCCTAGGACTTGGGATGAGAACTTGGTATATATACAACATTCTTATAACATGACAATTCATGCTTCTACCAATAAGACTCCTTTTGAAACATGTTTTGGTTATTTTCCTAAAAGTGTTTTTGATGTTGTTTTGAGATTATCATGCAAAGACAACAAAAAAGTGGAATTGGAAGTCCACAATGTTGAGAAATTCATTGAGAAAATTCAGTAGATACACCTCTAAGTACATGAGAGGTTGACAGAGTCACAAGCCAAGTACAAAACACGACATGATCAACATAGGAGTGACCATTCCTTTTGCAGACACTAAATCACAAACTTGGGGACATTTCTAGGTCCTAATTACATACTATTATTCACATGATTCATAAGCAAGAAAACTAGTAATTGACATCTATCTTTGGCCTCTTTGCTTTCTTTCTTGATTTCTCTATGGTCTTGCACACCTCACCGCTAGTCTAACTTTCATTGCTTTATATTTCTTGGCTCTGGACACCAACGCCCATGTGCCCTTAGCACGTTTGGGCACCCCTAACCTCTTTGTATCTTACTCACCCCTTTTGGGCCTCTTTTATCTTTTGGGCATCTTGTTTTTTTGGTGGTCAACCTTTTAGATGTTAATTACAAAATTCAAACAAGGGAATCATATAAATACAAAGTTATGTGACTATAATAAAGGACCAAGCTCTAAGCATATACTATTACCACCTAAGGTTGCATCCAAAGGCATTTCAAGAGCATCAAAACATCCATCTAGCTTCATTTAAGGGACAAGGGATTGCATTTTTCTGCATACACACATAGGAGGGGAAGTTCATTTTTCCACCGCCGAGGTGCATCAACTCCTCATTTGCATCTTTTTCTTTTTAGGATTTGATGTGTTTTGGGGTTTTACAGGAGGTTTTTTTTTAAAGTTATGGTGAACTCGACAATCTCTTAGCAATTTACGGGTGATCAACAATGAATATTTTTGAACATCTTGTGACACTACAAAAATCAGCTTTTAAATTTTTTCATGATCATAGGTGCTCGTAACCAATCTCCAACGCCTAAACACCCTTGACCCAGTCCAGGCGCCCTAGTCCCGACATTTCCGACTCTACAATTTTCTAGGTTTGTTGTGATAGTTTACCTTCTTGTTTCATCTGTTTTCCAGCTCTATACATCTTCGGGATTATTGCAAAATCAACTAATTACTTTATCCCTTCTCTTGCACCTAGGGTTTCATTTTTATCTTGCTTATTACTTAGGTCATATCTATACTTCATTGATTATTTATCATCTGTTACACCTGCAATTAGGGTTTTACGAAAAAAAAATATTATTATTTAAATCACCTTCCTTATTGGAGATAAGGTATGATTGTACTTGAGCAAAGAAAGGCTACAAGGAAAAGATAAGAAACTCAAGTCTCTTTGATATGGCCCATTTGAGATTCTAGAACAAGTGGGTAAGAATGCATTTTGGTTGGATTTTCCTCTTCATACGAGGATCTACTCAGTTGTGAATGTTGAAAATTTACGTCTTTTTAGCCCTCCATGTTGGATGAGGAAGAAGAGGGAGTGTTGCTACCATCTATTGAGGATCTTACTCTAGACACTCAACTAGAATTAGAAGAAGATGTGGTGTTACAACGGAAAGAGAGAACAACACATATAAAGGAGTGAAATATAGGTGGTTGATTGGGTTGAAAGGCCAATTGCCTACCAAGGCCAAGTGGTATTCCAAAGAAGATGTGGGGAAGAAATTTCCTCACCTCATCAGTCCTTAAAGCTTTTAGGGACTTAAAAGCCTCAAATTGGGGAGGTATGATTCGAGGTGGATTTGAAAAATACCGATTCTATGGGTTGAAAGGCTAGTTACCTACCAAGGCCAAGTGGTATTCCAAAGAAGATGTGGGGAAGAAATTTCCTCACCTCATCAGTCCTTGAAGCTTTTAGGGACTTAAAAGCCTCAAATTGGGGAGGTATGATCCAAAAATGGATCTAAAAATACCCAATTCTATGGGTTGAAAGCCAATTGCCTACCAAGGCCAAGTGGTATTCCAAAGAAGATGTGGGTAAGAAATTTCCTCACCTCATAAGTCCTTGAAGCTTTTAGGGACTTAACAGCCTCAAATTGGGGAGGTATGATCGAAAATGGATCTCGAAAAATACCCAATTCTATGGGTTGTAAGGCCAATTGCCTACCAAGGCCAAGTGGTGTTCCAAAGAAGATGTGGGGAAGAAATTTCCTCACCTCACTAATCCTTGAAGCTTTTAGGGACTTAAAAGCCTCAAATTGGGGAGATATGATCTAGAAATGGATTTGAAAAATACCCAATTCTATGTATTCTCCATATTTTCATTCAAAGATATCTCTAAAATACATTGCCTCAATGACTCTTGCATCGCACCCCCTTTATCCTTCAAACAATTGACAAAAATGGCATGTGCTTATAGGAAAGAAGAGTTTCGTATTGGTTCCTTTGCAACATGTTCTCTGCCCTTGCACTTCTCCTCCCTCAAACCCCTTCTTCATCACCCCTCTTCTTCTTCTAATTTTTCGTTCCTTGCAACATTTTCTCCGCCCTTGCACTTCTCCTCACTCAAACCCTTCTTCATCACCCCTCTTCTTCTTCTACTTTTTCATTCCCTCGAGTTTCATTTTTTCGATCCATTCCCTTTTGACATTTCCATTACACATTGCACATATGATTGTTAGTTTAGAAATGATTATAAAATACAAATCAATGCTTATGTTATTATCTACATCAACAACCTACCATATAAATATACAACTCTAAATTAATGTTTTAACAACTCGACATTAATAAATGTCAAGCCACTTGACCACTTCACATTTTTAATTTTTTAAAAAGTAACTTAATAAAAGTGATTTTTTTAATTCATCTAATTCCCACTAATCAAAATAGAAACAAATTATTTTATAAAAAAATATATTCATATAAATATATCAATTCAATATTTATACATTAACAATCTTAACATCGTTACAAAAATTCTTGCACAAAAATGTCTCAATTATACTACCAATTGAATGTCAAAGTATGGTGTTCCTTTCCACATATGTATATATTAGCAATTGCACATGAGTTGCAATCTACGTCGGAGAGGATAACAATGTTAAGTCCGTTAGAGTTGTAATTTGCAGTGTAATGTATAAAATCTTAAAATTGTTTTGTGTGGTTGGGAGAAGCATAAAATGTAGCACAACTACACCATTCGACAAAAAATACTTCCTTTTATGAATCGATTGATATTCATAGCCTGTTGCAAAGCTCCCTTTTTCCGACGACCTACAAGTATGCTGCTAAAGGCGAGCTAATCGGGTTGAATATCAATTTGTTACATTTGGTGAAACAATTTTGTAAATGATGGGAATATATTTTTAACAAACCTAGAATAATAATGCATATAACAAACCTTGAAATACGAGTGAGTTGTGTGTCAAATAGCAAGTCTTGTTACAGGATTTACTCGACAAAGTTCTTACAAAAAGTTCTCACTTTGCTAACACTTAATGAGATTCAAATGTAGCGGACTGAGATGGTGTTAAGGAAGCTTCCCATGGCCCCATGTCATTGTTGGCATTCAACACACTCTCCTTCCACAAACCTCCCTAACACCATCAATGTATACTCATTTATGAACCCATACAATGTGGGTCGCAATTAAAGCTTTAACAACGAAACACATGACAACTCTGACACCAACATACAACATTTGATCCAAGAACAAAGATAAAGTATTGAAATAAATTTAGATTGCAAGGAAAATTGAGTACACAGACATATTAGTTCTCCTAAAAATATAAATGATACAAAATAAGTGAGCACTAAAAATGGTGAAGGTTTGTGTAAAGAACTATCAACCACACAAACATAATGATCAAATGTAGGTGTAATTCTATAAGAAGCATGCATGCCATTAAAGTATTTACAACCCTCGTGCATAAAGAGCATACATGATCAAGATTTGTTCCATGGAATCACATCTCTTTGAAACGTTTTATCAAACAATTGACTCACCTTGTATGTATGCTTCCACAATTTACATACATTTCAATCAAATTGTTCGCCTTATAATATTTTATTCTTAATATATATTTTATAAATAACTATATAAATTGTTTTGATTATTACAATACATTTGTTAAATAACCAAATACTTCGTACCCCTGCCCACTCCTTGTCGCCTATATAAGATTATGTGTGAATAAATAAAAAAACAATACAAGTTTTGGAAAAAACCTACGTCTGCACCTCTCGTGTTGACGGGGTGTTCCGGCGGAATTGCTACTTATTTCCCATACCACTTTTTAATGTGCAGAAGGAACCTCTAAAGGCCGACTGTAATAAATCATGGACTCTCAAAATCTCGGCGCGGCTGCAGGAAACGGTGGCTCTCCTACAGATTTAAAGCCCGTGTTAGACCCAGTTTCGAAATCTATCCAGAGATCCTTGGGTATACTTCACCAGCTCCATTGCACAGTTTCATCGTTCAATATAAATTCTCAACTCACTCTGTTAGATCGCGTGTAAGTGTTTCAATTAGATTTCTTTTTTCATAAAGTTTAAACTAACACAGTTCATTATATCGTAGATTGTAATTAGGCTTTAATTTACCACAGTTCTATACGGTTTTATATACATAATTTTGTTTTAGTTTCTAGGGTTTGATGATATTTATAAAATTGACGAGTCGGGGTTTAAGTCTATGTTTTAATTTCTTTTCCTGAGTTTTGCTGCTGGTAGGTTAAGTGCTCAAGGAGAGAATATATGCAATTTTCTAATTTGAGGAAAATTTTCTAGGGTTTCATCGTCAAAGGACGCTGAATTTGATGCATGTGTTAAAAGATGTTGCAATTTGTAGAAACCTGTGTGTAATTTTACAAGGGGGTCTCATATGTCAAACCTGCATCTTGACCCAACAACTACCTTAAGCTTTATCCCTTGACTCTACAACAATTCATAGGCTCACCTTTTCTCTGGGACACGACCAGTTTCCAGTCCCTGAGCAGGCACTAGCTTATGCATAACCAAATACTTATTTACCACATTTACTGTTTACACCAGATTCACCCTGTGGATTTTGGGTGTACTCTGTCGTAGGTCTCCTTAGCAAGCTGGGCTGCTCATATACAACCTGGAGGATAATTTATAGTCCTAGTAATAGCTTATACAAGGACATTTATCTGTACAAAATGGCATAGCTATATGTGACTATTATTTTCATAACACTTAGTTTCAATGATGTTAATTTTTTTAATTATAGTGAAAAGATGCCTTGTGATATTAAATAGATGGCCGGTGCATGGTATTTTCTGAAGATAACCACCTAGAAGCCGCAAAGTATGATATGTAGCCCAACTTATCGAATTTAATTCCGATCTGTTGTTAGAAGACGTATACAAGGAAGAAATAAAGAGAAGGCGGATTGCACACATTCAAGATTGTGTGTCCGTCTATTTATTATGAACGATGTAGTTACAAAACGGTTGAAGTGGTTACAACCGGTTACAACAAACTTGTAATGAGACACCTTATAAATGAGCCTTATATTCTCATACCCCCTTAAGGCTTATTCTACATAAAGCAAAAAACAAACAATCTAACAAAATTAGAACAAAACAGAACTACACAATCTTCAAACACTTTCAATTTGAAACATAGTTACACGGGGACGTGTCCCCCCCAAAAATCTTGAAGTCCGGGGACGTCTCGGATGTTTTGGAGACGCGGATGGGGGAAAATGTTTCCCCACGTTTCCGAAGAGGTAGAGGAAACGTCCCCAGGACGTTTGGTAAGCAGTGGAGATGTCTCGGGGACGTGGGGGACGTTTCGGGGACGGCGGCAATGTCTGGAAGTCCCTGAAATGTTTCGGGGACTTTTGTTTTTTAATTTTTTTAAATTAATTTGTTTATTGTTTTCTCTTTATAAATGTTTACCTGTTAACCATAACCCGACTGTATTGTATTACAAAGACATATTAAGAAACAAGAGTGATATATGAATACATAAATTTTTGAGCACAAATGCACATGGACTGTAACAACATGCTATGAAAACTAGCAGCATACATATTAATATTAAAAGTTATATGGACATATAACATTAGTATAGCTATATGTATGCTGCGAGTTTTTAATATGGACGTCTGAATGTGGACTGTATGCACATGGTGGACTGATATATAAATATGAATTACTATTCATAATTTTTAAAAATTTATCTGTATATTTTTAATATTTATAATTTTATATATTATTTTAATAGCCGTCCCCCTGCCGTCCCCCCGCCGTCCCGAAATTTTGGAATTTTTTTGCCGTCTCGAAAACTCTGTCCCCGTGTCCTGCTGTCCCATGCAGTCTTAGGTAATTTTGCTTTGAAAGCAATGTTATGATAAGGTAGGGCTCCATCAAGCTGCTTTGTGACCTTCATAAAGGTGTAGCTCCTGAGCTAAATTCCCGAGTTCCCGGATTCCACCTCCTTGAACTCCCGAATCACAGATCTCTCGAATTATTGGACAACCATCCATACTGAGCCATCTAAAAGCTCCATCAAGTTGTCTCCTGACCCTTGTGAGGGTATGATTCCCAAGATCCACAGTCTCCCGAACTATTTGAGCAACCATCCATACCGAGCTTCATCTACCCTATATCCTTTCTTGCCTTCAAAGTTTAGAGCATCTTTATATTGTGTATTCGTCACTGTCCTCACTACCTTCTGCATCCGGTGGGTCTTCAACCATGGCTATATTGGTTGTATTTGATATGACTTTACCCTTGAGCACATCATTGGCTCGAACACGACAATCCCATGTTGTGTGACCTCTTTTCTTACAATAATGACATTCAATCTCCTGGTTATCTTTATCTGATCTTCTACGAGAGTTTCTAGTTCTGGAATAGAATGCACTTTCTTGCTGAGAATGACCTTCTGCATCTTCTGTAGTTCGTTTTTCTTCAGCTAGAAGAGCTGCAATCATATCATCTAGAGATTGAGATTGAATTTGATTGAGGGTAAAAACTACATTGCTGTATTTTGAAGACAAACTATTTAATAGGATAGCTTTGGCATCCTCATCCTCAATCGCAGCTTTGACTTCTGCTAGTTGTCTGATCAGGGACCTCAGATTATTGATGTGGCTTGACATAGAGACTCCTTCATCCATTTTGAACCTATATAACTGAAGTTTTAGGGAAAATTTGGCATTAACTGCTTTCACTCCAAATAATTTATTTAGAGTATCCCAGATTTCCTTAGATGATTTGTCTAGGTCTACTCGATGAATTTCAGAGTCGGAGAGAGCAAGGCCAATAATAGCTTTCGCTCTATCATCTCTGCTTTGCCATTCGAACAATTTTGATGCATCGGTAGGTGCTGTCTCTTTCCGTTTACAATGCCCCACAAATTTTTATTCATAAGTTGCATTTGTATTTTCACTCTCCATGTATGAAAATTTAGACCAAAATATTTTTCTACGAGAATCTCCATTAAAATAAAATAAATACAACTGCGTATTTTCCGAAATGAATAAAATAAAATACCAGGTTTCGCTGCAAGTGTGATGTGCACAGTTCTGTGCCCTAGCGCAGGTGTTGTATTTAGATCTCTGGTAATTTCTGAGACTATTTTATGCCCTTGACTCCTGAAAATCGCGACTACACGTTTTCTGAAAAAATGTGACCCTCCTTTGAAAAAACGTGACTGTTCCTTTGACTGGTTTGTGTATTTTCGTGCTAAAAAAAACACGACTGTCTTCCAGCGGAAATGACTGTTTTTCTGATTCGTGACTTTGGAAATGGCTGTTTTTCTGATTCGCGACTCTGGAAATGACTGTTTTTCTGATTCGCAACTCTGTTTTCTCCTTGCACGACTGTGTAGCTTGGACGTTTTCTCCTTGCCCTAACAGCGTGCCTTTGATTTTCGATTTCGTGCCCTAACTGTGTGCCTTAGATTTCCGACTGTGCTGCAAATCTTCAGGTACAACGACTTGTTTATTTCGACCCTCAAAAATCTTCTTCTGATTTCTTTCGAAAACCAAAACAAAAATGTCTTCCTTCTTCAGTGTGCCCTAATGGGACTGATCTTCTTCCCTTCTCTCTTTCTTCGCTTGGTCTCGCTCTGATACCACTATTAGAAGACATATACAAGGAAGAAATAAAGAGAAGGCGGATTGCACACATTCGAGATTGTGTGTCCGTCTATTTATTATGAACGATGTAGTTACAGAACGGTTGAAGTGGTTACAACCGGTTACAACAAACTTATTATGAGACACCTTATAAATGAGCCTTATATTCTCATACCTGTAAGTCTTAGCGGACCTAAAAAGTGAGAAAAAGAGAAATGCCATGGGACAGTGAAAGAATGCCAAGTTTATTGTCTATTACTGTTTGTTGCATCTCATGCAAATTTATAATAAGATTTGCTAAATAACAAATTTTCTTTGAATGTATCCCTTGCTGATTGTTGGCATGAAGACAATTATGGTGACTATACAAGATAGGTCTCATTTTTGATTTTGCGTGTGATACTACCTTAATGCCCTTAAGATAGTACAATCTATTAACTTCTTTGAGAAAAAGTTCTTATATCCCTTGAACTTTTGTTGTGGAGGAAAGTTGTAATATTTATGCCCTTACATATCAATGTTTTATAGGTATTTTGTCTATCTTGAAATGTGAATGGATGTTTTAGAAACACCAAGTAGTTTTTAAATCACGAGTTTCAATTTGAGCTTTTGTTGTGGAGGAAAGATGCAATATGTTACCTTCACATACCAATGCTTTATAGGTATTTTGAAATTCAAATTGGAAATGTAGAAAGATCAAGTGATTTTTAGATCAAATGTTTTAATTTTAAGTTTGATATTGGATGCTGGAATGGGAAAGAACTAGTTCCTACATTTTTCCATTTGAGTATTTTCTTTCAAAATCTCAGAAATCTAATATTAAGCATAAATCATACCAAAAATTTGTTCATATTAAAGTGGCTTCCAAACGATTGATTGCTCTTCTCACAATAAAACAGTAAATCTTGTGCCTCTGAGTCTAAATCCTTAACATTGGTGGTCTTGTAGAAATTCTTTGGTGTGTGAGCTTGATCAAATGCAAAAGGCTGCTCAAAACTGTGATATTCAAGTTCCTCTTGAGGTGATTAAGTGAGTGTTAATATGTATTTTTGCTATATTATCTTCAAAATCAAATATTTGTGTTTGTTGGATTTTATTTTATTGTCTATTTTTGCGATATGCTTTATGGCCTATATGGTCACATGTAATGCTTGTTTCCAAAAGTGTATGGGGTCTATCCTTAAGTTGCACTTTTCTTGTATTAGGCTTATTGATGATGGAAGGAATCCTGATGAATTCACCAAGGATATCATAAACAAATGCATTCAGAGGAATCAAACTACCAAGGGAAAATCAGAAGCTTTCAAGGTGAGAAAACTCTCATTATCCTCCAATTTCAGTGCCCTTCTAGTGGATGTAATAGCTGTGAAAGACAGGATTTGTAGGATGAGTATTAAAAGATATTTTCTTATTTGTATTTGTTACAATTATCCCTATTAACTGCAGTGTATTAGGCCAAATTCCTCCATTTGATGGATTAACATTTTTGTCTGAAGATAAGCTTTATCCATTTAGGATCGTTTAAAATGCCAAATGAGTTTTTTCAAGGAATAAATACAACGTAAAAGTTAAAACAAATGGGAATGGAGTCCCTTCTAAAACTTTAGGAGCAAAAACTGTTCTGCAAACATATCATGACAAACTTGAAATGTTCAAGTGATAAGGCAAAGCAGTTATGGAAAACAAACAAACAATGCCATGATAAGTAAATAACATTTTGTCATTTGTTTGCAAAAGAGCATGCTTTGCAATATCCAATGTAACCTTAAATGTTGTTGTTAAATGCTTTTGTTCATTTTCCTTCAAAAAAGATGCCTTCCCAATTGAAAAGGAGAACATTTGTAGGAAATTAATGATATTGACATCAAAATGAGGAAACAATATTCAATCTTTTTTGCATATAGGAAACTCAATTGTGAAGTTCGGGAGCACTCTGATGTTGAGTGTGCAATTTTTGAATACACATGAATATATAATTTCATTTTACTTCTTATGATTAGAGTAATGCCTTTGAGGAATTGTTTGTGATAATATTTTCTTGGAAAAATATCCTACTGAAAGACTTACTTACAAAACCAGTCTTTTGTAGAACGATTACTGCCTGCATTCTTGTACCAATGCTAGTGAACCAGTCTTTATCTTGAACACCAGAAAAGTAACTAAGAAACATGGTATTTGCGTTGCCCATGTTAACTAGATTAGGTATAAGAGGCAAGATCTAATCTTGGATTTTTGAGTAGATCAAGCTTATCTTTAACATTTACTGTTGGGTAAGGCAAGATCTAATCTTGGATTTTTGAGTAGATCAAGCTTATCTTTAACATTTACTGTTGTATAAGTACACTGGACAAAATTCCATTAACAGTGTTTTGAGATGATTGTTTACCAATGCTAATTGAGAATGTGAGACCTTCTGTTGCATTATAGTACACATAGTGCTTGGTGAGAGATGCATTTCTGTTTTTGTTTGTTATTATTCTCATGATCTTAAGTTATAAGTAAAATTAACACCGTAAGATGTACTTTACACCTTGCAGACATCCTACCGGAGCTTTTACTGTTTATTATGTCTTTCGATAGGTTTAATTTTTAAAAATTGAAATCAGAAATACTGATTGTATTTAGAGGAAAGACAAGGGAAAAGAAAAAATGAGAAATAGGCAAGGACTTATTGCTGTTTTAGTGCAGTAGTTTAGCATTGAACATTTTACATGCCGAAGTAATTGACTATTTAGAGCTTAGTTGAGTTCATGGAACTATATTGTTTTTGTTGTTAAAGTGCTCCAGTCAAGGTAGAGCTTTCATCCTCTTCCCTTCAAATGCATACCCATTAGAAATATTTGTTTGCAGTTGTTTATAAAATTTAGTATCAGCTTATATCTACTCAACAATAATCTTACTGTTGGTGCACTGGTTATAGAACTTGCGAAAGCAGCTTTTGGAGGAACTGGAACAAACTTTTCCCGAGGAAATTGAAGCTTACGGGAATTACGTTCAGCTTCTGCTGCCGTAAGTAAATTGATATTTTAAACTAGAATATTCAAGGTCATTGATTGGTGTGTTGTATATGAAAGTCATGCTAATCTCATATTATATTCAAATATTCATATGCCATTTGAGAAAATGTAGTCATGGAGGTTCTATTTGTAGTTAAGCGAAAAGAGATATGACACAATGGTTCACTGAATTCACTACGAGTCATCTGTGCGGATGATTCACAATACTTTGATCTCAAATGAAAATTTCAATGACATGTCTAAGCTTCTAGTAAACTGTGTTCCTTTTATATCTTGATACGATTTCTTTCAGTGTTTTCCATTTGTATACAGGAATTTTCATTTAAGTACTTGTATATTATTTTTGAGCACATGCTTCCAAGGTCTTACTTTCTCATATTCTTTGCTTTTGGCTTACCCATTGAAGATTTAAGTACTTCCCATATGTTACCGTTGTCCTCCCCATCCAAGATTTAAGTATCTCCTATTTATTGTTTTTGTATTCCTCATCCAAGTTTATGTACTTGTTCTTTGCTTTTTCACACACCGTCAACAAAGAAGTGGCTAAGAGATCAGGATGATTGTCACAGGATAGAGCACTGGGACTTGCTAATTGTTGGGTTTCATCTGGAACTTAGTGATACACATCCTGGCTGATACTCTCTCTGTTGGAGAGTTCTATTTTATGTAGAAGAGATTGTGTCATGCAAGTTGCACTGGAACTTGCTAACTGTTGGGTTTCATTTGGCAGTTAACAATATCTATCCTGGCTGATGCTCTTTCTGTTTGAGAGTGTTCTACGTTTTGTAGAAGAGATTGTGTCATGCAAGCTGCTCAGTTATTCTTTGTATACTTAGGGTTTGACAGGATGAATGCGATGCAGAGGAAGGCCACATTATGATGAGCGCCTTTAGTCTCAATTGTTTATGGGCCTGTTTAGACAAACTTTAAAACCTCTCTGCGACCTGATTTCATATCTTAAATCCTTGTTGCTGAAGTAGTGAAATGTTTGCTTTTGCAGGAATTGAAAAAGCAATCGCAAGCACAAGCACAAGCAAGCTTGCCAAACGGGGACATGAAAGTCAAGACTGAACACTAGTCTTCCAGACTATTTTACAGCTCTGCAATAAAACACTGTCGAAAATAACTTATCAATGTTGTCACGATCTTCAGGCAACACAATATTTAACACGTCTTTCATTTTATGTCATCCTTAATCCGATTCCTTTCTTTTGTAAATAAGGCATTTAACAACTCCAAAAGTTAGATAATTTTGTTGGGATGTAGTTTGGTTAAAAGACAAGGGCAAAACTATAATTATCAGCAGATACAATTGTGACATTTTACAATGTATTCTGGCTTATGTTTTTAACATATGCTTGAGTTTTCCTGGACAAACCAGGATTGACCTATCTTCTTAGTTGGCACACGATGCCTGGCCTTTTATGTGCTAAAGATTTCCTTGTGGGAATTTTAAGAAATTATTTTGTTAGCATATGCGGTATTATTGACCATTCTTACAAATTATGCAATGTCTAGGTTTCTGTGTTGTGGTTGAACATTTGTTCTCTATTAGTATATACATTACTACTATTGGGAGCATGTTAAAAGTGTAATAAAGCCCATGTGATATTTATAGAAATTTTCATAATGTCTCGTCATAGTAGCAATTGTTATCTTATTGCATATCGATGTTATAAATTGAGCATGGTAAAATTTGTAAATTTCAATGGTTTTGATGGTACCGACAAAAATTTGTTTTACTTGCTCATTCACATCCTTGCAAAGGTGGAGTAATAGACAAATAACTAAACTTGAAAGGATAGTCTGGTAGAGGGAAGCGATGTGTTATAGTAAAAAAATGAGCGAAATAATATAATATTATAATTGAATTCATATCACAATTTGTAGAAGTTTAAACGCCTTTTTAAAAATGGATTAGTGTGGGTTCTATTTCGGGGCCTTTACCCTTCCAAAAATATAATTCATTGCATCTTTTACAGAAATGTCCATGAGATATGGCTGAGAGAACACGAAACCTGCCTGAAGGCAAATATACATTGCCATTAAGCTGCTGTTATGCCTGAAGGCTAAAACAAACATATATATATTCAATGCATTTTTACAGAAATGTTCACGAGATATGGCTGAGAGAACATGAAACCAGCCTGAAGTCATATATACATTGCCATTAAGCTGCTGCTATGCGTGAAGGCTAAAACAAACCACCAACCAACCAAAAGCCTCAAGACAAATGATGCAGTAACTATTGATAGTCGCCTGGGAAATCCTCTTTTCAACTAACTCCAAAAGTATCAGAACCGAGGACTTGTGAAAAGCTAAACATATTATTACCCATCCTACAAAAACTATACTAGGGCTGGCTAGTACTATTCTTCATCCACTCTATCAGAGTCATCATCCCTTTTCCAATTAATAGTCAGGCTTTTGAAATGATCAATCCTAGTAGCAGAATTAGTAGACTAGTCACCCTGCTCATCTAGGGCTTATAGCACTAGTACAGAGCTGATCCAACAAACAAGCATTCTCTTTACTCTGTTGACTGCTGGTGAGGATAGATTTTGAAATCCTTTGCGGAAGGTGCTGTAGTCAACCTGCCATCATGGCCGCAAAAGGACTTGTGAGTGATAAGAATATCTTGTGGCAAAACCAAATGTTACTAATTACATGAAGCATTCTGCAATCAGGATTTTTAGAGTTGTACAAGCTATTCTAAGATGCACCAGCGTGTATTTAGAGGCAGTTTTTGGAGGATATTTTTGGATTTTTTTGAAGCCATTGAGGAAAGGGGAAGGAATTGGGAGAGGAGTATGGGGTGGATTGCAATGTTTGTGAGATGTTAACAATTTAATGTTACTTTAAATTTAATGTCCATTTGATCATCATGTGGCAGTTTCAATTGTAAAGTTGACGTCCATTTGACCTTTATATGGAAGTTCAAATACTCATAATATCATGGGCATGTGGTGGTGATTGGAGTTCAATTTTTTTGTCAATATATTTTTGAATTGAACACATTGGTGTAGCTAGATTTATTATTAAATGATAAATTTGTAGGTAACATAGTAGAGTCATTAATCAATGTGGTATATGACAAATCCAAGATAAAACATCCCTTACAAATGGCATACTTAAAATCCTTGCGAATGTGATCATTAAAAAAATTGAGGAAGAATTGGGGAGAGAAGAAATTCTTCTCCAAAAGCGAGAGAGGTTTTAGAAAAGATGAAGAGTGTATTGGACGAGTTGCGGTGTTACATGAGATTGCTATAAGGCAAAGGGCCAAGCTCAAGAAACTCTCCTATGTGGTTTTCATAGACTTCAAGAAGGCACATGATGTGGTCTTGCATGAGGTTTTTAGGAAGTTCGTAATGAGAGGTGAAGGGGAAGGCCCTTCACTTTATCCAAGAATTATACAATGGATCTTTAGTGCGAGTTAAGTATGAGAACCTTATGTTGTCCCCTGTGCTTGTTAAAGAGGAGTAAGACAAGGGTGCCCAGCATCCCCAACTCTCTTTAATATCTTCATAAATGATATTATGAAAGATCTTGAAGGGATGTGTGTGTTGCAGAGATTATTGCCAAGTTGATGTTTGTTGATGACCTTGTGGCAATGGCGGAGTCAGTAGAAGATTTGAAGTTGATGCTACAAAAGATTCATGTTTGGAGTGATAAGTGGGGTATGGAATGTGGCATTGACAAGTGCAAGGTTATGAAAATCTTTGGTGATCAAGGAGAATTGGACCAACACGAGTTTCTGATTGGGGATAAGAGAGTTGGTGTGTGTGACAACTACAAATATCTTGGGATAGAAATTGACCCACAATTGTCTAGCGAAAGAGTCATTGGGAAAGAGCAATAGTAGGTAGCATGACTATTCATGGGGTTCAACACTTTTGGCTTCTCAAATAATTCATACATGGTCTAAGATCTTAGCCTTCAAAGCATTAGTCTTCCCAACACTTACTTTTATTGCAGAGGTGATAGGCATGTTTGATGTGGCCAAGCAAAATACCCTCTGAGTGGTAGCGGAGGTTATGAAATGGATCTTTATGAAGTTGTCAACATCCAAAATGAGTGGGCAGGTGGTTATGCATCAAGAGTTTAACATTTGCCCAATCCCAGTCTTCAATGCTGGCCAAAGGGCTTGGGCCCCGGAAAGTATGGAGGGCTCAAAACGTTTACTATAGATTTAGTAAACAACCCCCCACCAAGTAGGGTGGGAGAAATATGGACCTAGATCCATATAACAACCAAGTGGCTTAAAAAGAACGCCCCCAAAGTGGATGGTAAGAGTTCTCTTGTGCACACCGAGGCTTGGGATGTTTGAAATAATAACACCTATATAGTATGGAGGGATGCCCCCAAGAGAAGAATGTAACCAAGGTAGCTCCTATTAGCATGTAATGATATGTGTGTCCTGCATCAAGCTTAATATATCTCGTGAATGCATGTGTGCAAAAAAGTAGAAAATATATGTTATCCATCAAACCATAGTGACAAACAACATATATGATGTAGAGTGTTAATAATGCAAGCTATGTATGCAGTCTTGATTTTGCATTTTTGCAAATATATGAATGTTTTTGTATTTATTGAATATAACTATGTACAAGGAGAGGGGTAACACCGGTGCTACCTAATGAGAGCCTCATGAGGAGGCGAGGTTGAGCTGTGTGAAATGAGAGGCGCAAGCCTTAGTTGTGCCAATGAAGAATGTTGACATGCAATTGGTGCAAAAGTAGTATCATGTAGGAGGAGATGAAAGTATGTCTCGTGAGGACTTGAAGTGTGAGAGCCGTAAGAGAGGAGATATGTAGGAGAAGACTTATGAAGAATCGAGGAGGGCGATAGCGACAGAGATGTAACATGTGCGTGAGAAGGCCTATTTGGAGAGCTACGAGGGCTAGAGCTGCTAGATATAACATGTGTCCTAGAAGGCCTATTATGAGACCTAGGAGGGCTAGAGTTGCTAGATATAATGTGTGTGCTAAAAGGCTTATCGGGAGACCTAGGAGGAATTGTAGAAGCATGACGAGATATCACAGAAGAGGGGGTCTTGAAGGATTACCTCGAATTGAGACAACTTAATATTGGCGAATGACCTTAACACATTGGTATAGAAAAGATGGGATAACCCTAAGAGCACACAACCAAGGGAGAACTAAACACATGACCCCTAGACCAAGAGTGGAAGCAACTGGGAATGAGACTTGTGTAGTAACATGTCCAATAGTGACATGTAGAATATTATGTCCATAACAAGATATAGAATTGCGTGCAATGTGCCATATAAAATAATTGAAGAAGTGAAGTAGCTTGAAAGTACATAGATTATCCTTATTATGTGGATCAACCAAAACACTATGGATAGGAACTTGATTAATAGATGTGCGAATATACAAAGCATCAAAGACAAGAGTATCATCTATATCAGAGTCATCAAAAGTAATAACCGAGTGTAGAAGGTGGTGTAGGGCCAACAATGCCAATCATTACATCCAATGGGTGATCATAAGAAGGCAAAGGTGGTACCACACGATAAGTATTATGCACTTTTGAAGTAGATTGGTTGGTATTGTGACTAGGCAATGGATCATTAAATATTTTTCAACTTTGGATTATCATTAGTAGGCTTAGAGGATTCAGTGGGCTCATCCCATTTGATGACATTTGCATCAATAAGATCTTTTATAACATGTCTTAGCTTGATACATCGATTAGTGAGGTGACCAATGCATCTATGATAGTTGCAATAAGTATTAACATAAAAACTCTTACTATGAGGCTTGCTTGCATCAACCTCAAGTGGTGGAGGGAGAGACACAAGATTGCACTCAAGTAATTGTTTTAACATAATGTGGGGAAATAGGGTAAACACATAAAGTGTCTTCGTGTAGGTTGTAATTGTAGCTTAGTAGGTTGGGAGATGACATTAACAATGTCCTTAGTAGTAGCCTTATCATCAGTAGCCTTGCCTTTGAATGTAGATTTGCTTGGGAACTTGACATTAGGTGTAGGAAAAAGCTAACATCATATTTAAGCTTATTCATATGTAGTAACTTGGCCTCACGTTCTTTGAGAGTATGACATAGATGATCAAATGAGGAGAATTTATCAAAGATAATGTAGTCTTGCAAGGGAGCAAGCAAGCTTTCTGTGAAGAGACCTTGAAGTTCCTATCAACTAAGATATTATTCATTTTAGTAAAACATAGTCTTATAGCGTAAAAAATAATCATTGATGTGCTCCTTAGATCCTTGATGAAATTTAAACATTTGAGCATAGGAAATTGTGTCGCCAATGTTGATAGAGAATTGTGCAAGAAACTGATTTGCCAAAGTGGTGAAAGATTGCATAGGGTGTGTTGGTAAATCATAGAGCCATTGTAAGGAAAAGTTCCGATACTTCGAGGAAAAACATGGTGAGTAAGATGTTGTGAGATGCATAGTTGAAAAAAGCCACATGAAATGATCAAAGGTGTTTTGCAAGGTCACTCTTGCCATCATAAATAGGAAGCTTAGGAGAAACAAAACCAAGAGGCAAGGGATAAGAAGCCACTTTAGGACAAGTAGATTATGAAGTAACTAAGTAGAATCCATAGTACGAGAAGTAGCAGATGCACCTTGTTGTAATTATAAGATTTGAGCTTGTAAAGTATGGACAAGGGTTTGCATGCTAGAAGAAGAAATATGTGAAGCACTATGATTACAATTAGGAACAATAGTTGATGTAGGAATAGACATAGAAACATTGTGCATTGGGGCACTTGGTTCCCCCAGTGATGTAGGCATAGTGGAAGTAGGAATATTAGATGTCTCTATATTAGATTGAGAAGTATGCTTAAGTTGCTCTTGGGAAACATATAGAAATATGTCAATATGAGCGAGATTTTCTTATAAGAAATGTTCCATATGTTGTGCCTCATCCTTGGGAAGGGCATGGGAATGATTGTCGAGTTAGCATTAGACCCTTCACCTTGTACATGGTCAATGATAATAGTCAAAATAAAATTAGCAAAGATATCACAAAGTGGTATAAGAGCCAATTATAGGGATTGTAAAACCATGTTGTATATCGACATAAGGGGAATAATATCTCATGGTAGAAAAGATTGAGAATCCCTAGGCTTAAGGAAAAGATTGTAGAAGAGTTGAGGATTAATTATGATTATAGATAGAAAGACAAATAGAGCACCGAGAGAAAATAAGAAGAGCATACAAAGATGAACCCTAGGGTAGCTAGGGTTTGAGCCATAAATATTTGATTAAGAAGTCGGAGTTCACCAAAATGTTTACAATATTTTTAAGATTAATAGATTGTTATGTAGTGCACAACACTAAAAAGGAATGTAAGGTTCGTTACATGGGTTATTTTGACTAATTAACTTCTAACATTAATTGTACAATATCATAATAACACATTAATACTTGCAACAAGTAAATATAAGCTCAAATACACAAGAGGAAGATAAAATTAGCTATACAAGAGTGTATATGAGAGATTTGGGTGCTACAACTAGAGAATCTAGGAGTGATAAGAATAGATATGCTTTGCTTTTGATATTGTGAGCTGAAATTGTCTTGGTGCGCAGGACCATAAAACTCGATTGGGATTTATAATCCGGTCCTACCCTTTTTGTATGGTCTTAGAAACCTTTGGAATTGAGTTTTGTAACTTTCTAGGTCATTTTGATGGCTTGAAAAAGTACTTTGATGTCAAACCATAGTTATCACACAGTCTCAAAACCATTTGTAATCACCTAAATCACGCCAAAATCCTAACCATGGGTAGGAGACCTTGGAAGAAGGTTAGTGTTTGGGTTAAGTTCAATCTGTGCACCACCTATGTCAAAGACTAATCGAATAGGACTCAAACCACATATACGTATCCAACTAGCATGTAATATCTACATGAATTCAACTAATTGGCAACTTGAAACGATTTGATCATGCTTGATAGGATTGTTCTTTTGCTAAGACTTTGGAGTGAGGAACTTGGTCTGCTTGGGAATGAGGGAAGCTAGTCTCCTTGACTGGTTGAGTGTTTCATAAGCGTAGTAATGATTGCCCTAATGGATGTGCATCTCGCTTTAGGAATATTTAGGGAGCTTTGAGTGCCTTTTGTGAGTCTTGCAACCGAGTGTGCCAATAGAGTGCCAAGGTATCACTATGAGACTAAATAAGGTGATGATAACTTGCTTATATAGGGTTCCAAAGGTAAATTATTATGATAAGACGAACATATGAAGATGAAAAGACATAGGACGAGCATAAATTTGTTTTGGGAGGAATTGGGGCGATGACATCCGAAGCAAAGGCAAAGAAAGGCCCGTGCCCTAACCTTGCTCTTCGCAGAGTCGTTTAAGGTGGCGGTAGGATTTGTATCGGGCGGGAATGGCCGTGCAGAGAACAAGAATTCAGGGGGAGGAGCTCTTAGCGGTCGGGGTGTTGTTCATCCCTCTCCATTTCCTTCATTCAAGGATGCATTGGGTAAACAGGCGGTCAGAAGCCTGCAACCAGTATACTGGTTGATTTGGCTAAAGACATCCCTTCACTTGTGGTGGAAAACACAGAGGTGGAGGATTATTTTCAGTCCTTATCTCGAGATGTTGTGATCGGTCATTTCAATGGCTTATGGCCTTCCTCTTCCACCCTCTACTAGTGGGTTTTTGAACATTGGTCCAACATGTGTGAAATTTCTCTTTGTTCTAGGGCCTTTTTATTGTTAGAGAACCAGAGGACTATCAATGCTTCTTGTCGAAGGTCCATGGTTTTGGGGTAACGCTGGTTTATTTTTGACTCCATGGTTTCCAAATTTCGACCCTAAATCTCTTTCGATTACTAAAAGACCTGTTTGGGTTAAGCTCCCTAACCTTCCCCTGCATCTTTGGTATGCTTTGGAGTGATTTCACCCAACATATGTTTGAGAACTTTCATGCGAAAGACACTGTCATTTCCAGTTGCTTACCCTTTTGTATTGATCCATCTGGTACAATTTGTTCTTCAATCAATACACTCTCAGGCAGTGAATTTATTTTAGCCAAAGTCTCCAAGTGGCTTTCAACAACTGCATTTTCATCTTCTATACCTGTCATCAATTCTTTTAACTGAGTCAATGCTCTTTGCATATGTTCCAAGCTATCTGGTACTTCTTTGAATTGCTTTGCCGCTTGGTGGATGATTTGCTTTACCCATTCATCAATAGCCTTGACTTTATCACCTACTTCTTCAACTTCTTTGATCAAATGACAACTTACCTGCTCTTGTACTAGTACTGGCTGAGAAGAAGGTTTAGCAACCTTGGTGATAATTTCACACAGCTGGGAGATCTGCTCATGGAGTTTGGATTTCTCTACTTTCTCCTTTCTAGCTTGAGGAACAAAGTATCAATCAATGTCTAGGTATCTTGTTTTAATCCCTCAGTGGTGACTTCCCCAGTGGCACTTTGGTCACTGATATATCCATTGCCGTCAGTTCTCCCTTTTGCTTTCCCTCAGCTGGAGTTGATATTTCTGCAAACTTTTGCCCTGATGACTCAATGACCAGCTTTGAAGTTACTTTGGCAGCTTTTGGCTTTTTAACTCTTCCTCCAAGGCTTTTGAGCAGCTGTAAATCTTCTTCTTCCAGGTTTATTACTTCCCTAGCCTCTGGAACTATTTGCAAAGCCAACCAAGATGAGAAGTTATTATCTGGGGAATGAGAAACATCAATATGTATCACCATTTCTTGCTCAGGCCCTGTCGTATCAGAATTTAACATTGTATCATGGCTCTCTCCTTTTGTGCCATCTAGGGAAAGTGCTCTTTCGAATTCTGCCATCTGTGCCCTCAATTCTTCTGTAGGAGGAGGTGGAGAACTGGGTGGTGGAAGAGGAGTGTATGTGAATGATGTTGGCTTCAATGGTGGAATAACTATGACTTTCGTGGTGTCGGAACTGCTGAAGTGTTATGAGTTGATGTAGGAGAAGCTTTGTCAATAAGCGACACTTGTGTAATAGATGAAGACTTTCCTTTATCCAATGCTTGAGACCTTTTGAGCACTTTTAACTTCTCTGGTCTTCTGCTGCTTTCACCATCATGTTTCCTTTTGCTGAAATTCCCCATTATCTGATGCATTAATGCTTCATCCAAACAGTATCCTCTTTCTAACAACCAATTTGAGGTATTAACAAGGACTACTGAAGACCTTTCTTCAATTGTTTTGCTACCACCTATACCGGTTTGAAGAGCAGCTTTATCCCCTCCCATTTGATGGTATGCATCAAGTATCACATGCCCATCGTCAGGAAGGTCTGCAGGTATTCTTGCCAAATCAAAATAAAAAATTTGTCGAGTTGTCAATCTGCTGAAATCTCTTTTCCTGACTTCAAATTCATTCCTGCATTTCATCCAGAAATCTTCCAATGAAGGGATGTGCATGTATTCTAGGGAGACTATTTTCTTCGCTATTCCATTAGGATCAAAATTCATCCTGGCTTGGAAAGATTCCTGCTCATAGTAAAGAAACATTTCAGCTTGGATATTTCTGGCTTTGTAAATACTCTGGCAACTATAGTGGCCAACTATGATTGGGAAGCTAATTGTAGGCATGTGCTATTTTGATTGTAAGTCTTGCAATTCCACGAGCTACCTGCATAGCTCCATGATAATCCACTTATCATTGGGATATCTTGGTAGCTTGATTGGTGCACCTGAGAAGCCACTAACCCTGAGATAAGTGAAATCAACAAACTGAATGAAGACACAACCGTACTGAGAGACAACTTCCCAAGCTTCCTTACTCTGTTTGCCTTCATATCACTATTTAGTCTGCAAATGACTTCATAAAAGAAGCCATCATTTACTACCCTGTATTCCTTATAGTATTCAGGTATCACCAGTTGTGGGTAACACTCATAGATAGGATCCTTGGAAAGTATCCCTCTTCTGTCCAACTTGGAGAACACCCCTTCTGAGGCTGCGACATACACAAGATATGAAGTCATTTTGAAGTTGAGTGTCTGCCTAACCTTTTTGAGCTGCTCACCGATGTTGTTGCTTATGATTTTTGCCCAATTGATCATTGAATTAGCTCTGTTGATTTCAATTGTCCTGACGAAGTAATACATCCACGAGTGGAAGTTCTTTGCGTTACTTTCTCCATTTATTCTGCATAGACTTTGGGTGATGTCATCAACTTCCTGTATCAGATTTGATCTAGGAAGGGTCCTTGGAAATTTAGATGGCTGCCTAGATTTCTTCATATAGCTCTTGTTCATAATACCTACACAATCCATCATGTTGTTCTTCCACCTATCAATAGCCTCTTGCATGTTGATTTTAATTACTCTGGATCTTGCAGGAATCTTGAGGCAGTAATTGATGTACTGAGTATCCAGCCTTATCACTATATTTCTTGTTGTATCCCTGATTGTTCTAGATAGAGGATGGTAGAATTTAGCACATTCTAGAACAAATTCAGGTAACTGGGCAGTAGCCGGAAATGCTGCAGCTTGAATGATTCTGTTGTCCCTTATAGCCCGCATAAGGGGTGTCCGGCAAGTTGCCCTGGATCTGTCAATTAATTCATTGATAGACACATGCCCCATGTCTGTATCACTCACTTCAGCAAGCTTGGACACTATGCATGATTCTATTTGGATAACCTTTGTCATCACACTTCATTCTGTCTGAACCTGCTTTTGCCTGAGATTTCCCTTTTCCACCTTTACCCGAAGCTCTTGCAGTTGTGAAATCTGGATCTCTTTGTGTAGAAACTGCAACCGCTTCTCCTGATTCTGAAGATATATTTAATGTATCCGACATTGGCCTCAACTTTCTTCTCACAAGTATGTGCACAAGTGAAATATTCCTGTAAACAATTCAGACAAACATTCAACTCATCACCCTTTTATTTATGCATATGGGCAGCCTTAAATTTGGGAATTACTTTGGGTGTAAGCAAAGAGAAGTATGCTCAACTTGGGCTCAACTGGGAGATTGGGAACAACATGCATGGGCTTTTGAAGGCTTAACTGGGAGACTTTGCATGCATTTATATTGGTTGTGTTTGGGCTTTTAGAGGGGATGCAAGGATGTCTGCGTGCTTGGAGAGGGAAATAGTTGCGTGCAAATAGAAGACAAAGCCTCAGACATCCACACAATTCTTTTAAATGCCCCCTTTTTTTTATAAAATTGCGTAGATGCAAGGAAGAGAGGATGGTGTGGATTTAAGAAGGGAAGTCTACTTTGCAAAGGAAAGAAAAAGTCTTGCATATCCACGCAATCACTTAAGTGATTTTGCTTTTGCTTTAAAAATTGTGTGGATACTAAGGAAGGATGGCTGCGTTGAATTTAGAAGACAAAGTGCTCGGAATCCACACCATTTTAAATGCTTTTCAATTCCCAATCAAAGGTTGCGTTGATTTCCTAAGGCTGTGTGGATGCTAGGGTGATTGGATGCTTAGAAAAATAGAAGACAAGCTCATGAACATCCACGATACCACTTAAGTGTTTTTGCTTTTTATTACAAAAGGCTGCGTGGATTATGAAGGAGGAGGATTGTGTGGTTTTGGAACGAAGAGGATGCTTTCACAAAATAAGACAAAGCCATAGACATCCATGATTTCACTTAAGTGATTCTCAATTCCTCATGCGTGGATTTGAAGGGGAAAGGATGATTTCAAAATAGAAGACAAAGGGCTGAATATCCATGCAATTTCTTAAGTGGATGTTGCTTTTGTGTTTTTACAACAATTGTGTGGATTGAAAGAAGGATGGTTGCGTGCTTCTACAAATAAGACAAGGCTCTAGACATCCACGATTTGCACTAAAAAGCTTTCCTTCTAAATAAAGTTGCATGGAAGTGGATGCTTGCAAAGGATAAGACAAGGTTGTGAACATCCATGATTTCCTTTAGAAGATTATGCTTTCTTTTTGAATGGACAGTTGCGTGCAAAATAGAAGACAAAGCCTCAGACATCCATGCTTTGCTCTTGATTTGAAATCTGTGGGAATGCAATTACTCATAGCTGGAACAAGTCGATTTGCAATTAAAAACAATGGATGGCTTCTTCAAAACCCTAGGCCAAGGAAAAGATCCGACAGAAGAAAGAAAAGGCTATGGGGATTACCAGATGAAAAAAGAGAAAGACCAAAACCAAAACACAAAAGAAATAAATAAAAACAAAATACCTGAAAGAAGTTGCGGGCAATTGCTTGAAAAATCTCTCCAATTAGCTAATCTGTAAAAACTCTTCCCGGGTGAATGCTCCACTTTGAGGTGAAAGTAATAATGATGTGGTAAAGTGCTTTATATAACCTAAATTTCCCAATTTTAGCTCAATCTATTTTTAAATGAACTTTTACTTATTTAATATAAAAATAAGTAAAAGTTTTTATAAAACCAGACTAGGTTTCGGAAGGGAATTGAGTGAGCTTTTGCATATGGGTATTTGGCGAACGTGGCTTTATGACTTCCTGGAGATACCTTTGAGCAATGCTAGCAACCGAAGGCAAAAAGAAAAAGCAAAAAGCAAAAACATGACCCTTCGCTCAAAAAGATCGAAAAATTTAAAAAGGGGTAGTCCCAGATTTCCGGGTGAAATCCTGGGGACACCAAAACCTAGATATTAAAACTCTTCTCCGCCCATCAATAACTATAAATTTTCTATCATAGGTGACATTTACACTAGAAATGTGTTGTAGTTGATAAAAACACATTAAACAATAATGTTAGAAATGGGTGCATTCATTACTAGACTCGCACATTTCCCCAACATTTACATTCGAGTGGTGCAAGTGCACGTCGAAAGCATTGCATGTATCTCTAAGGAAAAATGAAGAGAGCAACTTGTGTTTAGAATCTCTTCCTCCCCATCTCCAAAACATATAAACATATGAATATATATAGACATTTCCTTCTCTTATGTTTGTTTAGATTTTTGAATCATTACATATAAATTTGTCATCACCCAACCTTATCACATGGCCATTACAATGACAACTCAACCAAAAAGGTTTCATATCACCTCGTTATATGACATTACGTTTCCCAAAAACATTCAACCGATTCCTATATGACGCGTTTCTCTTCTTGACATGTTTCCTGTATAATACATACATATTTCCCTATTTATGCCTTGTTTGTTTTTTTCTTGTTTTTTTTTTTCATATTTAGTGGCTATTTTTGTCGGCATTAGATAGTTTAGTATTTTAGATTTGACTTTTGGTGATGTATTCCCATGTTGCATTTAGATTAGGATTCACATTGCATTCACATAAATGTTGTATACTTGATTGGTTGTCAGTAAAAAAATTAATGCCATTCAATGCATTCAACCATAAGCATCGTTATTGTTTGTGTATAAAATAATATGCATACAACAAAAACACCATTAACAAATCACTTGCAACAATGAAACAAGATAATCTAAAATGCACCGATAGGAGCATCACACAACAAATGCCAAAGGTAATTTCATCTCGACACATACAATTTGCATTTGTTTTTAGTTATGTCTTTGGTTGTGGGTGATCAACAAGAGGTTGATTTAATGAAAAAAACAACAAAGGTAATCTAATGTTTTTTGGTGTTTTTTGTGTAACCAACAAGTTGTACTTTGCTACTAGACTATATCTACTTTGCCTTGCAACATGCATAAGATTGGGTTCTATTTAAGCCTAACTAGTTTCTAGACTTGGATTCAACTCATATTTTCATGTTAGCGTGGAAGAGTAAGACCATAAATACTCGCCTCACGAGTCTTATAGTTGTTGAAAAGTGATTTACAAGTTCTCCCCATTGCTCAATCTATAAAATAAATGGATCGTTGGAACAAATATGTTCTCGAAAGGCCATAAAATTGAAAAACATGAATTCTAAAAAATTGCATTTCCAAATTGGTAGGTATGTTAAATGTGAATGGATTTATACCATTTTGGGTTCATTAATAGACTTGTATATCTCCCTAGAATTTACATTTAGGTGATACAAATGCATGTCTAGGGATTTGCATATATCTACAAAAAGAACAACACAAACGTTCCTTCCATACAACATTGTAAATTTAGTTCTATTTTTTCATTCTCGTAGGCAATCATCAAACCACTTATCTTACACAAAAATATGATACAGCTACTTTTAATATTTTGTTTGGTGTGCAACATATGGAGAAAATTCATAGAAACATTATATTTGCATCCCTTCCCACGTTTCTTAGACCTCAAATGAAATTGTAATTACAACGAAAGGCGTGTATACAGGTAGAAGGCTATGGCCCCATATCAAAGACATAATATTTTTATGTTCCCATCATACTGCCATCGCATATTGATGAGCTCTGCCTGCATGGCAGCCAACAAGGATTCCAAGTCATTCTAATACCAAGGTCAACTTCTTCTCTGAGATTGCTGGTAAGAAAAATTATCATATACAGTCAATAGATAAGCAAACAATTGCTTCCCTAACATCTAGAGCCGAAGAACCACAAAAATCTTGCAGAAATCTATAAGATGGACCAAATTCCTATCATTTTTATCTCCTTAAAGCACTGAGAGGGAACACATTCTCACACTGGTAAGAATGATAAGGCTTGTCATTGACTAACATCACCTTGCTTAAATTCATGCCAAGTATTGTCAGATCTTTAATGTATATCAGAACGAGATGCTTAACTTCACAAGATTCAAAGTATAGGAGGTGCGTCATGGGGATAACAAAGCATCTTAAAGCTCTTACCCTCTTCCGTATACACCACGATTTCATAAATGGCGGAGAGTTGTTGTAGCAGTTGGTCTACTCCATGAATTTTTGTAACGTGAATTTTTTCCAATTGCCCTTGAAATTTAAATTCACCTATAAGATCCTTGTGCAGAAGAGGGTTTCGACTGATAAGAACAATTGTTTCGCTCAGGTCCAATACTAACGTCTTCATGCTCTTTTGCAAGTCCATGATGGGCAATTTCTTCTTACCATCCATTGCCATTTCACTATTTAACGGCAGGCCGTGCATGGTGGAGATAATTTCATTGTTGTTCGCTTCAACTCAATATTGATTTGGTCAAATTTCAATTTTTGCTAGTCCATGCTTGGTTTCCTGTGAGCATATTTACAGTCACCTGCCTTTTATTTTCTGTAAATCTATATTGGCATGTGATTCTGATTCTGAATCGCTGAATTCTGAATAGCTTCTCCTACTTCCGATTTCGTTTTGAATGGATTTTTTATGTAATCTTTTAAATACCACTTTAGTTATTAATTTTAGAGAATGAATTATGACCTCTACTATTAAATAGTTTAGTCTTTTTATGTAGTCTTTTAAATAGGTTAGTTATTAATGGTTAAATGTAGCGTTTGATCTCCTAGAGAGAGAAGTAGTAGTGATAATAATGGAGGCACAATCATAAGAGGTTGCAGTGTTTATATCAGATGTTGGAGAGGCAGACAAGGTATCAATTGTATCTTTCTCTACCACAACTTCATTGCACTCCCAAAAAAGATTTCCATTTTTTGTTAGCATGAAAGACAACAATGGCCTTCAAATGAAAGTCATTGCAACCCTGATAAAAGGTGCGCAACTATTACATGAAATGTTGTCGACAAGTATTACGGGCTTAAGAGGACCGATTAATTTCCTTCATGGGGAAATGGAAGGCTCTGGTTCCAGTTATGAGATATTGAATGTGGTGGGTAAAAGCTATCAAGTTGTTGGGTATTGGGCATAGAAATCTAGCACGTTGTTTAAAACACTTCCATCAATGGGGAATGAGGGGCTTGGACTGTGACTTGTCTTGGTAGGTCTACTAAGGTTCCACGCAGTTGGAAAATACTTACTAATGGTAAGAACTGAGGATTGTAGTAGCCTAGAGCAGCAGGTTGGGAAGAATTTGTGAAGGTCACATTTTACCTAGATCGTAATGAAAGCATAGTCACCAAGTTATGCATTTGTGTATTCAATATTGCTATGAACTTGCTTATGTATTTCCGTATGATTTCTTTCCTTTCTTATGTATTTATGTATGATGATCTTCGGGAAGTTTTCTCAAGGTTCGTTGGATGGCTAGCACTTTGAAAACTTTTACAAATTTCACATAATATATTTTATGGCGATTTGACTATAGAACTCATTAAGAACCTTTTCATCGTTGTTCTCTTCACCTCAAAACTGATTTGTCAAATTTCTATTTGTTGGTCCATGTTTGGTGAGCATTTTGTCAAATAGTTTACAAGAATCCTCCTTTTTATGATTTTAGTCAATTATTGTTAGTACAATTCACCTCTACGCACTTCTAGAAAATTTTGACCCTAGTGTGTTTTGCATGTGATCCTTTATGTCCGATAAAAAATTCACTTTTTTCAGTTCGCATGTAATGTTGTCTCCCTTGTGGCGGTTGAAGTTATAGAGTTATTTGCCAAAAGACCTCCCATTATTAGCGATGAATTGGGTTTGGAGGAATTTTACCAAATGTTGAGATTTAAAGTCATTTTAGACATCAAAATACACCAACTTTAAACCTAGAAATTACATGTATGAGTTGCAAGGAATGCCAAGAGGGATTTCATTGTCAAAGCCATTATAGGTGAATGATACATGATTTCATTGCCACATACCTATTTATTATCAAAGCTATACTTGGTTTGTTTTGTGAGGTGTCCTTTCTGCGGTGACTGGTGTTTGCTTTGCACATCTCGATTGATTGTTCACTGCAATGAGTGGTGGGAGGTTTTCTCAGAGGTGTTTCCACTCCAAATAAGAAATGTGAGTAGGAAATTATGATAAGTAGCAGAGTGTGGACCATAATAATTACTTTGATCGTATAAGCATGACTTTATGACATTCATCCAAGGGTTGCATATTCATTCGCAAGAGTTTTTACAGATGAGAAGATTTTTTTTTAATTGATGGATAAATGAAAGATTTGATCACCTCACATGATGTCATGTTGTCGGCCTTGTTGTAGTTGATAGAAGTAGATGTGGAAGCATTAAAAACATAGTTTTTCTTTGATGAAGGACCCATCCAAAATGTTATCTCCATTGTTGTCTTTGTCAATGCCCCCACAACACATTCTTCCACCGTCACCACTTATTGAGATCATTCGTCCTACAACACATTTTTTATATTTTAATAAGCTTTACATGCATGTAAAAATATCTTCCCAAATTTGTCACCTCTCATTTTCTTTTATGAAGTAAACCGATCTATCAAATTTAGTCTATTCTAGTAGCTAAAGGAAATTGAAAAGTTATTTTGGCCCTTTTAATGGAAAATTGCAATCACCTAAATAATGCAAGTAATTTCCACATTTTTATTTCCAACTTTTCATTCATGTCTTCTTTTTATCTAATAAATTAAACAACAATTGAGAACATTGCCATGAAATAAAAAAATAACAAAACCCATTTTCACCATATTTTCCAAAATATTCTCTTTCATTCAATTATGTGCAAACCGGTTAATGGAAATGAATGAGTGACTCCTCCATATGGTTTAAAATAGATCGATACAACATTATTCTTAAGCTCGATACTATGAAGCACGTTTCATATGTACTTCATTGTAAGAAAAAACGTTTTGCACATTGTTTCCCCAAGCATTTTCCCTCCATTTACTTCTCCTCCCTCAAATCACCTCTTTATCGCCCCTCTTCCTTCTCGATGTTTCACTCCCTTGAGTTTTACTTCTTTGACATATTGATTCAGTGTTTCCACTCCAAGTAAGAAATGCGAGTAGAAAATTATGATAAGTAGCATAGTGTGGACCACAATGATTACTTTGGTCGTTCAAGCATGACTTAATGACATTCGTCCACATGTTGCATATTGATTCACAAAGGCTGTTAGATTTGGATACGTGTTTTCAATTAATGGATGGATAAAAGCCCTGATCAACTCACATGATGTCATGTTGTGGACCTTGTTGCAATTGATATAAGTAGATGCAAAAGTGTCAAAAAAATGGTGTTGCACTCTAACTAAACTACCCCTCCAAAATGTCATCTCCTTCATTGTCTTTGTTAATGCCCCACAACACATTCTTCTATCGTCACTGCTTACTGAGCTCCTTCATCCTGCAACACATTTTTTAATATTTTAATAAGCCTTACATGCATGTAAAAATATTTTCCCAATTTTTTCACCTTTCATTTTCTTTTATCAAAGTAAACCGATCTATCAAATTTAGTATACTAAATTCCATATTAAAAGTGTTGGTTTCAACCCTCAAACATATTGGACTTTTAGCATTTTTTTTTTGGTCACTTTAAGTGTAATTTCATTCATGTGGATAATACAACCAAGGTCGAGACGAGACAATGGAGAACATATAAAATAGATGTTATTTGGGTGGGAAGAATTTGATCCATTGAATAGGTGCGGGACATGCATGTTTTTAATTCCCACCTTTTCATTTCCCACTTTCTATTCATGTCTTCACCTTATGTACCAAAATAAAAAATTGACACCATAAAAAATTAAAATAACAAAATATAAAAGCTCAATTGAGGGATAAAATCTTCCTTTCATTCATATATCCATTCCTGAAGGGGCTCAATGATCGATGAGTGTTCCTCCATCACTTGTTTTTCCCCTTTAAGATTGCATTTCGCTCACATGAATTATGTGCACAAGCTTGAGACGATTAAGTGGACCACAGATAGTAGATATTATTTGGGTAGGAAAAATATACAAATGTTATTTGGGTGGGAACAATATGAGCCATGGAATAGGTGCGGGACATGCAAGGTTTTTTTCCACCTTTTTATTTCGACTTTCCGTTCATGCCTTCGCCATAAAAAGTAATATAGTAAGATAGAAAAGCTCAATCAATAGATAAAATCTTCCTTTTGTTCCTATGTCCAATCCCTGAAGGGGCTCAATTATTGATGGGTGGTCATCGTCGCGTACTTTTCTCTAATACTCGAACACAATTGAAAAAGCGGCCTGCAAAGTGGAACATAGATAGCAAATATTATTTGGGTACAAACAATCTTCATCAATGTCACTAATACTTGTTCACTGACTAGAGAGAAACCCTTATCCTAAAACTACATGCAATCGCTACCTTTCGATGCTACACCCACTACACATCTTCCTGTTTATGTTGTGTCCCATGAAACGTGCACTCGATTTCCCTTACATTTACGTGATTTCTAACTAACGAATATATGCAAGAGCTAGAATTGCAAACAATTTTCCATTTGATCAGTATTCTTCGTCCAATCTTTACATTCTGAGATATCTCCACAAACATTTGCATCCACGTCTTCCACAAAATGCCTTTTCTACTTCAAATGATTAACAAAATCTCATGTGGTGGTTGGAGTGTGGAGTTCTAGATTGCTTCCCCATTCTGATTTCCCCACCCTTGCACTTCCCCACCCTCAAACCCCTTCTTCTTTGCCCCTCTTCCTCTCCCATTGTTCTCTCCCTCCACTTTCACAACACAGGCTCGGACGCACACCATGGCGCTGGCCATAACCATGACGACCATTCCCACCTGTTTCAATGTCCAGTGTTCGAGTCCCTCAAACTTACGAATTCCTCGCCTCTTACCTGCATATTGGCCCTGGGAAACTGTATGTCACTTCTTTTTAACCCTTTCTCTGTCTGTTACTTTTTACAATGTAAACACGGAACGAGATGAGCTCTTGTTTTGCCCTGCTCTGTTTTTAATATTTACATTGCAAAGAGGAACTTGATCAGCTTTTGTTTTTCTCCTGCTCTGTTTTAAAAATTGTTTACATCTTACAGAGGCAACGAAATTTATTTCGACGGGATTTAACAAAGGAACGCAGTTAGGCGGTCTTGAAACAAATAGCAAAATGATAATGTAAATTAGGGAACTGAATTCGCTATGTATAATTCGATCTTTCAACAATCTATGACATCTTTAAGAAGATATGCAGAAATAAATTGCAATTTTATGAAATGAATTGAAAATTAAAGGAATATTGGCTTGCGGAATTCGTTATGTATAAATGACATAATACAATTTCATTTCTGTGAAATAGCGAATTCAACGATAGTAATTGTATGTTTACTTATATTTATTGTAATATAAGGGAATAGTTGCTTGCCTATTTCAATGTCTGAGATATGAAACGTAACTAACCAGAGAAAATTAGGCTAGCCTTGGGTAAATTGAGGGCTAAAAATATGGAGTTAATTTACCAAATGACAGAACAAAATTTCCTACCTGTTTTAAGGACATAGGGAAACCTTATAAATTAGAGAAAAGTAGGCTAGTCGGGGGTAAATTGAGGGCCACTTTGCACTGGGCCTCTATGTTCCATCTAGTCCCGAGAAAGAGGAAATGCAGAAACGTGACAAGCGGGGACTGGGGGCTGAGGACACTGGTCATGTTTAAATCTGGGACTACCCCTGTTTAAATTTTTCGTTCTTTTTAAGTGAAGGGTCATGTTTTTGTTTGTTTTTGCCTACAGTTGCTCGCATTGCTCAAAGGTATCTCCAAGAAGTCATAGAGTCTCATCCGTCAAATACCCACATGCTAAAACTCACTCATTCCTTTCCTAGACTTAGCCGAAAGCATTTTATTTATTTTTATATTAAATAAATAAAATTCTTTTAAAAATAGGTTGAGCTAAAACTAAGAAATTTGGGTTATATAAAGCACTTCACCCCATCATTATTACCACAAAACATTCACTGGGAAGAGTTTTTACAGACTAGCTAATTGGCGAGTTATTTTGAGCAATTGTCTGCAACTTCTGTCAGGTATTTCGTTTTTATTTATTTCTTTTGTGTTTGGTTTTGGTTTTTCTCCGTAATCTTTTCTGGTAGTTCCCCTAGCCTTGTCTTTCTTCCTACGACTAGGATTTTGAAGAGCTTTCCATTGATTCTATTGCAAATCGACTTGTCTGCCAACTGCAATTAAATGAATCTCCGCAAATATTCAGAAGTTTTCTTTAATCCAAATCGTGGTTTTTAGGAGCAAGTCATGGTTTTTCAAACCTACCTACATCCTTCGAATTCACGCAACTTTAAAAGTAATTCTTTTGTGCAAGTCGTGAATATGAGCTGCCTTCACGTCTAGTTTCCACGCTGCCTTAACTAAGGGGTTTTCATGCAATTATTAAAAGAAATTTGCTTGTGTAAGTCGTTGTTTTTGCTGCATTCCTCTTCATGTTTCCACGCAGGTATTAAAGGGAGTTGGCAAAGTCAAAACTCATTTTTTAAAAGCTGCCTGCTGCCTCTATCTTTTACGCTGCCTCCCGCTTGTAATTTATACGCAAAGTCAAAGTAAATCACTTAGCAAGTCGTGTATATTGAAGCTGCCTTCCAGGTCTATCTTTCACGCTGCCATGACTTCATGCTTTTCACGCAAATATTAGAGGAAAAGCTAATGCAAGTCGCTGATATTCAAGCTGCTTGTTCTTTCCAACTTCCATGCCAAACATAAGTGCAAAGCGTGATTTTTGAAGCTGCCCTCCACTTCTAATTTTACGCTGCCTTCCTCTTCATGTTTTCACGCCAAACTTAAGTGGAATTTGCAATACAAGTCGTGCAAATCAGCTGCCTTCCCACACCAACTTTTTCGCAAAACTCAAGTTCAAATAAGCTGCCTTCCATGTCTTGTTTTTACGCTGCCATGACTTATGGAGTTTCACGCAATTATTAAAAGAAATTCGCAATGCAAGTTGTCAATTATAAGCTGCTCCCTTCCTTCAACTTTCACGCTGCCTTCCTTCATGGATTTCCATGCAATTTTTAATGAAAAGCTGAGTTTAGATTTGTCATGTGCAAGTCGTGGTTTTTGGAGTTATTGTCTTCCAACTTCAAGCTGCTGCCTTCCTTTCATTTTCACACTGCTGCCCTCTTTAATTTTCAACGCAAGTTTTTCCCTCAGAAAGCCAAAACACAGCCCATGTGAAACACTCCAAAATTGCATGCAAGGTCTCTCGGTTAATTCCTGTAAAAGTCCATGCATGTTGTCTAAAATCTTCCAGTTGAAGCCCACATTGAGTCTACTTATATTTGCCTTCACCGGAGTGCTTTCCAGAATTCAAAATTGCTCATATGCAATTAAAAATAAAAGGGTGATGAGTTTTGTCTGAATTGTTTACGACAAACATTTCACTGGTGCACATACTTGAGAAGAACTGCAAAAGCTTCAAGGATAAAAGAGAAGACAGGTCAGAGGCAACACCCGCAAGCTAATCACAGTCAACTGCTCAGAGGAAATAGATTCGGGTGAAGAAGTTGGTAAAAATCTACGATGATGCCAGATCCAGTTTGGTGAGAATCAAAGGAAAAGAGTCAACCATGTGGGAGAAAGAGTTTCTCGGGTTCAGGACAAGCTATCATTCATATCATTCATTGCTAAAGTAGATGAAGCAAAAGTACAATGCATGTTGGATCAGCATGCAGAGTATGGAAGAAGAACAAAACGGAGAGTGTTGCAGCTGGAATAACTTCTTTTCTTTCTTCTTCTTTCTCTTATTTTCTCGACAAAGCAATTGAGTAATCAATTAAAATTGTAAAACTTAGGTAATTGGCTTTAAAAGCCGTTACTTCAAGTTACTGGAAGAAGTCAATTACTTGGAAATAGGTGGCAAACATGCAGAATAGAAGGTTCTATTTTCAGTTGTAAATCATGCATGTCATGCAAAGAGGAATTCTAGGAGAAAGATTGCCAATTGTTTCCTTTACGGCTTCCACATGTGGGAATTCATAGAAGCTTCCTATTTGTAATTGCCCTCTATGCACTATAAATAGAGGAAGAGCCTACGGGTTAAATAATCACAACTTGTTCATCAGAACTTGTTTAGCAAAGGTTTTTGTAGCTAGAGCATTCTTGAGTTTTCAGACTTTGTGTTGGATCCTTTGATGTAATTTCTGTGAAAGCCGGGATTGAATAAAAGGTGGATTTCCAGAGAACTTTGTGTCTACGGTGCTTTGTTGATCACTTCTATTTAAGGTTTTAGATAAACTTTGTGTTATCTTAGATCTAGGTTAGAAGTTGTTTCTTTCCCTTACTGTTGAATGTTGTGATTTTTCTCTGTTTATTTAATTTGTGTGGATGAGACCAACTTTGATAACTATTGGTTAAGTCAGCACATCTTCCTTTCTTCTTTCCCTACTTCTATTTTTCCCCTTCTGCAAATATCCCATCACAGTTGCTTACTTGCTGCCAAATTACCCAGTTGTGGTTCACGAGCTGAGGGAATTAAAGTAAAACCCTTGAAAGTAGTTATTAGGATTCACCCCTGCAAAATAAGTAAACATCTTACATGGGAGCCTCACTGTTAAATGAGGGAGATTTATCTCATGACTGCCTAGGTTTTACGCTGTGCATAAAATCTAGCCAACAGACACATCCCTAAGGAACATAGACACTTGGCTTGAATGTATTTTCCCTCATCCTTGAACACAATCTGGGGACACTAGTTGGTATGTTGTTTTTTTGATTGATTAAATCTAGATGAGGTTTGGTGGTACCTCACCCTGGAACACAAAAGGGCCCCAATCCCCAGCGATGCTGCTGAATGGGCTTTGGATACCAGATTTATTGTGAAATCACTTTGCATGACTCAATGGGGCAGTACTCTTTTTCGCTCCTAAGCAAATGTTGAACCACAGCCCACATGTGCACTGGCTGGTATGTTAGGGTTGAATACATAAAATGAATTTCCTGTCTGAAACAGATATGAAACATTATGTTGTGCATGACTTTATAAGTATTTTATAACATACCGATCACAGAATAGAATTGTAAATTTTCTGAAAGTAATCTAAAGTAAGGGAATATATGCTTGCCAAATTCATTACTGAGATATGAAATCAATTGTGTCAATGACATAACAAAATTTTCTGTCTGTTTCAACAACACAGGAAAACATAATAAATTAGAGAAGATTAGGCAATCCTTTGATAAATTGAGGGCCATTTGGACTGGATAATATACTAGGTTAAAGTAACTTAAATGATGCATGTTATGATGCTTGAAATGAATTTATCGTTTGTTTTAAGGACGTAACATATACAAGAAACATTATGGTGTATGCGACTTTATATCCATTTTCATATGAATTGCAGATGGAAATTTTGAATTATCTAAAGTTAATAAGCATATTTGAGTGACAATTTTGTTACTGAGATATGAAATAAATTATTTAAATGCAACAGTATTTCCTGAATATTTTAAGGACAGAGCAAAACGTAGTAAATTAGAAAAACTTTGGGAATCCTGGGGTAAATTGAGACCCCTTTGCAGTGGTTGGTATTTTTCTAACTGATGGGTAAATCGAAAAGGGCTCAACAGTGTCCCAGCTACACATAGAAAGAAGCAATCATATTACACTCATGGGATGCCTTCCTTCTGTCAAATTCATGTGAACTACAACACTCCTAATTCACAATCGTGAAATTTATGAATTGTTAGGAATATTGAAAATTCACATAGAAGCCAATTTGGCTAGAACTGCTTTCTTCTATCCATTGGCATCACATAACAGTCTTACATCAACAATCTTATAATGAAGTATCTAACTCCTAAGCTTGTAAGCTGTCAAAAGAAAACTAGGACAGCAAGCAAGCCTAGTATTTTAAACTTCTCGTGTTGCTGATAATCAGAGGTTCGACAGCATAAGAGAACAATGTATCTTTTCATCCCATGCTTCACCATCGAGGAAAGAGGCTCTCAAAACAGACGGATCATCCTCCATTCTGCATAGATAACCTGAAAAAAGTCCTCTGTGAAAGAATCTGTCCTGGCAATAGACACCATCCAATCATTATTGAGAATCCCAAAGCAAAACAGGAGTAAGCTATGCGAGACTAAAAATTCTCGAAATCTCTCTCTTACCAAACTTATGGTCTTGAAGGACCTGAGGAACAGAAACAACAGAGGAAACTGAAACAGAGAATTAATCTATTAGTCTTGACAAACCCTGCTTCAGCTTCATTTTCTGGCACAGAGCAAAAACAACACAACTGCAGAAGCGCCATACAGGCATCCTCCATAAATTTTATTCTATATAATATCTGAAGCTGTGCCACCTTTTTTCAGACCAAGTAATGCAACTATAAGAGTATAATCGAAGCCTCCATCAGAAAACTGACATGACATAACACTAATATTTTCAAGCGCGGTTTCCATATTGCAGCCATGTAAGGAATAAAGAGACCAAGTGAAAACTCAGATTATCAAAAAGGGAGCTAGTGTCAAAATAGCTCAAAAAATCCTATTTTCCATGGAGTTTTCTGTAAGGAGGGACAGGTTTCCAGTATGGCAAAAATTTTGCTTGGATTTTGGGGATGATTTTCATCTTGTTGTCCGAAAATTTTAAACTTGTCAAAATTTTAAGATTTTTCTCCAATGCCAATATTTGATCTAACCTTTGTGTTAACTTCATTGGTTCCCGAGGCATCAATTGCCACCGACAAAGCTAACAATGCAAAATGTCGGGCTTTGGTGGCAGTTCGGAACTGACTCAGGCTCCCCACGGCTCTGTCTCACCTGATGAGGGGTGTCTCTCATTGTAATCTAGAATGTCACAAGGACGCATCCCATGCCTGCCTTGAGTTAAAACATCCATTTTTTCTGAGACTGAGTTTTGGGCCTTCCAAGCCAGCACCCACTTGAGATCGTCCCATCACCCTTTGGAAAGCTAGCTGGAACTATTCAAGAGTTCCTTGTGTCCCACATCGATCCATGGAGCTCAACTCAGCTTTGATAAGATCAGCTCCTTGTTATGGCAGCATACCCAATCCGCTCTTACTTTCCACATGGAATAAAGCTCTAAGATGAAGCAAGTTATGGTAGCACCAGGCTTCAGTCTGATGAATTCCAAGGCACTGAAAATCTCAAAAGAAGGTTCCATCAAGAGTTTCTCCAGGAACGACTTTCCTGCAGGTGCAGTCTTACTTCCCATGTGATTGGCATGCCTGACAGATACAAATGACTTATGGAGTGGACATTGAAGAACATACAAACATTTTCTCCTCATTTGTTATCATTATTTGCCTGTGCGGAAGTCTTTTCATGTATGTAGCCGAGCTGAGGAGATGGGAAGATTTGTAGTGGTTGCAAGCTTGCACATTTTTGTTATTGCCAACACCAGGTCAATCATTAGAAATCTGGCCACGTGCAGAGTGAATTTCGAAGATGAGAACTTGGAATGGGAGATGGATAAAGACAGAATGGTGTCTTGTAGTTATGAATTGACATCGAAGGTCTGGAATAAAAGTGCAAGACTGTGAAATCAGTGTTCACGTGGCGCAGGTTTTCTTCATCAGCATATAGAGCCTGATCTGGCATTGACAAGTTTATGTCTTGGCATGAGGCCTGACTCAATCTCACAATAAAACAATGGTTCCAAGATGGCCATCTTTTCCATTATAGACCCCACTAGAAACAGTTATCCTCCCCGCCCATGTCAGGGCCAAGCCCCAGCTTATTAGCTAAGCCTGTCCAGAGAAACTATGGCAAAGAAAAGAAATCAAAGCAGTAGGATGAGAATTGAGTAGCTGAGCCGAGGAGATTGCAAGAAAAAGAGGAGCAGAATTTGGGGAAAATGCCATGACAAGGAGCTGTTCACAGGATTCAAGTTCGTTTGTGGGAACTTATGACGATCTTGGAAATCATGCAAAACACCATCATTCACTAGCTTGGTCACAAGAAATGGACCCTGATCGTCAGCGAAACTGGTGGGGATTGAAGCTCAATACAACATGCTATGCTGAATATACAATATAAAGGCAGTGTTACGCTGGGATGCGTGCCCCATCCCCAAACCATCTCTGACATCCGGGATGCCTTGGGTGGTTGGGGACGTGGAAAAATGTCCTCCTTACGCACCCCCAAATGTAAAAATGAAGGGGATGTCTTGGGACGTTCCTTGAGTTTAGGAACACACTTGGTGTTAGAAAAATAAGCAAATGTAGAGAGAAACAATTACAATGCAAGCAATAAGAAGTAAACAGGTTCAAAACACATATACAACTATTACATGGAAAATCCGGTAATGTACTAGGTAAAAACCATGGGCAAAGATCTCACAAAGTATTTTATTGCTCAAGAATAAATCTGTTACATCAATGGCAGTCACCACGCACTAGCTCTAATGATTACAGGCTTGTACGATCATACAACTTTACTATTCATGGATCCCTTTTATAGAAAGAACTCGTAGTACAATATTGTGTGTAGTACAAACTGGCGCGTACCATATTGTATAGACTTCCCAAAAAGCGTTGTATGAACGCCAATTTTTTTCCGTTCGGCCTAACGACCTTGTTGTGGTAAGGGGGCTACAACCGCCCCCTACGACCCCCGGGCATTAGGCCCTTGTCACGCCCGACGCATGCGATTCGAAGGAACTTTGTACACTCGAGTCAACTTGCCAACTTGCCAACTTGGTTCTACCTACTCACTCAATGCTAACTTCACATACCAACACGGGACATCCAGTGGTGCTTCGAGGATTTGGGGACTCTAATAGGGATGCCATGACGTCCTCGAGACGGCTGGGGATGTCCTAAAGTCCCGGAGTTCCCAAAGCCCAACAAAATTTTAAAATAGTATAGGTTGTCCCTGGTGCTTGGGGACGGGACAAAACATCCTTGCGCACCCCTCAAATGCAAAAATGAAGGGGACGCCCGGGACGTTTCCTAATTTTAGGTAACGCACCGGGACATCTGGGTGCTTCAAGACTTCGGGGACTCCAACGGGACGTCATGACATCCCCGAGATGCTTAGGACGTCCCGAAGTCCCAATTTTTTTAAAAATATATTAAAATAGATTAAAAACATAAAATATTATGACTTTGAAAAGAGGAAAATGAAAACTAGTACTTTATGCAATGATACTAGATGTAAATCATTTTCCCATGCAAAGTTACCTTCCCAAGAAATGGACTTTTGTTGTTTTATGTAGGTTCCAAAAGAAGATATTCTAATGAGAGGTTGCTGCTATTTTACATTTTTAAGCCTTTCTTATACATAGCAATAGCATCTATAAATTCACATGCATATTTTAAAGGATTTCTTTAGTTTCAAAATTTTGTTGTGCAAGTCTTTCTGCCTCTTTTTGTATGATAATGGAGGCTTTACCAATATATTAGGATGTTCTAGAGGCCAACTTTGTATTTAAGTTTTTAGTGTTTTTGGTTACCTTAGCTGGTTTTTGTCTATGGATGGCTATTCATGTAGTTTGCATGGCCTCTACTGTTCCAAAAAGCTATTTTTTTAATTCAAGGATATAATCATATAAGTGACATGATAAAGAGATGTTGCATGCCCTTTGGTAACATTGCTGGCTATGGTGCTGAAATTATAATCTTTCATGTTTTTTCCAGGGTTAGGGGACCCATTGTATATTTTTAATAGTTATATATTCTTTTAATTTCTGCCTCATGTTGTTTCCAAAATTGAGGAAATTTTTGCTGTCCGGAAACCTTGACCCTACGTTTGACATCCCCCGTCCCGTGGTCCGAGGTTACACTATGTATAAAGGTGTGTTCTATGATGTCGGTCGAGGTTCGACCCAATCCCATATAGGCTTGTTCTAAGTCGACGTCATTCTATCGCACCAATAGGGGAATTATGGAACTGCTCCTGTGTTCCATTAGTTCCTCGATAGGGCGATAGGACTAGTCGAGCCTTACTCCAAAACGGGTTGTTCTACACTTGCACATAAAGCACAACTCAAGCGAGGATATATTTGGTGGTCACAAGAATATTAAAATCAATGACATGTGAAGCATTTTCAAACTCAAAAGACACCTTGTCAAGTAGCTTACGAACATTATAAGGGATGTTATGGCTCCTCTTTATTGGATAGGTACCAACTACGAAGCAAGCATCCATAGTCACACAAAAGCTCCAGATCACTTCTTTAAAGCTATTAAAAGTCCTCCCGCGACAACCATCCAGTTACACAATTTACAATTGGTACTATGGCACTTCAAGTGCAAAATGCATTCCTAAGGAATTTTTGAGACTAAAGTGTTAGAAGGTGATCACCAATTGTTTGACAAAATGCTTGAAAAGAATATTATATCACACAATTCATTATCCATGGTTCCCATAAAGTTGTTGTCAATTGTTGTGCCCATTCGTAATGCAGGCTTAAAGTGCAAGTCAAATAATGTGGGCATTTGCTTGGAGGATGTGTAGTGATCAATTCAATTGAAGCCATAAAATATAATTAATTTATTAATTCCTTTATTGCATTAATTAAATATTTCAATAAGTAATAGCTATAACTCAAGTTGAGTCAAATTGAAATCATAAGGTAGGTTAGAGTTGAAAGTAGTTATTTAACTACTTTTGGGAGAAAATGCCTATATAAGCCTGGAAATAAATTATAATGGGATCTCTTTTTCTCTCAATCCTAAGGAGATTTTTCTGCAAATTTGTCTGTACATACCTCTTATTGTTCCATGATTAAAATAATGCAAGAAAATGAGATAATTTTCACCCCATGGTGTGAATGCTTTTGAATCATAAAATTGTGCTTCACTATTTATAGTTGGATGATGTCATTAATACCTCTATCCTTTTCCATTGCATGCGATACTTGATATTGTAGGATTTGTACTGCATAGCTCTGTGAGTGGACTTTGTGCCATACACACACAATTAGGGAGCGATGAAGGTGCTTCTAGTTCTTATTCTCTGCGACAATTGTTGTATTCTGCCTTTCATGTGAGAGAGAGGTTTCTATTTTGTGTTCACCTTGAGATATCCTAGTAGTTTTCTGTGTTTATTCTGCTGTAGGTTTTTCTCTTCCTCCTCCTTGCTCCCCTTTCTCCTTCCTTTTTTGTTCCCTTTGTGCTTTCAGGTTAAAAGCACCAAAAATACAAAACACCCCATCATACGAGGGAACTGCCCCTCTCAAACGTAGAGGAAGATCACCCTGTCAATAGGTATTTTCCCTACTGTTGCAGGTTTTATGCCGCTTCAGTTGGGCGAGTCATTGAAACAACTGAAATCATGCACAATGACATAAAAACTGCCAATGCAATTGTGACAATGAAAATTGAATTGAAATTCCAATCACAGATACATAATATCTGATTGTTAAATGATGAGAAACTTAATTGTAACAAGACTCTAAGCCTCATATGACAAAATGGAAATAAAATAATTATATTTGAGCCATGGTACAATGCTAACCTGCAAATATTGATTAAAAAGCTCAATAATTATAGTCCGCATTAGACACATCTGTCATGAGCCTGAATAGCTCCTCATCAGTGCTCTATGAGTCTGAGTTGTGTGCCTCCTCCAACAAGACCCTAACTGATCCCGGCTGCACCTCATGATCCTCATCTACTTGTCATGATTCCTTAGGCTCTACATCCCATTGTTCTATTGGAATCTCTTAATACTCACTCATCTTCCTGTTCTAGAGGCACAAGGCATGTGTACAACAAGTAGCTTTTCGTCTCTTTGATTCTTTTGGTGTTTCTTGATAGAGTGAATGAAGCTATAGCAAGACCAATTCCTCCTAGCAACATAGGAACTAGCAACTTGAAAAAGGAGGCAAGTGACAAGTGTTTATAACATCCTTAGACCTCCATGTAGCTACCATCATCCTGTTCTCTTGTTCTAGAGCGAGTCTATCTTCTCTAGCAGCTCTCTTGTAGCTTGTGAGACTGGCAAGTGCCACCCAATAACCCTGAAGTTTTTGCAGCCTCCTTTGGGGTAAATTTTCGTAAGGGCCTTAGAGAAGCCCTTCTTCACCTCCTCATCATTGATGGGAGTTGTTCTCCTAGGCCTCTACGTGTTGGGAGGTGAATTCCTTGATGCGGTTGGAGAAGAGAAGTTTCCTTGTGTTCCACAACTTTCTCATTTTGCTCTCTTCTTAAGTGTTTATTTCAACATTGCAACACCTAACACCACAACCTGGTATGTGAAAATGTGTGCATTAACCCCGGGAGCCTCCTAGTTGGATTGAAGGGTAACTTTTTATAGAGCCCTTCAATTACGAAGGGCTAAAAATATGTCGCCCTTATAATGGAATGGAAAAATAAGTACTAGCTTTCATTTTTAATCTTCTTGGATGGAAATTTTTTTACCTAATATTTAAATGAATTTATTTATAATAGGTAGTAGTAATAACTTGATTTTGTTACATATATACAGATTTGTATCTTCACTTACTTTTAAACATGTGGGAACTCTAAGACGGGTGTCTCCATTCACATATAAGTGATGTTTTACAAAGTTTTGTCTCTCTTTTTGAGCTTACAATTTGTTCACGTCAAATCTTTCTGGTTGCTCTATCCATGCTTCTTATTAGGGCTGCGTTCCTTAAAGGACAACATACTTAACTACTTTACCACTCTCCCCATTTATGCCACTTAGATTTTATCTATGTTTCTTCGAGTTTCCGGTACAAGGGGATGCGTTTTAGGATGGCAAACAATTTCCCTAGACATCCCTTCCAAGATGTCTCTTTCTAACAAAATTTTTAACACTAATCTTCTTGATAGGATAGAGGTTTGGGGCTGTAGTTTAGGATCTCTTGTTTGGGTGCATATTACAAGACTATTATGCTATAATGTATGATTCATTATATGCAGACAATTTCTCAATGCATCATCAAAGCCAAATTTGTTGTCCAACCTCTTCATCTCAAGAGTTTGTTTAGACTCATTTTCTATCTTCACTAATTTACTAAGTGATTTGGCCTTAGGTGGACAGTGTCAATATTGCCCTTTGTTTTAGAGAGGGTTGCCTCGTTGGGGCTCCCTGACATTGATATTGTCAGACACGGGACTGTCTTGCTTCATCAATCTATCAACATCTCCACGAACCAACTTCCTCCATTGAGATATTCATTGGACGTCCGGCCTCTCACCTTCTTTGCTGACAAAGGATATGACCAATGGAATTGTTAGGGAGGACATATATTGACCATATATTTAGGTCACTTGGACCTCACCCCCGCAGCCGAAAATGCGAAGATTGCTTTCTATGCTGAACAATTCTTGTAAGTCGCTGGTGGCACCATCATCCGACTCGACTATCTCCACCATCACTTGTTCCAAGGATTGATGATTCTACTTGGCCAAATCAGGTTTTGTTCCCACTAGTCAGAGTTGAGACAAGCTACCTTGTTACACGAGACGATATGATTTTCTTCCTTTGTTCTCTCTAGGAAGAAAAGACCGAGTAGTGTTTTATTTGTGGGTGTCTTGTATACTATGAGATTCAAGTGAGGTATCATTGCTTGTAGAGAGACTCGGGAGGTTCCCTTAGCACCTTATTTTGTTGTGCCGAACAAAGGTGCTTGGAATTATAGGAGACTTCTAGGAATCCTAGACTGCTTATATCCTTTCAGCCTATCCTAATTGTTGGCGGTGTCAAGCACTCTATGGATACTACAATTTCGCTCATAGATGGAAATAGGATAGTGAGACGACATTTTTGTTCATGTGTTGCCATTAGGGTACCCCAATCCTTTTTCTTGCATCAAGCATGGTGGATCAATTACACTTCAACTTTGAGAGCCACCTAGTTCCTCTCGTCCAAAATCCAGTTTGTGGGAACATGCCAACAATACCAGTTTCCTATCTACTTTTGGAGGACTGTTGGCCATGGATGTTAAAAGAGGTTCTATTGGGAGCATCTTGCTTTCTCTTAGGATTGTTCATTGGATCCTTCTTTGGTCATAGTCATGTCTTGTATTGAATCTTTCATTGTGAGTGATGATGAAGGTTTTGGTCCTTCTATTACAGTCTTTAATATAAACTAGAGCTAGCTTTGATCTCCAACATCGGTCTCTAGCTTCGGTCTCACTCCCTTGACTTGTTTTCTTTAGGGCTTCCCTTTCATATGGTTATTTGTATTTGTATTTGGATCATATGGCTTTATCCTATTGGACTGTATAGGGTTTACTGTCTTTTAGTTCTGCCCCGCTAGTTATGTTTTTCCTTGTTTTATTCTTAGTTACTCATTTTTATAAGTTCTTTTAACGCTTCTACACACTATTGTAGCTTAATGTGCTTTTGAACCCCATCGACCTACTTTGGTTATTTGTGGACGTTAATGAAATTGATTTCTTTCTTACCTTCCTTATATAAGAGTGTTTATGTCAATGTGGACGTATTATATGTTGTAACCTTAGTCAAACTAAAGAAATGGGTACCACCACAAGTTGTGGATGATTTGTTTGTGTCAAGTATTTAAGTTGGTGTTTGTCATTGTGGAAAGTCGTAGAGGTGTGAAGATGTCACAAATGTTTTTGAAATAAAAGGATACACTTTTGGTTTATATTGAAAGAGTTCGTCGAGGAGTGAAAACATCTTAAGAGGTATGATGAACCAGGAGATATGTTGAAATTTGGGAAAAATATTCTTAGGTTAAAGTAGCAGTTGTTAATGCACTGAAATGTCTGATCTAAAGCTACCCACAGTTCAAGCATAACATGGAATGTACTAAAGTGGGGGACATTTATCTCAAGTACAATATCTACATCTACTCTAAAATGTTATGGGAAAATGAAAGAGAAAAGAAACACAAAAGGGGTGATACACAAGATATTTTAATCCTTTCCTCTACTTGATCACAACACAAGAAAACTAAAACATGCAGAAACACAAGAAAACTAAAACATGCAGAACTTAGTATTTAATTGACACAATGAGATAACAGAGCAAAGGTAAGATCTAACTTGAATATGAAAATGGAGCTAGATAACATGAGAAGAAAGCTGAAGGAAATTCACCACAACACCTTTTATCAATTACACTGAATACACAATTGCTCTCTATTAAATTAAAAGTACTGGACATTGTTCTGCATGAATTTGAAACCTAGGCTATAATACTGCTGAAATAAAAACAGGAATTCAAGCGAATTCAAGGAAAGATGATGTGAAATATAGAGAGGCTCTCTTTATTTATTACAAATCTAGAAGAAGATAAGGAGAAGAAGTAGAAGTAGCATGCTATTAGGGGCTAGCTTGGAAATTCCATAATTATCCTTAGATAATAATATCCATCCTCATCCTAACTAAAATATTCATTTAATTCTTCACTCAAGTTCCTTTGAATATTTTAATATAAAAGCTAAAATAGCTTTTAAATCCACCAAAATATGATAAAAAAATCCTTTAATTATTCTTTTAGTGCTTTTATCTTCACGTGGATATTACAAAAATAGCTTTTAGTGCTTCCATTGTCTGACTTTTTAAATATTGAATGCTTTAAATACGTTTTTAAATTTGAAATTGGTGCATATCCAAATATATTAAATGTTTAGAAAAGCTTTTAATTTAATTAATTAATGAAAACAAAAAGCTCTTATTAATTCCCATCCACTTGTTGCATTCTCTTAATTCTTTCAAATAAAATAAATGGGCACATTTATCCATTGCAACATATGAATTAAATAAAGAAGTAATTCATAACTAATATATATGCAATATTTAAATTGTATGACCCATATAATAAATTATGGCTTTTAATTTGAGAATGAAAAGGTTGAGAAATCAAGATAAGATAAGATAATAATATTAATGTCCAACAAATGACCACAAAAGTAGGTCAAAGGGACTGCAAAGTACAAATGTGTCCATACAAAGCGGGAAACCAAAAGGTTTCCAAAAGAAGTATAAAGCAAGAGAAGAGGTCAAAGACCAAAAGTGAAGCGAAGCGGGAAACCAAAAGGTTTCCAAAGAAGTACAAAACATGAGAAGGGAAGAAGAGACCCGGAGTCAAGCAATAGGGAATGTCTATCCAGAATGGTAAACCCATCTCTCCTAACATCCGAGGCCGATTGGAAGAAACTTAGAATAGTGTGATGATCAGAAGAAGAGGAAGAGGAGGTGAGATGACGAGACCTCCCCTATGTTGCTGTCTGTTGAAAGTAGTATGTCTCAAGGACACGGTGGATTTGGTCCTCCCAATGGAGCTGGAATTGGTATAATAGTTCTTGGGAGATCTGGGGGGGTTACATATGCACCCCCTGAACTATACCGATCTGGAGTGTGACGTTGTATTGGTATCAATCTGGTGCTTAGTGCCTCTCTCCGAGGGTAGTGTCGAGAAAGAAAGAAGTGATCCTTTGGGGAGAGTCTGCTCTGTTAAGTGTCTGAATAGTGTGATCCGAAGCCTAAGAGCCTCCTGCATGTATAAAGCCAAGCACTTTTGATTGACATATTTGAAAAAGTCAGTAAGTGCATGGGTCCCTTTGAAAAGACAATGGAACCTCCCCCTAATCTCGTAGTAGATGGGACAACAGAAGATGAAGTGTGCTTTTGTCTCGACCTTTTGAAGACTGCACAACTAGCAAGTCTTGTCTGACCAATCGATCGGTGGTCTGTCTCACTCCAAAGCCTATGAGAACCCACTCTAAACTGACCAAGGGGATGCGAAGAGTGTGCATCCAATGGCGAAGGGTATACTGAGGATGGATAATAAGTTCGTCACTCAACTCCAAGAAGTGCTCCGCATAAAAAGCCATCTTCGGGCGTAACCCACCATGAGGATTCACCCAAGTGGTGTGGATGAATTGTCTATAAATATCTCTCTAATGATCTTGTTCAGCTCTTGTCTAGAAGGAAGAGGATGAGCCGGTGTGTCCAAGGAGTATAAAAAGGAGGAAGATGATCCATCCTAATACCCACTGACTCTAAGAGAGCAAAAACCCCAACATACCAACAACGAGCACGACCTGGAGAATCAGAAAGGGCAATGCTCTCTGAGGAACAATATGCCAAATACGGGTACTTGTCTCTCCCCTCCATCGAGTCAGCAAAGTTCCGGATATGGTGCAAGAAGGAAACCAGATCAAAAATGGTCTCCATCTTGAAAAGGACGGGCCCCAAACTCCACAAGAATGATGTGATGGGGAATGAACTGCTTGCACTTGATGAAGCGACGAAGGAGAAGTGTCTGGACTCTCTCGACGGTGAAGCCCAATCCGACTCGAGTAAAGAAGGCCCCCACACCACAAAGCCATAAAGAACAGTGGGTCTGATAAGGGAATCCATGAGGGACATCTTGGAGGAGATGTCCTAAAAATGGTGCCGAAGCACTGTCGCTCGAGGAGAGCTAAGGAACCATAACCCTTATTGACACGTGGTTGGAGGGCTTGTCTCAAATTGAGGACTAGAGAACTGCACACCCAAGTAAGTGTAGGTACTGTAATCTCAATCTCCTCCCCCGAAGAAGAAATGGAGGTGTGAGGTCTTCAACCCGTTGAAGACCATAACCTTGGTTTTACCTAGGTTGACCGTCAACCGGAGATCACAAAACAACCCTAAGGCATCCAACTTGTCTTTGTAGTCCCTTAGGAGATGAGGCTAGGAGGACCATGTCATCAACAAACAAAAGGATAGATATCAGAACCTGGTGGAGGAGGCACATGTCACCGTCCTAGATATGCTCATGAAGAAAGGTCTCAAGCTCATCAATGTAGATCCCAAACAAAGTGGGCGACAGGGGGAAGCCTTGTTTAACCCCAACGGTACTCTTGATGAAATTTGATATCCCATGAATAGTATGGAGACGACCAAGAACAGTCTCATATAAACGCATGATGGCAGTCAAAAGGATCTCGGAAATGCCAATGTTTTTGAATTTGGTTCTATTACAATATTATTTCAGATTTACCATTTTGAAGACATAAAAACATACAATAAACTTGCTGCCCTACCATAAAAAATCAGACAACACATCTTCCACAATCAAATTTGTAGACAAACACTTTTCTTTCTTGTAAAACCAAACCGCTTTCTCCCACAATCAACTTTCACAACATTGCTGTAATTTCTGATTTACTCACACCAAAACCAACAAGCACTCCATTTATAAAACATTTTCAAATCAACGTTTCGACAACTTCTGCTCAAGCTAAAACATCTTCATAGCTCCTGGACAAGCTACGACTAACTAGCTCCCGATCTAGTTAGTGCAACTATAGAATTGCCCCTCACACCCCTTTGGATGACACTTGACAACCAAGTATATCCAGGCAGGGTAGGGAAATTTCCGCGTGTTCTCGCTCCAGTTGAGTGCGACAACATACAAGATGACATTAACTCCGAGCTTAGATGTGAGGTCTTTCGCTCCACCACTGCATCCAACCTCATCGTTGAACAATTCCGCTCACTAGACACACAAGCCTTACCAACACGTGAACAACTCTGCCAACAGATCCGTGACATCAGACAATTGCAGGCTAACCTTAAGAGTTGAGTTATTTCTTCATCCTCGGGTCTAGCCTCGTCCTATTCCCTTTTCATTCCCTTGTTCATATGACCGTCCTTGGGCAAGACCAGCCTGAAAGAAACAAACAGATTTCACGAGTGATCCAACCCAACCTTGCTCCATTTCAAAAACCAACATTGACAGGAACTACAATACTTGGCACTTGTTGAGACCAACTATTGTAGGACTTGCATGCTTAGCCAGTTCATTGCTTTGGACAAACAATTCAGGACAACAAAACGTATTTGGTATAGGTTGGAGCATCCTTCTAGGCACACACATCAACCATGTTTAGATCACTAGCCACTTACACCACATCATCCTCACGTTGGCTGTCTCGGCCTGGCCTTGAGAAGTCGAGTAAGCCTGGAAAAATCTTGTGCTTTTCTAGTGTGTACAATCACTTAATGTTTTTTGCTTGCAGGCCATTTTTTAGGATAACAAAGCATACTCTGCATTGTGAAGGTTATGGAGTGTGGTGAGGTGTCTAAAGAATCGGAGGACATATTTGAATTGGGTTTTTGGTTTGATTTAAGAATCCACCCTTAAAAATAGAATAACATTTTGTTTCATAGTGAATTTTAATTGTTCAATTTGAGGCTGTGTTTGACAAAATGCCAAATTCTTGCTTCCTTGCTGTCTAGTCTTGTGTGAAGGCCGAAAAGAATTGTTTATTGGTTGTTTGGATACTTGTATGTTTGGAGAATACTAATGGATCAATTTAGAGCCCGTTCAATACGTTTTAGCTTTCATTTAAGCCTTGTTGTGTGCTCTAAATGGGTGGAAACAGTCCCAATTTGCCAATAAAGATTAAGTACTTTCAAGGGTATGTCCTGTGAACTGAACATGATCACTCATGGCTATTTGTAAGCCTTTTATTGATTCTGAGTATTGCAAAACAGCGTTGGTCTCTTTTTATGCTATTTATTCACTTGAAAAGGTGGGATAATGTCTGAATTTTGGTGAGTGAAATCCTTTGTGTGTAATGAAACCTTCAAAGGGATGGGTTGATCTTCTGTTTGAATGCTTTCAGTATACTTCATCTCAATTTCTGTGGGTGATAAGACTGAAATCGGTTTCTTGCTGCAAGGACAAGGTTGTAATTACCCTTTCCTCAACTGCATCAAAACAACAAGCGACACCCTTACCTAACTATTCTGATCCAGCACTTTAGAGTATTGAAGGAAATAACGTTGGTCTTGAGTGCAGATTAGATTGAAGATGATTCCCCCATGGAATACCAGTACTTGGGGAAAGTAGGATTATGAGCGGAATGGGTTCCAAATCCAATCAGCGGTAATAGAATGATATCATCATGCTTTTCATTCTCTCTGTTGCTGCAATATTCTCACACGGGAAACTGCCACTCAAATTTAGCCCTATCTGTGTGAAAACCCTCCTTGCACCTCTAGGGTTTTCATTTAAGGGTATAAAAGCCCGAGACTTAGTTCTAAGGCTATAAATACCTCAACCCCAGCACACAAATGTTTACTACATTGGTGAAATAGACTCAATCAAAGTCCATCAAAAAGGGCAAAAAAGATAAAGAGCATTATGGCAGCAAACAATGATGGGTGTCTAATTGATGAGGATGAACCAACCAGGCCAGAACTTGCAGATCTGGCCACTCAAGTGAACTCCATTCAAACTTTACATCTATTTCCTGGTGGATCTCAGGTTTATGCCAAATAAACTCTTTGAATATCGTTGATGAATTTCAAAACCTAGCTAAAAAGAAATACCCCCACTTTACCCAATTGGGGTCTACACCTTAGATGATTTGCAGCTTTTCAACACTCTTCTAACTATGCTAAACACCACCCATATCGAACCTTTCTCGCACACTTTTAATAAGCAGAAGGATCCATTTACCACTCCCATGCTACTTGCATGATCTTCATACGGGCAACTTGTCATTAGGACCAACGTAAAGCATTTTTCTGATTATACCCATAATCAAGAAACTCTGCATCAGGCATCCACTAGCCAAGGTCTAAACAACTCATTGAACCCCTCCACTAACCCCACACTACCTCCCAAATAAGCACTGTTATCACAAAAAAACCACACCCTCTGATTTGTCATGAATGAGCAATCAATGTTTTTAGGTGACATGGGATTGTCCCCAAGTGTGGGACCTTGCTGCTTGAGACAAACCTCCGAGAGAAGTCCTAATGCTAAAACTACTCCTACTACTGGAAATGCAGCTACCTAATCTTAATCTAACATTCACATGGACCAAGGAAAGAGAGATGCATGAAAATGGAAATCCTAAGCTAACAGAGGTGATAGCACCAAAAAAGGGGGAAAGACACTCTCAATGAGGGAAAAATGGGAGGAAATGATGATGAAGAGGGCAGACATGAGTGCCACAAATCAAAACAACACCTTACCTTCCATTTCCATGCAAAACACAACAAAAATAGATCCCCATGAAAGTGGAGAAACATACACAACATACCTGCAATGGATGAAGAGGCAAGAAAATACAACAAAACACAAACTAGGGAAGAGAATAGGCCACAATACGTGATTTTTATTGCCTTAAAAGGATGCATGTGGCATTACATTCAAGGAGGAAGGCATAAACACATTGCAAAAGTCCAGATTTGAGATATGTAGCTCAAAAACACTTGTGCAACACTTCAAAATGATGCTCCCGTATTCTGAGAGGGTCTAACCTTTACAAATGAGCATCAATGCCAAATATATAGAAAAATAGGAGAGTAAGAGGAGGGAAAAGAGAGGGAAATTTGGATTTTTTCCTTAACCACCAACAACATGTATTAAATCACTAAAAACAAGCATGGGCACCCTTGCAAGACCATTCCCCATGTCCTTTTTCTTGTAGGAGAAGGTATGGGCACCATACTTCATCAATTATGGTGGTTGAGCTACTTGGAAATGCACTTTCAATTATGTACCTGTATTTTCCCCTTTTTCTCCCACCAAACTCCATTAATTTCGAATCTCATGCCAAATTGAAGTGCATGACAAAACCTTTCCAACAAGACCGATTTTGTCAAGTTTGGAGTTACAGGGAGGAAGTTATGGCCAAGCGGATTTACGGAGCTCGAGAGGAAGACGCAGCGTGAGTTCCTTGCGGGTCGTGACACGTGTCGGCCTCTAAGTGGCTATGGGTGTTAGGTGTTTGTCACGTGGCAACTTTTGATTCATCAAGGGGTTTGAGACCTTTGACTACGGTTTGCGGTTTGTAAGGCCGTAAAATTTTGGTTATTTTGGCACATTCTAATTGGTGTGGGGGCCGGACATGGAATTGCAAGTATATTTTGGTTATTCCGTGGACTTGGAGTCTGCAGAAACATTATTGTTTGAGAAGCCCCTGGAAAGATGCCACGTGTTTCCTTTCCTAGCTCCGTAGATTTTGTCCTTAGCCGATTTTCAAACTTTTCGTGGGCATAAAAAAACCCGTGATGCTCGACTTGCATTTGACTCACGAGACTGATTTGGTGCTGCAAAGGTCTATCTCGCATCAAAATCCTTTGAGTCCCGAACCGATGCTCCTTTGTTCTCGTAGGTTAGGAGAACCCGCGGAACACTAAGTTCTTGCACTCTACGGATGAATAACTTATCTCCCGCGGCTTTCTTTGAGCAAAAATGGCTAAGTTGATTTTTGATGAGTTGTTCAAAATTACAAGGGGGGCTAATTTTGGACAACAAACACCAAAAGAGAAGGCCACACATAACCCTTTAAAACTTTTACTGGCTGATGTTGCCAAAATCTATGAGGCTCTTTAAAGATCATTTTGAATGATAAGTTAGATGCATTAGGAAACAAGCTGAGTGATCATGGGGCTTTGTCCCCTCCTTGGAGACCTCACCACACCGTAGTCACAACAAGCTGCCTTCCAAGCCCAACAAGCTGAACACATTGAACTATTGCAAAAAAATATTGAATTTCAACAGCTTTTGGTCCAGAATATGGAGCAAATTCATCTATTTGAGCCCTTGAAAAATCTTATTGAAGGGTTCATCATTGGAACCACAGTGACCAGCAGATCCATTATGAGAGTAAAATACAATGCCAGCCTATCCTCCTCTACCCACCAAGCTCAACACCAACGGTTAAGAACCGAGTCAAGGAATGGGGCTACTGCTGCTGTAAAAATATTGCAAGAAAGGATAATGTACGAATGTAGACTTGGAGCTGAGCTTAGACCAACCTATTACAAGAAATATCAATGTAAAGCTCAAATTTTGTAAACATGCTGTGAATAGATCTAGGAAAAACTTTATGGCTTACTTCTTAGTGATAGCCATAGATTATAATTTATAATAATATTTTGAATCCTGTTTGTGGAATTGCATTTACAAATTTCAAAGCAATGGGGATGAATCTCATAATTATGGTCAAAGTTGTTACGTCTCATATCTATGTATCTCATAGTTCTGTTTTGTGACTTCTATGCTTTTTGACAGCCAAACTATCTTGGGCTAAGTCTATCAGCCCTTTTACTTCTCTCTTGATGATGGTTGTTGCAACTTATGAAAACTTGTAACATAGTTTGATGTTGGAATTTGTGTAACATTAATCCTATAGATATATACATCTTTTATTTAAAAAGGAATTTTGAATTTGAATAAATGAAGTTGTAGTAAGTTTTGATAAATTGAGAGGAAAACACATTTGTTCAGTGCAGAAATAAACCATGATGATCACGTGTATCTTATTGTCTCTCCTCCACTGTTTTTGTGCTGGTATTATGTATATATCATTGTATATAACTAATGTTTTACTGTGTTGAATGCATTTTGGTCTTAGATTTTAGCTATGCACCTAGTGCTTTTTGTAATTTTGGAAGCCAAAACTCATATGAAAATTAGTAGATGGTTTAATATTTTTCTATCTTATGATCAAGTATATGCCAACTGACGATAAAGCCTTGTGCATATGTCATGGACGAGAAAGAATTATAATTCTTTAAATATTATGTTGATAGTTGGCATGCTCAACAAGTACTCACCGCTTTTTACCAACCAAGTAAACTCTTGGAAACACGCCACATCCTGCAGGTGAGTTTTCCATCAATACTTGCAGTACTTGCGCTTATCACCCAAAACTCGGTAATTTTCCCTTGTAGACTTGCTAGACATGACTGAGACGCGGAAAAAATGCTTCAAAAACACTTTGTTTTGTCTTTAAAAAGTCCCACACCTCCACACTTTGTAAGCACACAAATTTTGAGCATCCTTTGACTAATTTGAAGGGACTTAATAACGAATTCGAAGAGCAAATTTGAAGAATTTCATTTGGAGGTTAGTTATCCCCCCCTCTTTTTAAGTACATAAAGTTTTCTATATTGTTAAAATTAAGTTTCCAAACATGATTTGCAAATTTGCATGCATTCCATTCAATTCCGATTAATTTTAATTGTGATTTATGCTAATTTATCATCATTAATGAGTGAAATTGCTAGAATGTATTTTTAAATGTTGTTTTTTAATTTTTGTCTTTATTCTTGTTTGTAGGGTTTACAATTACAAATTTACAATTACAATTACATAAGGTTTTCTTGTACTTAAATTAAATGTTGTTTTTTAATTTTTTTACAATTAAATTACAAATTTATGGTTTTTTAATGTTTTTTATTTTTTGGTATTTGAATGTGTTCAGTAAGTTAGAACTTATCATGTAATGGCATTCGACTTTGCATTAGGTTCAACTGTTTAACATCAACAACAAGAAGTGTTTCCGTTAATGCTCGCATCTTATTGCTTGGATGTATGTTGTATTTGGAGCGGGTGAGGGACTGTGGTTTATAATTTTTGCGGGAAGATGATTACTAGAAGCATTGGTCGCCCAAGTACCATCTTGCATGCATTGTTCACCGCAACCTCACGACATGTCCCATTGTGGACGGAAAAGGCACAATGAGAGATGAGGGGGGTTTGCATTCTTTGGATGAGAAGAAACTAGAGAGGGCAAGGGTGCAAGCAGCCATGTAAGCAACCATTAGACTTGAAATGGAAGCAGAAATAGAGGGAGATGCGGCAATGATTGTGGGCTCTAGTCATGGTCCACGGATATGAGGCACATCCACTTCATCGAGTTCGAGAAAAGGCCAAATACATAGTTTTTGTACCTATAAACATATTTGGGGCGCAATATTTGTGGCAAGGTACAAGTTGGAACAAGGAGATGCACGAGGAAATCAATAAGGCGTGTGCAATTTTTTGGTATTACAACCTTCCTTCAATGTGGTGAAGAGCCCTTAGTGGGAGTATGTGGTGATGACATTGACAATTGCAAGGAGGGGTACAAGGCACCCTCTCTAAAAGACTTAAGTGGGAGGTTGCTCCAAGGTGTAGTTGTAGAGGCAAAGTCAATTGTGGAAGATCAAAAAAGAAGTGGTAGAAGTTTGGATGCACCATTTTTTTAGATGGGTGGATGGATGGAAGGAACCACACCCTCATCAATTTTTGACGGCTTCAAATATTTGGATGGTTTTTTTGAAGTCAATTGATGCCTTTAATATAGTAAAGAATGCTGAAAATTTGAGTCTTATGGTAGAGGAAGTTCCCTTAGAGGTGGGTATGCAAAATGTTGTGTGAGTTGTCACCTTGCCAACGCAACAACATATGTGGCGGCTGGGAGACTACTTCAAGAGAGACATCCATCACTCTTTTGGATCTCTTGTGCGGTTCATTGCCTTGACTCTCTTTTGGAGGACAGGCAAAATTGGTTGGGTGAGACCGATTGTAAAAGATGTGAGAAATATAACAAAATACATATATAATCACCCTTGGTTCTCAACTTGATGAGAGAACACACCAAGGGGAAAGAGCTTGTGCAAGCGGGTGTCACGAGGTTTGCAACTAACTTCCTAACATAGAAAAGTTTTTGTAGTTAGTTGACATCGTTATAGCAAATGTTTGCAATTTAAGTATGATCACCATATTCAAAGAAAGTTGATGAAAAGAGGATGTCAAAGACAATTTTTGATGATTTCTTTGCGAAGAGAGTTATGGAAATCATCAAGGTAACTTCAAAGTTTAATTTAAATTTCAAGTCGATTCCTTTATTTTTATTTTTTGTTTGTATTTTTATTTATTTTATTTTTAAGTTTTTAATTTTAAAGTTTAAATTGTTTGTAGGTGTCAGAGCCGTTGGTGAGGATTTTGTGCTCGGTTGATGGGGAGAAAAACTTAATGAGATACATTTATGTGGCCATGTATAGGGCTAAAGAGGCTATCTAAACCTCTTATAGGGGGATATAGCCATATTTGGTACCTTTGGGTGCCAATTGATCGAAGGTGGAACAATCAACTCCATTGACCCATTCACGCAACATGGTACTACCTCAACCTAGGTTTTTCTTTGACGACTTTTTTGCGTGATGTTAATGAAGAGGTTATGGAGGGACTCTCAACATGTATTGAGAGAATGATACCAAAGGTTGAGGTGAGAGACCTCATTATTTTAGAGTTGCAAAATTACAAACATGTTAGGAGGAGGTGTAAGATACACCCATGTGGGATCCAAACACAAGACCAAAATTACTAGGATATATATATTTGACCTTCATTTACTTGATACAACTATGCGACACCATACATGCCACAAGGAGATGTGTTGTCATGGGACGCGCGTGATTGTTGGGTATTCACTAAATGGGTTCTTTGAATAGGCTTTGGATACCTTCAAGCAAACTACAGTTGGTATCGAGAGAAGGTTCATACTCTTGAACCTCCAGGACGGTTGGATCTTGTGATGGATTATGCATGATGGTGGAGTTGGAGGAGTAATGTGTTATTTTTTTGTGATGTGACAAATGTGGTACTTGTGATTATATGAATGCACTGTTGTGCATACCACTTGGTGTGGATTTGTTATGATGTTGATGTGTTTCTCGATGGGAATTTCTCTCTCTCTCTCTTGTGAATTCAATGTGAAATTCATGTGTATTACCACCTTGTTGTGTGAAGGGAATGTTTTTGAGCCACAAAAGTGTTGTGATGTTTCATTTTCTATTGTATATGTGGAACAACGTGTTGCATGACAAAGTGCTTCATAGTGAAATATGCCGTATCAAGTAAAATGAAAGTAAAAAAAAAATCTTAGTATGTTTGATCTTGTGTTTGGGTCCCACATGGGTGGGCACTACAGAGGCTCATTTCTTCGGCATTAGTTGTTTGAGGGAGATCCAACCAGCCACTAGGTAACAAATATTAGAGTATATATTTATATGTTACAAGTTATAAATTTAAAATTTTCAATTACGTACAAGCTTTTGATTATCTTGTTTCAGAGGTTTTAAGTGGAAAGATTGAGGTGAAAATACCCCAAATCTTCAAAAGTTAGTGCTCGAATATCATCTCACTCTCGTAGCGTATTTAGATGTGGCGCAACTTAATTTTGTTTGAGACCATGCACACGAAGAAGCACAACTTGAGTCAATGACGCCTCAATGACCTAGTTTTTGTGCAATACAATCTTCGGTGCGCAGACAAGAAAAGTGGATAGATCATAGGAGCCTATTGATTTGGATGAGATCGATCCATAAAGCAACTAAACTACGCAAGAAGAGGAGATCCACATGTTCCAAGATGCCGAGATCTTGCTTTTGAGAGGAAGCTATGGCTATGGAGGGTGATGCGGAATCGGGAGAGATTGGATTGGATGACATCTTTGGAGATGATGTCGAACTTGTAGTAGAGGAGTCATTGCCATCTATTATTAGGTTGGAGCCACGATCATGATCTCTAGGAGGAACTAGCATGAAATGTCCCTCTTTCTGGAATAACATCTTGGAAGACCCTTGACCTATTTTCTCTACTTGATGGCTAAGGGGGTGTTATAAGGGTGACTTAAGTCATTTTTAAATTATTATAAAGTGCCATTAGTAAAAAAAAAATATATATCTAGCACTTATAATAATTTATATGACTTAATAAATATTATAATGATGCCAATGTAATTTTTATTCATCCTAGGAGCATTGGCGACTTGCCTTAGAGGGTAAATGGGGAAATTAGAAAGAATAAAATAAAATTATAATTTTTGTATTCCCTCTAGGAGAATTGTGACTTGGGTTGGGATGTTGTTTGGGTGCTTAGTGCATAGAAATCACACCAATTGCTGATTGGGTGTGTTGGAGGTAATTTTTGGGTCACTTCCTTCTTATATTGGAAGGGGTTGACTTGTTTGGGATCATTCTATCACTTTACATTTTGCTATTTTGGCTTTGAGCTGAAGAATCACTGCTGTGATTTTTGAGGACGAAAACCCTCAAGGAAATCAAGAGGAAGAACAAAAACTCTTCCTATTTTGGTGTGTTGTAAGTCCAGCTTTAAATCTGATTCATAGATCAATTTTATTGCAGCTGGAGCGACCCAGTTTTGGTGTTTTCTCATCCATTCAAGGGCTGGAAAATTCTATTTTTGTATTAGCTATTGCAAGAGCATTTCCAGAAAATTATTGCAACATTTTCAAGTGTTTTGTAGAGGGTTTCAAGCCTATTTTTCACTGCTGCAAGCACAGGTCAGATCTAAAGTAGTTTATCATTTGAAATCTGATTTTTGGCCTTAGTTGTTGGTGCTTTCATTTGCATTATATTTATAAAAATTAGTTCTTCCATAAAAATTAGAAAAGATCATATTTTTGGTGTGCTTTGTGGCTAAGTCACAAGGTTGAGTTCAGCGTTCATGTTCGACGAGGATAAAGTTCGGTTCAAGTTCGCCAAGGGATAAAGTTCGAGGAAAAAAATGACTTTGAGTTTGAACATTTTTTTTGGAACAAAATGCATAAATATGTCAAGAGGACGGAGTGGAGAGAGCTTTATATCCACTACTTTTAGTCGGTTGTATATATATATATATATATATATATATATATATATAAACATTTGTAAAATAATGCAAAATCGCGTCAAAAACTTCCCATGTAAAAGTAATGGATAAAGTTCGAGTTCATGTTCGACAAGAATAAAGTTTGGCAAAATTCAAACTTTTTCGATAAAATTCGCTGAACCTTGTGATATAGCTTTGTGGTATTTTCCCTCTCCATCCAAATCGCATTTTCCAGCATAAATCAGGTCTACAGTGTTTGCCTTTAGATTTTGTATTATTTCAGGTGGGATTCCATTCTTGTTCATTGAAGATTTCAATCAGATCTTGGAAGGGACATTACATGGTATCAGAGCAAGTTTTCCTCCCATCTTGTGAGGGAAATCTTCAGAAATCAGATCTGAATGCAATCAACAAAAGATCACATAGTATATCACAGAAGGAACACTCCTAGAAAGGGCACAATGGAAGAACATGATCAAAGGGCTCCTCCCAATGATACTCTCAGCTATATGAATGAAACTATTACCAGAGTACAAAGAGAGTTGCAACAAACAATGAGGGAAAATCAAAGAGAAATGTGTGATGCATTTACCAGTTCGATTCGTGATTTGGCTATGGCTCTACAAGGGAATGTTGCAACTACTAATCATGTAGCAACCAATGTGGGAGAGGGAAGCTCCATGGGTGCAACCAGAATACTTCCAATACTACACATCCTACCTTCAAAGCCAAGTTTCTCCACAGAGAAGAACCGAGTTGAGGAAGTGGCACAAAATGATGTGGATGATGTAGAAGCCTATGGTGATGAGTATATGCAACTCAGCCTTAGGGTAAGGGATATGCTACCTTTCAAGGATTTTTGCCAGTTAAAAATAACAAGAGTGCAGGGAGGAATAGAGAGCTCATCAAGAGGCACCAAGAAGAGACATCCAATAGAAAAGTTAGGAAAGGTAACTCTTCCTTCATTTGATGGTACTGAAAAATGTTCTGCTAGAGCTTGGTTGCAAAAGCTTGATACATATCTCTCTCTAAATCCTATGTATGAAGAGGAAGCCTCAAATTTGCAACTTTGCATTTAGAGGGGATAGCACATGAGTGGTGGTACCATGGGTTGATTACCCAAGGTCATGGTTCCATTACTACTATTGGGGAATTCAGTTCATGTTTGATTGAGAGATTTGATAGGACAGATCCAGATATGTACTTCAGGGAGCTAGCACAACTTAAGCAAGAAGGGTCACTAGAAAAATATATTTCTGAATTTGAAAGAATTTCAGTTATGGTACCGGATATCAGCGAAAAGAGGTTAGTATTGTTGTTTATGGAAGGTTTAGAAGAGCAACTAAAAGGTCTTGTGAAAGCATTCAGCCCTTCATCTTTACAAGGTGCCATTAGGAAAGCATTTGACTTGGAAAAAGTGGTACCAAAGGGTAAAAATCTGCAGCAAAAATCAGCAGCGTTTGGGCAGCCAAGGTCCTCTTCATCAAGTGGGCAAAAGACACCAAACTATGGGCAGCAAGGTAAGTCATTTCAAAATAAATCAGATGTTAAAGATTGGAATAAAAACAACAAGGAAATAGAGTCAAGAAATGAGCTTAGAAGAAAGAAGTTATGTTTTCATTGTAGAGATCCTTGGACTCCTAATCATCATTGTCTTCCAAAAGGGGCAGCCCACTATATTGAGATTATTTCAGATGATGAAGAAGAAGAAGGAGTTGATCATGAGGAAGAAGAAGAACAAACAAAAGAGGAAAATGAAGGTCTCAAGGATGGAACATTGGCCACCTTATCCAGAGCACCAAGGTACCATGCCTTCCATATCAAAGGTGTTCTTCATGGGCAAAGAATCATAACCTTGATTGATAGTGGAGCTACTCACAATTTTATTGATGAGGGCTTAGTGACAAGAATGGGGTTGAAAGTAGAAGATTTTCAAGGATTCAATGTAACCGTGGCGGATGGATACACTCTTGCATGCACAAAGAAAATTCCTCAACTTGAGATCACATTGGGAAGACACAAGGTATGTGATGATTTTTATGTCATTGGAATTGGTGAAACTGATGTTGTTTTGGGAGTTCAATGGCTGCAATCTTTGGGTGAGTTCACTCAAAACTATAAAACCATGGAACTGAAATTTAAGTCCCAAGGCAAGGAAATAACATTGCAAGGCTTGAGAGTGGAGTTCCTCAAGTGGTGACTGCCAAAAGCATGGAGAGATCTTTCACTAGAGGGCAGATTGCATGGGCTGCACATTGTGTGGTAAGTGTTACTTCTGATTTTTCATCGTAGCCATCATATCATGTGGATATTCAATCTATTTTGGATAGACATAGCAAGGTTTTTTTAGATTTACCTCACGGTTTGCCCCGGATAGAGGATTTCAGCATATTATAGAGTTGGAACCGGTTCCACTCCGGTTATATCTTCTCCTTACCATCACCCAAGAGCTTTCAAGGAAGAAATAGAAAAGGTGATTAAGGAATTGTTGGATATGGGTCACATAAGACCAAGTTCTAGCCCATTTGCTTCTTCAGTTGTGTTGGTAAAAAGAAAGATGGAACCATGAGAATGTGTGTGGACTACAGGTTGTTGAATAAGAAGACTATCAAAAACAGGTACCCAATACCAAGGATTGATGAGTTGCTTGATGAGTTGCATGGGGCTGTTTTCTTCTCAAAAATTGATCTAAGATCCGGCTACCACCAAATCAAGGTAAGAGATGAAGATGTACATAAGACAACTTTTAGGTGTCACTTTGGTCATTTTGAATTTTTAGTGATGCCATTTGGATTGACCAATGCTCCTGCTACTTTCCAATCATGCATGAATCACATTTTTAGGGAGCATTTGAGAAAGTTTGTCTTGGTATTTTTTGATGACATTTTGGTGTATAGCAAATCATGGGAAGAGCATTTGAGACATTTGGATATGGTTCTAAGCATTTTGGAGCAGCAATCTCTCTTTGCAAAGTTATCCAAATGTGAGTTTGGCATGGAAGAAATCTTATATCTAGGACATGTCATCAATGCAAAAGGGGTACATGTGGACCAACAAAAGATTCAAGCCATTTTGGATTGGCCTACTCCCACTACCTTGACTCAACTAAGAGGATTCTTGGGTCTTTGTAGTTATTATCACAGATTTGTGAAGGGATTTTCACAACTTTCAGCCCCCTAACAAATTTGACAAAGCAAGGAGCCTTCACATGGTCACAATCAACCCAACAAGCATTTGATCACCTCAAAAAGGTAATGAGTTCATGCCCAGTACTCGCTGTTCCAGATTTTTCAAAGCCTTTTGTGGTGGAATGTGATGCATCCGGTGATGGGATTGGGGTTGTTTTGATGCAAAATAAACATCCCATAGCATTTGAAAGTAGAAAACTTAAGGATGTGGAGAAGGGATATTCTATTTATGACAAAGAAATGTTGGCCATCATGCATGCTCTAGTGAAGTTTAGACAATATCTTGTTTGTGGTAGATTTGTTGTCAAAACGGATCATAACAGTTTGAGGTATTTTCTTAACCAAACTGATTTAAATGATAGGCAACAAAAATGGGTAAGCAAAGTGCAATCTTTTGACTTTGAAATTGAGTTTGTGAAGGGGAAAAGAACATAGTTGCAGATGCTTTGTCAAGGAAGCCTTATTGTTGTTCCATTAGTGAAATTGCAGCAGATTGGAAGGCTGATATAACAACAGAGTACGCCAAAAATCAGCTTGCTTGTGATATATTTGATGGGAAAATTGATGATGATAGGTACCAAGTGATTGATGGCCTCATCCTCTATAAAAATAGAGTCTTTTTGGTGCCCGAATCTAAGGTAAAATGCAGAATTTTAGCAGCCATGCATGACTCACCCTTAGCTGGTCACCAAGGGTATTTTAAAACATATAAACATGTAAGAGAGAAGTTCATATGGAAGGGTTGAAAGGAGGTATTGCAACACATTAGGGAGTGCCTTATATGCCAACAAAGCAAGGCACAACATGAATTTCCAGCAGGACTTTTGCAGCCCCTACCCATTCCAAATCAGAAATGGGAGAGCATTTCTATGGACTTCATCATTGGTCTTCCTTCGGTTCAAGGTAAGAGTGTTATCTATGTTGTGGTGGATAGATTGACCAAGTATGCTCATTTTTTCCTCTTCCCACTAAGTTTGATGGCCTTTAGTGGCTGGAATATTTTTAAGGAAGTTTTTAGACTTCATGGGCTGCTAAGAATATTGTGAGTGATAGGGACAGCAGATTCTTAAGCTCCTTTTGGCAAGAGCTCTTTCATCTTGCAGGCACGGAACTAACTCCAAGCACAAGTTACCATCCACAAATGGATGGGCAAACAGAGATTGTAAACAAGTGGATAGAGGGGTATTTGAGATGCTTTGTTATAGGGAAACAATCAACATGGATTAAGTGGCTCTATTTGGGAGAGTTTTGCTACAACACTTCCTATCACATGTCCATTGGTATGTCTCCATTTAAGGCACTATATGGTTATGATGCATTCTCATTTGTTGATGTTGTTCTTCCGGATAGTAGAGTCGGGTGCTAAAGATTTGGTACAACAGAGCCAAGATATCATGAAAGCACTCAAGGATAACCTTGCACATGCCCAAAATCAACAAAAGTTATATGCAGATCAGCAAAGAATAGAGAGGTCTTTTGAGGTGGGAGACATGGTTTTCCTAAGGTTGCAACCTTATAGACAATCTTCCCTCAAAGGGAAGGGTTCGGAAAAGTTAAAACCAAGGTTTTATGGTCCCTACAAGGTCATACAAAAGGTGGGAAAGGTTGCATACGAGCTTGAACTTCCAGCTCAAAGTAAAATACATAATGTGTTTCATGTATCTTGCTTGAAAAAAGCATTGGGGCAGCATATTGTTCCCTCCATAGAGTTGCCTCCTCTTGATGATGAAGGCAAACTTGTCTTGGAACTGGAAGCCATTTTAGAGGTATGTGAAAAAAGGTTGAGGAATAGAGTCATCTGGGAGTATTTGATTCAATGGAAAGGGCTACCTATTGAAGATGCAATGTGGGAAGGTGCAAAATTTTGGAGCATCCAAATCTACAATTGCTTGTGGGCAAGCAATTTGAGGAAGGGAGGACTGAAATGTCCCTCTTTCCGAGAATAACATCTTGGAAGACCCTTGGCCTATTTTGTCTACCCGACGGCTAAGGGGGTTTTATAAGGGTGACTTAAGTCATTTTTAAATTATTATAAAGTGCCATTAGTAAAAAAATATATATCTAGCACTTATAATAATTTATATGACTTAATAAAGTATTTTAATGATGCCAATGTAATTTTTATTCATCCTAGGAGCATTGGTGACTTGCCTTAGAGGGTAAATGGGGAAATTAGAAGGAATAAAATAAAATTATAATTTTTGTATTCCCTCTAGGAGAATTGCGACTTGGGTTGGGATGTAGTTTGGGTGCTTAGTGCATAGAAATCACACCATTTGCTGATTGGGTGTGTTGGAGGTAATTTTGGGTCACTTCCTTCTTATATTGGAAGGGGTCGACTTGTTTGGGATCATTCTATCACTTTACATTTTACTATTTTGGCTTTGAGCTGAAGAATCACTGCTATGATTTTCTGAGGACGAAAACCCTCAAGGAAATCAAGAGGAAGAATGAAAACTCTTCCTATTTTGGTGTGTTGTAAGTCCAACTTTAAATCTGATCCATAGATCAATTTTATTGCAGCTGGAGCGACCCAATTTTGGGTGTTTTCTCATCCATTCAAGGGCTGGAAAATTCTATTTTTGTATCAGCTGTTGCAAGGGCATTTCCAGAAAATTATTGCAATATTTTCAAGTGTTTGTAGAGGGTTTCAAGCCTATTTTTCACTGCTGCAAGTACAGGTCAGATCTGAAGTTGTTCATCATTGGAAATCTGATTTTTGGCCTCAGTTGTTGGTGCTTTCATTTGCATTATATTTATAAAAATTAGTTCTTCCATAAAAATCAGAAAAGATCATATTTTTGGTGTGCTTTGTGGTATTTTCCCTCTCCATCCAAATCGCATTTTCCAGCATAAATCAGGTCTGCAGTGTTTGCCTTTAGTTTTTGTATTATTTCAGCTGGGGTTTCATTCTTGTTCATTGAAGATTTCAATCAGATCTTGGAAGGGACATTACATAGCAGTCACAATCGAGTGGGGACTAGTAGAGGCACTAGACCCTCTCCCCAATATTTCACTAGAACGGGAAGAGGAAATTGTAAATTATTGTAATTTATAACTTGTATAAATTGTAGGAATAAATGAATAAGACTTCCCCTTTTTATAATTGTTTTGTATGGTTATGCGGTTGTAACCGCTAACTAGTTTTGTAACCGTCTTTGCATAATAAATACCCGGACACACAACCCATTTGTACAGTGTGCATTCCGGTTTCTCTTCATTCCATCTTTGTACATTCTATTCTTTCTTTTTCCTTTCTCTCTCCGCATATTCTAACATAAATATGCAATTTATGATGATAATTTTTAATGACAATCATCATAAATTCATAAGACTTATCAGCTGGCTGTTGTATTCGCATGATGATGTGATTTTGTACTCTATTTCTATTCAAATCTAATAGAAAACACTTCCCCAATATTTTACAGATTCATTTGATACATTTTGTAACTATATTTTGCATAAAATTTATGTTTTTTTAAGAAATTTAAGTATTTTTTAAGATGACGAGTCAATTGTTTTTGGTTTGCCGAGTATTGGCCAAGTATGAGTATGCGAACTATGATTTTGTCAACCATGAAATACACCAATTACACTAATATAAACCTTATTAAACATAGTTATTATTTCCTTGTTTGTTTAACAAAAATTGATATTTTTAATTGTCTTCTCGCTAAATTTGTTAGTAATATAGATGTCAACTAATCGAAGGCTTCCACATGGATTTCTATATAGAGTTTTAAATTTTTGTGGGATTTGACCTGTCTAATTTTATGTCATTTCAAGATGACCTCCATGAGTAGTCATTACACTAATGACATTTTTTTCATGTACGCTGGAAATTTTACATGGTAAGGGGACCACTTAGAACACAAGCACCTTTAGGCATTTGTTAGTTGGGGGAGGAACAATAGATGCAATCCATGTTTTTTGGACTTCTCACCTTTTGGCATCATTTAACATTTTTCCTCATGTAGGTAATAATTACAAGGTAATGGGACCGACTTAGCACAACATTTGTTAGTAGGGTGGAGGAATGGTAAATGTAATCCCATTATTTCAGGCTTTTCACTGTCTAGCCTCTAACTTATGAGGAAAGAGTCCAGAGGGTGAAAACCCAAAGCAATGGATTATATTTACTGTTCTCCCCTACTAACAAATGCTTAAAGATGCTTGTGTGTTGAGTGGGCCCTATACGGGAAAACTGTCACAAATGTAATGACTACTCATGGAGGTCATCTTGTGATAATGACTTAAAATCACATGTGTCAAATCATCCAAATGCTTAAAGATGCTTGTGTGTTGAGTGGGCCTATACGGGAAAAAAGATGTCAAATCATCCAAAGATTAAAAAATTTAAATATAGATGTCATGTAAATCAAATCTACATTATTTGTTTCTGCTGACTGATATTTAATGTTTAGCAATTGTTTAGTACTTGAGGTGGTTGTGAACATTTCTGGGTAAGGAGTAACAGGTTCGGTTCACTTTGCAGGTTAAGGTTGGCAAATTGACTGTATCACCAATGGGTTTTGGTACTTGGGCATGGGGTAACCAATTATTGTGGGGATATCAAGAATCGATGGATGATGAACTGCAGGCTATATTTAATTTGGCTGTTAAGAATGGAATTAATCTTTTTGATACAGCAGATTCCTATGGAACTGGTAAATTGAATGGCCGCAGTGAACAGCTGCTTGGTAAATTTATCTGTGAATTTCCAGGTGATTCAGCTATACCAATTAGGAAACTGATGGTTAATGTTCTTTGCCAATAGTTTTATTTACTATTTTGCTTTTGAAATGCGAAGTCTTACTTTATTTACATGCCTTCTTGACAAACAAACAAATATTGATAGCTTCTTTAACACAATTAGTTTGCGCCAATAGTGCTAATCTTAATGAATCTGTATAGTTTATCATTGTGGTATTTTATCAAAGTAATCTTTATCTCATATCTTCATATTGCTTGAAGCACTCCGTTGTGAAGATGACAAAGTTGGATTCTTTGGCATCTCATTGGCATGAATTATAGACCACCTTGAGACATAATTAGGATAAAATGACATATTCTTTGGCTGTATGGGGATTGAATTTGAAGTAATTGTCTAACTTATAAACTACATTATACATTTTCTTTGTATCTCCATAGGTCTTTGGTAAAGCAATTTAGCCTATTACAAACTTATAATTGCTTAATTATTTTCTATATTTCCCAATTATGTATCAGATGATATTTAGATGGTTGAAATTTTGATTGATTTCCAAAATCTCTAGTCTGAAAATGTACCTATTTTCTGTACATCTTGATTGCAACTTGCAAAAGATGTTATGTTAACAAAAACTAAAATAGGTTCAAAAAGTCTGTTATCTCTTAGAAAAGTTTTGAAATGATTGTGTCTACAATAAAGTTCCTTGTATGATTTAGATTTTGAGTTGGTGAGGACCAAAGGCTCAAATGCAAGCCCGTGCTTATTAGCAGCCCGAGTTTGAAGTGTGGCTGTTTTAGGATCTCTTTAACACAACATACACATCAGTTGCTGTCAACAAGCGATCCTTGTGACTTGGGGATTACTTGTATGTATATGGAAATTTTCATTTAAATTTTAGCTATGTGCAAAGAGAATTTGTTAACTAAAACAAAAACGGAGACTAAGCAGCAACAAAACTCTAATTCATTGATGTTAAAGTATTTTATAATACAATAAATTTACGATTCCCACAACCACTCTTGAACATATTCAATATTGGAATATAAATGTACATTTATATGTTTTTGTCTATACTAGGTTTATATTACTTATATTTAAAAAAACCTATAAAATATTATTTCATGAGAAAAATATTTGTACAATTTTGACTATGCCAGGCATGGAAACTATTAGTCCAATCTTGAGCATTATGAAACAAAATAAACTTAATGAACATCATGAAAGATTATCAAGTTTCAGAATAGCTTTCATATCTTTCTGATCTCGTTGAGGCCACCACAGAGGGGATCTCCATAGCATCCGATGTCATGATTATCCAAAGCCCAGTTAGCTAGAGCATCAACCACCTGATTTTTCTGTCTAGAAATATGACTGATTTGCAGCGACTAAAAATTAGCCTGCAAGCCTTTGATTTTCCTTTTTCTCGTTCAATCTGCCAATTTGAACTCCCTAGATTCTCTGAAGAAGTCAACATCCTAACAATAATCTTGGAATCAGATTCCACTTGCACCTGAGTCCAACCACACTTAATAGCCTCTTGTAAACCTCTATAGATAGCTCTGATCTCAGCAACATTGTTGGTAGTAGTTCCCAGATTTTCAGCAAAGAAGAAAGTAGCTCTCCCATCATGCATTCTTCCAATACCCCCATTGCCGCCTTTCCGGATTTCCCTGGAAGCCCCATCCGTATTCAATTTACCTACCTGCAGAGGAGGAACCCATTTTGTTGTTTATCTTCTCTTTTTTAATCGTAAAAGCAGGAAGCCGGGAACTAGTAGGCTGAAAAGATAGCAGATTACATATGTTACTCCATTTCGAGTAAGAGAAGAGGGAAGGGATACTTTCTGCTTGATAGTTTCTGCCATATTAATTATTGTCTTCTGCCAAACGTACCCCTTTTCTGTGATCTCTTGCTTGAAAATTATTTTATTCCGTTCCTTCCATATATTCCAAAGTAACAAAGAGATACATATCCATAAGGCAGGAAGTAAGTTTTGTCCTTTTGGGATACCTTCTTGCCATTCCTTCATCAGTTGCTCAAGAGAATGAAGTCCTTGGTAATGTATACCAAACATATTTGCAAGAGATTGCCATAAAGGAATAACCCACAGACAAAGGAAGAAGAGATGATGTCTAGTTTCCTCCTCATTCCAACATAGTGTACATCTGAAAGGCCCATAAAAACCTCTCTTCATAAGTCTATCTCCTGTGAGAACTCTGCCATGTGCCAAGAGCCAAAGAAAAAACTAACCTTGGGCCATATAGTAGGCTGCCATATTTGTTTAAACATAGCTTGGAGGGGATGAGGATTACCTCTAGTTAGCTCTTCATATCCAAAGTGAATTGTATATTCTCCTCCTGATGAGTTCCCCATCCTATTTGATCTGAGTTCATTAGAAAAGGAGAGTGAATATCTTTTCAGAATTTGGTTGATCAAAGCTTGTTCTGGCTGTTGTAAAGAAATAGGCCATTCATGAGGAGATATCCAACATCTACCCATTTCCAAATGTTGAGACATCTGTTTAGTATAATGCATAACTCTTGTCCATCCTTTTTGATGCATTGCTTCCATCACATTACTTAGATGAGGAAATTGATGGATTAAAGGAGGTTGAGCATCCCATGAATCCAACCAAAAATATGCATGATTCCCATTATTCACTATCCAAAATAACTTTGTTTTGATCATACTTTCTCCCATTTTAAGAACTGCCAGAATCGGAGATCCTTTTGTTGGAAGGGAACATCTAATAATATGATTTGGTGGCTGATTTTCCAGGTATTTGCCTCTGATATTAATAGCCCATAAATCATTTGGAGAAGTGATTAGCCTCCAATAAAGTTTACCAGCTAGGGCCTAAGCCTGTTTAGCAGCAGATCTGAAACCTAGTCCACCTTCCTTTCTTAGAGGACAAAGAGTTTCCCAATTTACTAATGACCATTTTTTTTATGATTTTGTGTCCCACTCCACAAAAGACCTGACAAATAGAATCAATTTTTTTCAAAATTGATTTAGGAATATTGAGGATAGATGAAGCATAAACTGGAACCGCCTGAAGGACAACCTTAACCAGAGTCATCCTACCTGCCGTAGATAACCATTTATTGGTCCATTTTTGTATCTTACCATTTATCTTCGCTATTAGCCACTCCCAATCTTTACTCTGCTTCGAATAAAGCGGAACTCCCAAATACTTGATAGGAAGAGAACCTTTTTTGAAATGGAAAATCTTGAGAATTTTCTCTTCCTGTTGTAAGGAGCAATGGAAGAAAATAATACTAGATTTGGCTTCATTGATCAATTGACCTGTGGCAGAAGAAAAGACTTGAAGAATTTTAGCCAATTGCTTAGCTTCCATTGTGGTAGCCTTCCCTACCAAGGTAGAGTCATCAACAAACTGAAGGTGAGAGAGAGGCTTTACAGAAGTAGCAAGTTGCACACCTTGTATTCTCTTATCCTGACAAGCTTTGTTCACTAATCTTCCCAAACATTCAGCCAAAATAATAAATAGAAAAGGGGACAATGGATCTCCCTGTCTAATACCCCTAGAAGCTCCAAAAAGGTTGGTAGGTTCTCCGTTAAGTAACACAGAGAAAGAGACTGAGGTTAAACAAGCCTCTATCCATTTAATCCATTCCTCAGAAAAGCCAAATTTAGCTAGAACCTGACTGAGAAACTTCCAATCAACTCTATCATATGCTTTGGATAAATCTAATCTAATAAACATTGCCGGTGATTTGGAGTTCCATAGAATGCAAGAGTTCCTGAGCCAAAACAATTTCATCATGAATCTGACGACCGAAACAAATCCACCTTGTTCGGGGAGATAATCTTATACAGAAGAGGTTTAAGCCTTTCTGCCATAACTTTTGTAATAATTTTATACAAAACATTGCATAGTGCTATAGGCCTGAATCCCGAAATCTCTGTCACATCCTCAGATTTCGGAATGAGAGAGATAAATGTTTTGTTTATTTCCTTAAGCATAGTTTTTGAAAGTCTTGCCTCTTCCACAACACCGAGTAAATCTTGCTTTATTGTATCCCAAAAAGTCTGATAAAATTCAATTGGGAAACCATCTGGCCCAGGAGTTTTTCCTTTTCCCATACTAAAAACAGCAGTATATAACTCTTGCTCAGTAACTGGCTGAATAAGCTTTTCATTTTCCTCTTGGGAAATCAGCCTAGGCAACACCTCTAAAACTTTTTGCTGACTCTGTAGATTGAGAGGTTGAGCTGTAAACAAGTCAGTAAAAAACAAAACAACTCTTGTTTCATTCCTTCAAGGAATAGGTCTGTTGTCCCCCTTTTGTCTTCAAAGAAGAAATATAATTATGCACCCTTCTATGAAGTAATGATTTATGGAAAAATGCAGAATTTTTATCCCCTTCATTTAACCATTGAATTCTAGATTTTTGCTTCCACATTATTTCCTCTTTGATTTCCATTCTGTCAATTTTGCTTTGTTAGCTTTTAGCAGCTGTTCTTTCTGAATAAGCTCACCTGTATTGCTGTATGACGTATTTCAGAATTAATCTCTTCCAGTTGTTGGAGAATACCTATTTTCTTAGCCTTAATGTCTCCAAACTTAGTCCAGTTCCATTTTTTAAGTTTGGTCTTAAGATAGTCCAACCTCTTGACAAAGGAGTACATCTAAGTCCCATGTCTTGGCTTTCCTTCCATCCACCACTGTTGAATGCATTGTCTAATATTTTCATGTCGCAGCCACATCAATTGAAATCTAAAGGGTACATTATGCCGAAAAGATTTCCCTATCTCAAAAGAAACAGGCCAATGATTTGAGCCAATGTTGTTCGGAAGTTGTTGCCTCGGGAACAAAATTTGGAACCACCATTCTTCAGAAACTAGAAATCTGTCAAGTCTTTCCATAATACATTGTTGACCTTGTCTTCTATTATTCCATGTTATAACCCCATTTTTGTTGGAACATCCAGAAGGTTTAGAGATCATATCTGTTGGGACATAATTGTAGAACTAGCATCTAACTGTTTATTTCCACTAAAATCCCCCAAGATAAGAGGAATCCCTGAAAACAGACTAGTCATATCCATTGTTTCTGTTTAGCTCCCACTTCCAAAGGGGCATATACATTTATAAGCACAAAATTTTGGTCATCCACTTTAGAGTACATATGAGTTAAGAGTCCTCCTTGAATAGCACAAGAGTTCAGAACCATAATAGCCTTTGGGTCCCATAAAGTTATAATACCTCCGAAGCTCCTTGCGAACTTAGAGCTATATGATGTGCTTTAGGCCATACTCTCTCCGAAATAACAGCCATAAGATCTATAGAGGCTTTAGTCTCTTGAATTAACACCACCGATGGATGATTAGTATGAATCATTCTTTTAATCTCTTGAACTTTAGAAGGGCTTCCTTTTAGCCCTCTTATATTCCAAGTGATGATCCTCATGATGGGGGAGTTTGGAAAAATTGGGATAAATCCCTCACCATCCCAGCATTACTCAACTTCTTGCCCTCATTTTGGAGAGATACCTGATTTGGTTTATGTCTTGGTTTAATATTTTTATCAATTTTAATCTTCTTACTATTATCTTGAGCCACTCCCAAGTTAGATTCATCAATTTGCTTACCCTTATCTTGATCAAATAGAACAAGAGCTTTATCCATATTTTATGATCTGCTGCCTTTTGTAATGTCCCTCTTTTCGGATAGTTCGTATCGAAGACCTTTGGCCCATTTTTGTCTACCCGACGGCCAAAGGGTGAGTCAAGGGTGACTAAGTTTTATTAATTTTATTATATTGTGCAAATATTAAAATATAACATTATAAAATGCACATATAATAAATTAATAAAGCTTATTATTAAAATAAAGTTAGGAAAGTGCAAATGTAAAAATACAATTAATTTTAATTGTATTTATCTAGGGAAATGTGACTTGCATATGAGGTTAAAAAATAGAGAAATGTGACATAAAGCCTCATTAGAAAAATGTGACCTGGTCTAGGGATTGCATAAAATTTGATTGGCTGATTTAGAGGTCATTTGGGGCCATTTCTCCTTTATAAGGAGAGGTCGACTTGTGTAGAGATCATCCAGAAATTTTATATGACATTTTTGTCTTGCATTGAGCTCTCAACTTTTGCAAAAATTCCAAGGATGAAACCCCTTGTGATTCTACCTCTTGTGGACGAAAACCCCAAGAGTTTGAGAGGGTTTTTCACTCAGAAATTCCCATTGATTGTAATTTGATTTTCAGTCATTTCCAGTAGTGTTTTGAAGACATTTTGGTGAATAAATTGCAGCAGTATTTCTTCTATTGGATCGACCTAGTTTGGGACAAATTTGGCATGTTTTATGAGGTATTTAGATCTGATATCTATTGTCAAATCATCTACTGATTTTTGTGAAGTGAAGCAAAGCAATTTCATAATTTTTAGAGGGTTTTCACAGTGGTTTTCAAGCAGTTTATTATTCAGATTTCAGATCTGATTTCTGAGTAATTTTGGGCTCCATAAATTCTGATTTTTATATGTTTGGGTTCCTAAAAATAGTGGCAATCATTTGTGATCAAAAATATTTTTTGGAAGTCATTTGCATGGTTTTCCCTTCCAAACCCTAGTCGACCTGCCCTAAATTTATTTTTATTTCCCTGGGGTAGTCGCCATATCCTTTCTAAGGTTTGTTTTATTGTTGGGAAGTGTGTAATAAATATTTGGGGCTGTTTGGGTGTGATTGCATACAAAACCCTAGTCGCATTTTGCAGAAATAAATCCAGTTTGCCCTAGTTTATTTGCCGTAGCTGTCAAAAAGTATATTTTGTTATTTTGTGAAGTTGGAAAAATTCATATTTGGGTAGAAGATCTATTGGGGTCTTTCACCTTTTGATTTGCATCCAAGAATTTGTCTTGATATTTGGTTTTCCGTTGATAAATTTTTATATTTTTCCTTGTAGAGTCAAAAATTGCTTGTTTTTGATAAACTACCAACTGATTCTAGTGTTCTTCCTTTGGCTGATCCATGTTTTGTTATTGCTGAAGAGGTTGATTAGGTTGTGTTTCTGGAACTTGGGATTCCATTAACTCCTCAACTCCCTCCTCTTGTAGCTGTTGCAGGGTAGCAAATCTATTGTGGCTGCTTTCCACCATTTTCTTTGGAGGTTCCTCTCTCGCTACCTTTTTTGCCTTTGGGTTTAATAAATTCATCCTGTTTCCGCTCCTCTTCAATAATGTCTGGAATTTTAAGAGGGTAATCCCTAACCAGATGTCCATACTCATGACAATTGCCACATCGAAAGGGATATTTTCATAGTCAAGAACTTGCTCCCATGTCTCATCCTCCACTTGCCAGAGAAATTTTTTGTGGTAATGGCTTGTTAAGATCCATGAGTACACATATATGAGCATAAATCATTTGTTCCAATTTTATAGAGGCATCTGCTGTCATCATGTAAGTTCCCAAAGTATTTCCGATCTCCATGAAAACTTGATGGTTCCAATATTCAGCCGGAAGACCAAATAATCTGATCTAGACCGGTGCCACCAATGGTAATTCCTCCTTTGCTTTAAACATTGTATGCCATGGTTTCATAAACAACCCCGCTCTTCCAAAAAACCATGGTCCTCCTTGAAAGATTAACTCACGATCTAGAGGTGAGGCAAATAAAACAAGAAAATAACCATTAGGGTATACTGATATAGTATACTCACCTGGGGTCTTCCACATTTTGTATGCCCATTCTTTAAATGCCTGCAAAGATGGTCTAAATCCCATGAAACGAACAATTAACCCTCTGTTCTCCAGGTCATCTATTCCACCCTGGACATGTGCTCTCTGTATCTTTATAATTGGTGTTCCATCAGTAGCTTTCATACACCCATTTTCATTTTTTCGGGGATCATATCTAGGCATTCGTAATGGTGGTTTCATTAAGTTCCTTCCTTGCATATTCAGTTTTGAATTCCTTCGAGAATGTCTTTGAAGGATGGGGCTGCGGTTCCACTGGATTTGAAGTCCTAATCCCCTTTTCATTTTGTAGTAGACCAAGCTTACTTGCCATATCATTACCATCTTGTTTAGTTTCCATTAGAAGTGTGAAAAATGATGACCAGGGGCTCACGAATGGAAAAAAACGAGGTTGCAAGGATTCAACAAACCTTCTATTGCCAAGAGAAAAGCAAAAACTTGGGAGCCTTATTCATATAAGCAGCCGGATTTCCAAATCCCAACCCCTAAGGGTCGAGATATGGACAGATATTCAAAAAGAATAAAACACGATTACTTAGCCAAAACAAAATGGAGAACCTAATTCAAAATCGAAACAATCATGCTTTGTCTCAAATTGAAAATCTTTGGATGTTACCAAGATTTGGAATCTGTAATTACTTGAAGTATGTGTACATGTGGATACCGATGCATTTCCTACTTAGTTGTATTTCACTTACTTTGTTGATAGTCGTTTATATTACTTATATTTAAGTGAGCTTATGAATAAAGAATGCAATAGTTAACTCAAAGTTAAATGAAAGGTTGATGTAGTCCATTGCAGAAGAACTTCATGGTATTGTCTTCAAAATGAAAAAAGGAAAAACACCTGGTCCCGATGGATTTCTGATTGAGTTCTTCCAGACATTTTGGGGGTTATCAAGAGGGATCTTTTACAGGTGACTTGAGGAGGTAAGAAATGCCAAAACTCTGCTCAAGCAAATAAATAAAACGTTCATTGCTCTTATCCCAAAAAGTAATGATGTAGAGGATATTTCAGGTTACCATCCTATAGCCTTATGTAATGTTCTGTACAAAATAATCACTAAGACTATGGCGGAATGACTAAAACCCCTATTGCACAAGATTATCTCCCCGAAAAAGGGGGTTTTGTGCCAGTTGATATATTCATGATGAAATTGTTCTAGCCCAAGAAATCCTCCACTCTATGGACATACAGAAAAATCCGGCTATGTTTATCGACTAGATTTATCTAAAGCATATGACAGGGTTGATTGGGGTTTCATGTGCAAAGTTTGGGCTAGTTTGGATTTTCTACAGAATGGATTCAATGGATAAGTGCTTGTATCTCTTTTGTCTCCTTTGTGGTTTTACTTAATGGCTCTCCTTCGGAATTTTTTGCTGCCTCCAGAGGTATAAGGCAAGGAGACCCTTTATCACCTTTCTTATTCATCATTTTGGCGGAAGGCTTAGGAAGACTTGCAAAGAAAGCCTGCCAGGAGAAGAAAATTCATGGTATTCAGTTGGCTAAAAATATTCTACCTATTTCTCATCTCCAGTTTGTTGATGACTCTACGATGCTTGGAAAAACTATTTCTATGGAAGCGAAACAAATCCATAAAGTTCTTCATACCTTTTCACAAGCCACTGGTCAGCTGATTAACCAAGGAAAATCCAACATTTTTTCTTTCATTGCTCTAGACAACAAGAGGACCAAATTTTAAATATTCTTCAATTCAAGAAGGGGGAGCTTCCTTTACGATACTTGGGTGTCCCTTTAGCGGCTCACAAGTTAAAAGAATGGCATTGGTTAATTCACAGGTATGAGTTAAAACTTCAAAAGTGGACTAACAGATGGCTTTCTTCAGGAGGCAGGATGATATTGGTCAAATCGGTTCTCCAAGCTATGCCCATATACATTGCATCTATGGTAAATATTCTCGCAAGACGTTGAAACAAGTGGACTCTATCTGCCAAAAATTCTTATGGAGTGGAATCCAGGATAAAAGGAAATGGTCCTTAGTCAAATGGAAAACTCTTTGTCGGCCAAAAAAAAGGTGGTTTGGGATTTAGATCCTCGCCTAGCCAGATGAAAGCCTTAGCTACAAAACTGTACTGGAGGATGCTGGTATACCCTTACGACCTTTGGGCTTCGGTTCTGAGAGCCAAGTATGTTGGTGGGGACCCCCCGGAAGAAATTGTGCGTTCTTCCCTTCCTACTAAGGGCTCTCCTATCCTACAGGTTATTAAAATGGGCCAGGACATTATTAAAAAATAATTGTTTTGGATAGTCAATAATGGGCAGTCTGCCAACTTCTAGACTAACTCATGGGATGGAGAGCCTCCTCTTATTTTACAATATCCTCAACTTATTCCTATAATGAAGCAATTGCACGATATTGGGTGGAGGAAGGTTTCCCAATATGGAAGATTGTCATCCAATCGCTGGGAAGGTGAAAAAGAATGGATTCCGCTCTCTGAATGGCCACTTGTAATTCAACATGAACACCAAATTTTGCTGCAAAGTCTTTTCAACAATCGTCCTCTTTCCTCATCTCCATTTCCTGACAAATTGGGATGGGGACCAAATCCATCAGGCTATTATATTGTTTCTTCAGGTTATGCATCCTTGGTGATTGACAATCCTCACCCTCTAAAGCTCCTCTTCAAGAACCTATGGCACTCGGGGATGTGGCCTAAAGTGAGTTTTTTTATGTGGCTTCTTATTCATAGGAGGGTTTTAACAGGAGATCAACTTATCAAGAAAGGATTTTATGGACCTTTCAGATGTGTTATGTGCTTACAGGATGAGGAATCTTTTACTCACCTATTTTTCCTATGCCCTTGGGTTGTTCATATTTGGAGACAATTTGCGACTCTCTTCAAGCTGAGGTGGCATAACTTTGATTCTCTTGAACAAGTTATCAAAGAGTGGTAGAGGATGCTTCCTACAGGACAAAGGCTTCTTTCAGTATTGTGGAGTGGGATTTCTCTTCTTCTTTGGAATACCTGGAAAGAAAGAAATAACCAAATTTTTCAACAAAGTAGCAAAGATGGCTCCTATATCTGGGAAAAAACAAAAAAATATAGCTGAAACTCTCAAGCATAAGATCCCCTTACCTAACACTTTATCTCGGAATGGGAATATATTTGTAATCAACTTTCTTTGGATCCAAGAGAAGCCACTTTACCCGGTTTCATATTAAGAAGGAAAGAAAGAAGGACAGTCAAGTTAAGGCCCTTCCTTGGGATATGGATAGTTGAACACGGACGGAGCTTCCAGAGGTAATCCAGGTAGAGCTGCTATGGGAGGCATTGGTAGACACCATGAGGGTGATGTGCAGTTCTTTTTTGCTATTAATCTGGGTGTTACTACCAACAATGTAGCAGAGATGAAAGCAATCTATAAAGGTATGCAAGAGGCGGCAAAGTGTGGTTGGCTGAAAATTCAAGTTAGATCTGACTCTCAATTGGCCATCAAGATATTATCTCATAGCAAAGCCACTCTCCCACCAAATTGGCGAATTTCCAAAGAAGTCTGGAAGATTAAAAAATTGCAGGAAAATTTTATGGAAGTGCAATTTGTTCATATTCCCGGGATAGAAATAAGATTGCAGATGGTTTGGCTAATTGGGCTCTTGATAATCAAGATCTCCTGTGCTACAACTCACCCCCTTTATGGTGGTCCAACCAGCTACAAGACGATATCAGATACATTTTCAACCTGGAATTCTCTCTATGATGATTGCAATTGCCTTTTTGTTGTATAATGTTAGGGCTTGGACCAAAAGTTTTCAGGCTTGGCATACCCATATATGTAAATTTGGATTTCATCTAATATAAAATCTTTGCTGTTTTTTTTTAAAATTAGGTATAACCATCAATTAGTTACTTACCTAGCACCAAAACATGTACAAATATAACATCACTACATCAATTTCTCATCATTTGCTTCCTTTTATTGATGTCCATTATCTTCTATTTAGTGCATAAATCTGATAGGGTATCGAGCCGATGGTGGGTAGGTAAGGATCTTATGCAAGGAAGCTGAATTCAGAGTATTAGAGTCTAGAGCGAAGGGAATCACATGTTCAAACATTCAAAAGAGGTTGTGGGCCAGAGATAAGTATTACAATTGGATTTGTTTACAGGCCTAGATATAACAATCTTTCCATGACAACCCAAAAATATACAATGAAATAAATAATACGAAAGCATAATATCATTATTATTATTGTTCATGTGAGTGTAGGAATAAGCGAAGAAATGATAGAAACATGATAGAATATTATTGCTAAAGTGGAGGGCATGGTCAAAGAGTTGAATAAACGTGAAAAAGTTTGTATTTGATATGGAAGTGTATAACAATGTATTAACAAAGATCATTATAAGACTGGAGAATAAAATTGAATCAAATATGTGGAAGGCGTGACATATGGAATTGTGCAGACATTAAAACAGGGTGTTGGTTGTGAGTATAGCAGTGCCTGGGAGAGGCAAAGTTGCAGTGCTCAGATTGTAGATTCTCACGAGTAGCAGATTTTGTGAAATGTAAAAAGTCTGACAAAATGGAGACAAAGATCGAACACTTATGTTGGCTGGTATAACAGTTATATTTTGCTTGTTTCTGAGGAAGAAAGTTTTGTATGTAGTTGTATAGTAGCAGTTTCGGCCCCCTGGATGGTTAGGTGCAATTCTGGACAGCATAGAAGTTCAAACTAAACCAGGTTTTGAAAATATCATTTTCTGTTTTTCCTGAAACAGAATTTTATTCCTTTGTCAGCAAGTTTGGTCATCTAGTAGTCTGATTCAAATTTCTGGTAGAGATTTGTTTTTCTTTGCCAAAAACAGAAAATTAGAAACAAAAATGTTAGATCTTTAGTCTTTCTGCAAGAAGTCTTTCAGAAAGAAAACCTATTTAACAGAAGTAGAGAACAACAATTCTGAAAAATTACAAGTATAAATCCAAGAAAGAGTGGGGTTCAATTCTATTATCAATTGGCGACTATCACATTCAATGCCCCCCATGTGACCCGTTGTATTTGTCTTTATTTAAGGATGCCTGGGCTTCTTGTTCACACATGATTTTACTTTTTGGCGATGGGGAATGGATCACAGGTGTTGATCTGAAACGTCCTTTTGTCAGTAGAAGAATGGCATACTTTTTTATCCAAAAGCTTTATATCTCAAACCCAAGAAAGTCTGTTTTTATTTCTGTGAACAGCAGGATATAGGCTAACAAAGGTCTTTTTTTTGTGAACTGCATATAGATGAGCAAAGATCAGTTTCTCTAAAGCAACAGCATAATTTCCCTCAACATTGGGTCTTTGACTGAAATGGTAACTAAGTGATGTAGACGCGAATAGGGTGCTCAATGAAGAGCCACTTTTGACCTCGCAGCCCTCAAAATCTCACGTAAAAACATAGATAAATAAAACAACACATATTTGAATTCAACAACAAAAAAACACATCAACAAGCTTTATTCATATACTTAAGAGGAATAGCACACACAGACCTATCACCAATGATACATTCAAATCACTACAATCATTCTCCGCTTGTGTGTAACTAAGTGATGTAGACGTGAATAAGGTGCTCAATGAAGAGCCGCCCTTAGACTTCACAGCCCTCAGAATCTTACATAGAAAACATACATAGATAAATGAAACAAAAATTTGAATTCAACAACAAAAAAACACATCAACAAGCTTTATTCTGAAATATCCCCTTCTCAAAAATAACAGGTCGAAGACCCTTAGCCTATTTTTTGTTTCCCAATGGCTAAGGGATGAGAAAAAGGGAAACTAAGTCCTAATAAATTAATTTTAAAGTGCATAATGAAATTTTATTATAAGCACTTAAATTAATTATTAGTGACAAAAAAAAAGAAAAGAAAAGAGTTACTTTATGTTTTATTTTCCCTAGAGGAAAAATGCAACCCATATGGGGATGAAAATAAGCAAAGGGAAAATATTAAATGAGGTAAAGTGAGCTGATTGGTTGTTTTGGGTGGCTAATAGGCCAAGACAAGTTATAAAAGCAAGTCGCCATGCATGGAGAAGAGCATCTTTTTGCATATCATAATTTCTGAAAATTGGTATAAGCTTGCATGCTTTCCATTTTACTTCAAAGGACGAAAACCCTTTGTAGTTTTGCTTTAGAGGACGAAACCCTCTTTAGCCTTGGAAGAAGAATGAAAACTCTTCTTCCCTTGTGTTTTCCATTGAATTCCAACAGTGTTGAAGGTCAGAGTTGCAAATTTCTATTTGTTCCAGCTAGGGTTTGAAGGTGGAAGCTTGTTGCTGATTTCTACCCTTCATTTCCAACTCTTCTATAGTGGAGCGACCTACCTTGTGGATATTTTTGAGTGATCTAGGAAAATTTGGACCAAATTTGATTTTTAGTTCCATAATCAAATTTTTAGAAGCCAAGATCAACTAGTTTGCATAATTTTTGGGCTTGGGAAACTCCAATTTCAGCTAAGTCTGTAACTGTCATTCTGCAAATTTTATAATAAAATTCCAGCCCTCTTATTGGTCCTAAATCTGGTAATTTTTCTGATGTTCTTGCATAAATAAAAATTGCTGATTTGTTTTGGTAAAGAATTGGGTGATTTTACTTCAGTTTTGTGGATTTACAACTCCTAGAGCAAGTCGCATTTTCCTTAAAAAATTCAAATCTGCAGTATTTTGTCAAATATATATTCTATAAATTGTTGTTTTAGATCAAAATTGCTGCTGTTCCATTTAGGGGCATAAATTGTCCATTTGGGGACATTACGGTGGGAAGGAGAAAATCAGATCTGAATGCAAATAGGAAAATCACCTTTAGTTTATCAAAGAAGGAATCCAACTCCAAAGAAAGGGACAATGGATGAGCATGATCAAAGAGCTCCTGCTCAGATTCAACTCAAGCAAGAAGGATCATTGGACAAGTATATTTCAGAATTTCAGAGACTTGCAGTGATGGTACCGGATATCAGTGAAAGAAGACTTGTACTGCTGTTTATTGAAGGTCTAACGGAGCCACTTAGAGGCCTAGTCAAATCCTTCAATCCTCCATCTCTACAAGGAGCTATTAAGAAGTCTTTGGACTTGGAAAGTTCAGTCCCTAAAGGCAAAAATCTGCAGTTTGGACAGCAATGAACTGTACCTTATGGACAGCAAAGGACAACACCTTTGGGGCAGCCAAAGGGGTCTTTTGGACAGCCAAGAACTACTTCAAACAATGAGCAAAAGACACCAAATTTTGGGCAGCAAGGTAAGCCTTTTCAAAGAAAATCTGATGCAAAAGAGTGGATGAAAAACAACAAGGAAATTGAGGCAAGAAATGAGTTGAGAAGAAAAAAGTTATGTTTCACATGTAAGGATCCTTGGATACCAAACTATCGTTGCCCATTATATTGAAGTAGTTTCAGATGAAGAAGAAGAAGAAGAGAGTGCTGATCCGGAAGAAGATGAAGAGCAAGCAAAGAATGAGGAAGTGGTTCCACGTAGATGGAACACTAGCTACTTTATCTGGAGCACCTAGATACCATGCTTTTCATGTGAGAGGTGTTCTTCATGGACAAAGGATCACCGTATTGATAGATAGTGGAGCTACTCACAACTTCATTGATGAGAGCTTGGTGACAAGAATGGGATTGAAGATGGAAGATTTCCAAGGCTTCAATGTGACAGTAGCAGATGGATATTCTCTTTCATGCACAAAGAAGATTCCACATCTCGAGCTCACTCTAGGAAGGCATAAGGTATGTGATGATTTTTATGTCATTGGTATTGGTGAAACAAATGTAGTCCTTGGTGTACAATGGCTGCAATCTTTGGGTGAATTCACCCAAAATTATCAGACTATGGAGTTGAAATTCAAAGTGCAAGACAAGGAAGTGATTTGTAATATCCCCTTTTGGGATATTATCTAAATATACAAATTTATTTATTGAATCGACTCTAGAAGGACTAAACCCTCCTAGTTCGACCTCAAATAATCCAATGTTAGCTTCAATACAACCCAAATAGGGTTGGAGTGAGCCAAGGTGGTGGATTAGATGGGAGAACTAGTTAGGAAATTAATCACTTCAAATATGAAATTAATTACAACAGTAATTAATTAATAAATGCACTAGACTGTTGCAAACTTCAAAAATTAATAACTCCTTCACCGTCTAATATTTTTTTATCAAACCAATGCCAAAAGGTTCTTCATATTTTTAGCTTTCCAACAAACTATAGATCACAATTTTTGAATAAGTAGAAGGCATGCAAATCAACCCATGAAATTTGAAACTGTGTAGTTAAAACCTTGACACAGACAATGAAACTTGGAAAATTCATAACTTGCTCAATACTTCATCTTTTTTTGTGAAATAAAATGCAGACTAATCTATAATTCAAGAGCTTTCCAAAGATATTAAAATCTGAATTTTTAGATCACCGAAGACCCTCCAAAACAGCCCCCAAAATCCCCAAACCAATCGCTAGGGTTAGCATAAAACATGTAAATTATTTCCAGCTCTTAGAACCCTTCAAAATATTCAATAACATGCAGATTTTACCCTCAATAAAATGCGCCAATACCCTAGACAAGTCGCCAAAGCTAGAGAGAAAATATCATGCATAAACACCTCAACACAAGAGAGCAAAATGGAAAGAACAATGGAGTCTTCAATAATCTTCAATAATGGATCCAACTAAGAGAGTAAAATGCAAGAACTAGGGCATACATCCCAAATCTCCAAGCATGGAGTGAATCAATAATTCCTCAACATAACCCTCTAAAGAAATGCGACCTCACTTTTATAGAACTAAGGGGTGCAATATTCAATAAAGACCGACCTTTCCCTTTTGGAGGGAAAACATAAACTCTCATTAAAATATTTAATACTAAGACTATGTGCACTTTATTTATTTTTTAATTAAATAAATAAAAGTAACTAACCTATGTGCACATTAAACTAACTAAAAAGACTCCCACTTGTAGCGCTAGGCATGCCAAGGGGTTACAATGCAAATGAAAAATAAATATTAATAATGTCTTGAAAAAGGGGACATTACATGATTCTACAAGGTATGAAGAATGGTGCTCCCAAGTTGTGACTTGCTAAAAGATGGAAAGATCCTTTAAAAAGGACAGATTTGGTGTCACTCGATTTTACCACGAAATCTCTGACGGGAAAGATAGAGGAGGAGCTCATGGCGGAAGATGTGTGATGACCAAAGTACCCCTCTGGCCAAGCCACCCCGAAGAATGAAGCGGGACACGCAGACATTGATGGATGCTTTATTCCTTAGGCTTGACGGTGAAAAGGCGGAGAAAGAAAGAGTCCGGTAGAAGCAAGTATCTCAATTATGTGAGATCATAGCCAAGGTTGCTAAACCTTCCATTCAGCCCATTTCAGAGCGGTGAGTGATCATCTTATGCAGGAAATGGAGGACGCAAGCAATCAAGTAAAGGCTATTGATGAATGGAAGGATTTGATTATTCGTCAAGCTTCTGTACAACTTGGAGAAGTGCCAGCCCACCTAAAGGTTATGGATGATGTAAGAAATCAATCAAGCAATCGATGGCAAACATAGAAGGCATGAATACGGTTGCGAGAGAGTAACTTTGAGTATTTTGGCCGAGATTAATGTTCACGCTTAGGGAGATGTATTGATTGAAGCAGTATGCCTGACGGATGAGTTGAGAAGGAGAAGCGGTAGAGTTTGCAGTATCTTTCCGTTTGGAAATCTGCAGAGTTTTGCTGAAGAGGATGTAGGCACTTGAGAGTAGGACATCAGATTTACCAGACAGTGTCATTTCTTTCACTGAGGAGATAGTGGACGGGAATGTCACTTCATACGTGCGGATCGTCTCAACTAAGGTGCCTAATTCCCTGGAAGGTTCTCTTCTGATGGTACAAAAGAGAATTGATAAAGCTACCAAGCCTTTCACGATGAATTCTATCAGTAGACTGGTGGCGCTACAGGTGGACATTGCAAGGTTTGGGCCGAGCTTGGAAGATGTGGAAGCATGCATCAAAGTGTTGAATGAAGGGTTGCTACAATTCAAGATAGAGAAAGAAGCAAAGTTTTGGCTAAAGCATGGATTTGAATTACATGTTCGACAAGTATATCCCATATCAAAACAAGAAGAAGACATAAACATTACAGCTAGCATGACTTCTATTCTTTCTTCTTCTATTTTCTATGTTCCCAGATAAAATTGTAAAACTTCTAAGTTATTGGTTTTGCAACCATTACTTAAAGTCATGTGGAACCATTCTATTAGTTAAGTGATACATGTGTCACTTAAGGAGAAGATAGTTGAGGATGATTGCCAAATTTCATCTTTACTTGTTGTTTATGTTTCAGTTCAGTTTGAATTTTCCATTTGTACTTTCCCTCCTACATTTTATAAGTAGGAGAAGAACCTCCGGGTTAATGATCGATCATAATTTGAAGCAACAATCTTGTGTTCTAGACTTTGTCTTTGAACCCCGAGAGCAAGTTGGAGCAAAGGAATACAAAGGAGCAAAAAGTTTAGGAAAACTTTGTGTCACGGTGTATCTTGTGTTTCTTGCTTTTAATCTTAGATCTCTTAAATGACTTTGTGTTATTTTAGATCGGATCTAGAGCCGCCTTTGTTTTATAATTCGTGTGTGTTCATATCTATTAAGTTTCTTCTATGTGCATACAATTAGCTCGCTTATCTACTAATGGGATGCACATCTTCCCCATTTCTTCTCTGTATTTCCTTTACTTCTTCTATAAAATACTTCCTTTCGTAAACAATGCTTACACTAGCTGAGAACTTCTTAGTTATGGTTCATGAACTAAGTGGTTAAAGCAAAACCCCGATAGATAATAACACATTTTTATTGACAAATCGACACGGGAGCCTCACCGGTTAAATGCGGGAGATTTATCTCATGACCGCCTAGGTTTTATGCTATGCGAGAAAATCTAGCCAACAAGATGCATGGGCTACACATTGTCTGGTAAGAAATACATCCTCTTTTTCATCACAACAGTCCTATCATATTGATATTCAGCCTATTCTAGATAAGCATGCTAAGGTATTCAATGATTTACCTCATGGATTGCCTCCGGATAGAGGATTTCAGCATATCATTGAGTTAGAACCGGGTTCTACTCCGGTAATATCTTCTCCTTACCGCCATCCAAGGGCCTTCAAGGAAGAGATAGAGAAAGTAATCAAAGAGTTGTTGGATATGGGTCTCATAAGACCAAGTTCTAGTCCTTTTGCTTCTTCGGTTGTACTTATGAAGAAGGATGGAACTTTGAGGATGTGTGTTGATTACAGGTTGTTGAACAAGAAGACAATAAAAACAGTACCCCATACCACGGATTGATGAGTTGCATGGAGCAATGTTCTTTTCCAAGATTGATCTAAGGTCCGAATATCATCAAATTAAGGTAAGGGATGAAGATGTCCACAAAACAACATTTAGATGTCATTTTGGTCATTTTGAATTCCTAGTAATGCCTTTTGGGTTAACCAATGCCCCCACTACATTTCAATCATGTATGAATCATGTTTTTAGGGAGCATTTGAGGAAATTTGTATTGGTATTCTTTGATGACATTCGGTTTATAGTAAGTCATGGGAAGAGCATTTGAAGCATTTGGACATGGTATTAAGCATATTGGAACAACAATCTCTCTTTGCCAAATTATCAAAATGTGAGTTTGGAATGAAGGAAATTTTATATTTGGGGCATGTCATCAATGCTCAAGGAGTACAAGTGGATCAACAAAAGATCCAAGCTATTATGGATTGGCCTCCTCCTACCACATTGACTCAATTAAGGGGATTCTTGGGTCTTTGTAGCTACTACAAGAAGATTTGTGAAAGGATTTTCACAACTTTCAGCCCCCTTGACAAATTTGACAAAGCATGGAGCTTTCAGCTGGTCATCTTCAGCCCAACAAGCATTTGATAAGCTCAAAAAGGTAATGAGTTCATGCCCGGTACTTGTTGTTCCAGATTTTTCAATTCCTTTTGTTGTTGAGTGTGATGCATCCGGAGATGGTATTGGGGCTGTTTTGATGCAAAATAAGCATCCAATTGCATTTGAGAGTAGAAAACTCAAAGATATTGAGAAAAATACTCTATTTATGATAAGGAAATGTTGGCAATCATGCATGCCTTGGTGAAATTCTGGCAATATTTAGTTTGTGGCAGATTTGTAGTGAAGACGGATCACAATAGCTTGAGGTATTTTCTCAACCAAACTGATTTGAATGAAAGACAACAGAAATGGGTGAGTAAAATTCAGTCTTTTGACTTTGATATTGAATTTATGAAAGAAAAATAATATAGTGGCTAATGCATTGTCAAGGAAGCCATATTGTTGTTCTATGACAAAAATTACAGCAGATTGGAGGGCTGTTATAACAATGGAATATGCAAAAAATCAGTTTGCTAGTGCTGTCCTAGAAGGGGAAATTGATGATGAAAGGTACAAGGTGGTTGATGGCATTATACTCTATAAAAATAGAGTCTATTTGACTCCGAATCCAAGGTAAAACATAAGATTTTAGAGGCTATGCATGATTCTCCCTTGGCTGGTCATCCGGGGTACTTTAAAACATACAAACAAATTAGGGAGAAATTTGTTTGGAAAGGGCTCAAGGGAGAAGTTCTTCAACACATAAGGGAATGCCTCACATGCCAACAAAGTAAAGCAGAACATGAATTTCCAGCAAGTCTTTTGCAGCCTCTACCAATTCCAAATAAAAAATGGGAGAGTATTTCTATGGATTTCATCACCGGTCTTCCCACGGTTCAAGGTAAGAGTTATTTATGTTGTGGTGGATAGACTTACTAAGTATGCACATTTTTTTCCTCTTCCCACTAAGTTTGATGGACCACTAGTGGCTGGGATATTTTTAAAGAAGTTTTTCAGACTTCATGGGCTGCCAAAGAACATTGTGAGTGATAGGGACAACAGGTTTATGAGTTTTTTTTGGCAAGAACTCTTTCATCTTTCAGGTACAAAATTGACTCCTAGTACAAGCTACCATCCCCAAATGGATGGGCAAACAAAAATTGTCAACAAATGGATAGAAGGGTACTTAAGGAGTTTTGTTATAGGTCAACAATCAGCTTGGATCAAGTGGTTGTATTTGGGGGAGTTTTGCTACAATACTTCCTATCACATGTCTATTGGTATGTCACCCTTCAAAGCTTTGTATGGTTATGATGCTTTTTCTTTTGTGGATATTGTCATTCCGGATAGTAGAGTTCCAGGGGCTAAAGATTTGGTACAAAGAGTCAAGACATCATGAAAGCACTCAAAGACAACCTCCTACATGCCCAAAATCAACAAAAATTGTATGCAAATCAAGAAAAGAGTTGAGAGGTCATTTGAGGTAGGAGATATGTTTTTTTGAGGTTGCAGCCCTATAGACAATCTTCCCTCAAAGGGAAGGGAGTTGAAAAGTTAAAACCAAGGTTTTATGGTCCCTACAAGGTCATAAGGAAGGTGGGGAATGTTGCATATGAACTAGAGCTTCCGGCACAAAGTAAAATTCACAATGTCTTTCATGTTTCATGCCTCAAAAAGGCATTAGGACAACATATCACTCCTATTGAGCTGCCCCCTCTTGATGATGAGGGCAAATTGATTCTAGAACCAGAAGCCATAATAGATGTTCGTGAAAAGAAGTTGAGGAACAAGATCATAAGGGAGTATTTGGTACGATGGAAAGGTCTACCTCTTGAAGATGCTACATGGGAAGGTGCAACGATTTTGGAGCATCCAAGCTTGCAATTGCTTGAGGGCAAGCAATTTGGGGAAGGAGGACTGAAATATCCCCTTCTCAAAAAATAACAGTCAAAGACCCTTAGCCTATTTTTTGTTTCCCGATGGCTAAGGGATGAGAAAAAGGAAACTAAATCCTAATAATTTAATTTCAAAGTGCATAATGAAATTTTATTATAAGCACTAAAATTATTTATTAGTGACAAAATAAAAAAAGAAAAGAAAAGAGTTACTTTATTTTTTATTTTCCCCTAGAGGAAAAATACTACCCATATGGGGATGAAAATAAGCGAAGGGAGAATATTAAATGAGGTAAATTGAGCTGATTGGTTGTTTTGGGTGGCTAATAGGCCAAGACAAGTTATAAAAGCAAGTTGCCATGCATGGAGAAGACCATCTTTTTGCATATCTTAATTTTTGAAATTGGTATAAGTTTGCATGCTTTCCATTTTACTTCAGAGAACAAAAACCCTTTGTAGTTTTCTTTAGAGGATGAAACCCCTCTTTAGCCTTGGAAGAAGAACGAAAACTCTTCTTCCCTTGTGTTTTCCATTGAATTCCAATTGCGTTGAAGGTCGAGTTGCAAATTTCTATTTGTTCCAACCATAGTAGGAAAACTCGCCAAAACTTCGAGTTTTGAAAAACTCGCCAAAAAACAAGCAAAACGAGTAAACCGCTGAAAGACTCGCCAAAATAGGCAAAAAAAAACTCGCCGAGCATAGTTGGAATACTCGCCAAAACTCGCCGAGTTATAGTTGGAAAACTCGCCGAGCATAGTTGGAAAACTCGCCAAAGACAACATTTCTTTCCTTTTTGGCATTTTTTTCCTTTTTGGATTTTTGGTGAAGAAAACACAAGAATAGAATAAAATTTGCCATTTTTGGAAAGGGTCCGGGAAGATGTAGCAGCAAAAACTTGCATGTGCCATAACTTTCATTCTGTGGCTCCGTTTCAGGTGCCGTTTTCTCTAGAAGTGCATATTTTCTCGAGCTCTACGCATTGATGGCAATATTTTCTTATTTTCATAAAATCCATTTTTGCACCTTTTTGGACCAAGCAACTTCTTGCAATCTTCTGAAAGAATCATGAGCTTTGATCGCCTATAGACAGATTAGTAATTAAAAATACTGGATAGCTTTCCAAAACTCGGCGAGTACTCGCCAAAACTCGACGAGTATTCTCCCGTGCTCGGACTAATCGTCCCACCTGCCAGCTTGGTCGCAACCTGCTTATTCAAATGTTGACTTCACATATCAACAGATGCGTAGGTTTTTTTTTTTGCTATTTTAAGAGTTTTTTTTGTTCAATGATAATCACACGAAGAAGCGCAACAAATTGACTCAAAAAAGGCTCAACGACTTGGTTTTTGTGCAATACAATCTCTGGCTTCGCACAAAAAAAGTTGAGGCCACATCAAAGGAGCTCATTGATTTGGATGAGATAGATCCATACAGTGAGTGGACTGGGCAAGAAGAGGAAAACCTTGCATTCACAGCGGACGAGATTGCTTCTTTTAAGAGGGAGGCTATGGAGGGAGAAGCACTAGCAGGACTCGAGGAGATATTGGATTGGATGAAATCTTTGGAGGTGATCTCCAACATGCAGCAGAGGAGCCACCAACACCACCATCTAGTTCCAGGATCGAGCCAGATTCATAGCCTTCTAGGAGGAGCGTGGAGACGCAGCCGAGTGTGGGGACTAGTAGAGGCACTAGACCCTCTCCCCAATATTTCTCTAGATTGGGGAAGAGGAAAATGTAATTTATTGTATATTGTAACTTGCATAGATATGAAATTTATGATGATATTTTTCAATGTCAATCATCATAAATTCATATTACTTATCAGCCGGTTGTTGTATTCGCATGATGATGCGATTTTGTATTGTATTTGTATTCAAATCTAATAGAAAACACTTCTCCAACATTTTATGGGCTCATTTGATACATTTTGTAGCTATGTGTTGCTTAAAATTTATGTTTTTAAAGAAATTTGAGTATTTTTACGTTCTTTGAGTATTCCAGTATTGGTCGAATATTGACGAGTTTTCCCGAGTTTTTTTGGGGTCTAGCGAGTATTTGGATTTGGCGAGTTTTCCTACTATGGTTCTAACTAGGGTTTGAAGGTGGAAGCTTGTTGCTGATTTATACGCTTCATTTCTAGCTCTTCATAGTGGAGCAACCTACCTTGTGGATATTTCGAGAGATCTAGGGCACATTTGGACCAGATCTGATTTTCAGTTCCATAATCAGATTTTTAGAAGCCAAGATCAACAAGTTTGCATAATTTTTGGGCTTGGGAAACTCCAATTTCAGCTAAGTCTCAGAATGTCATTTTGTAGATTTATAATTGGTGTCACCTGATTTCACCTTGAAATCTGACCACCCTATCAGAAAATTTTTCGTACTTTTAAAATAATGGGTCGTTTTGTATTTTTTTTACACTGAAAGTTCTTGTATTGTGTCAAGATAATCCCAAAGAGCCATATTAGCCTTTTTTGCCAAATACCCAGATGCCCAAAGTTATATTCTGTCGTCGGGATTTATGCGTGGGAAATTTGTATTTAATTATTTTGAGCCCGTATGAGGCTATTTGCGCCCGTTTAACTCTGTTATGATCGAATATGTCATTACTCTTATGTACCAGAAGGGTTTTAACTTGGAATAAGTTTTGGGCTTTATTTGTAACTTTTGGCAATTTTTCGTGTTTTTGTGTTGTCCCGTTTCGTTTTCTGTGAAATTTCTCTAGAACAATTCCTTTGCCGGGTAAGCCCGATTTTTGGTCTGGAGCAGCTGGAAAACATATACGCACATTATGCCCGGAGGAAGTCGCCATCAGAGGTCTGGATCACTGGGAAAAAGCGAAGTCATGCACGGAAAAGCCCCTGCGGGGATGGGCGCATTTTTGGAAAACAAAGGATTTAAGCTGCAATGGGAAAAATAGAAGCCGCAGGCAGGGTGAGAATTTTGTACCTGCCTAGCAGGGTACTTTTTCCCGTGTTATAAAATTCACTTAAGTTGCAGTGGGAAAAATAGAGGCGCAGAGGCAGGGAATTTATTACCTGCCTTGCAGGGTAAAAATTCCCATGATAAAATAAAAGGAAAGTGACTTAAGTGAAATCATGGGATTTTAGTGCCTGCCTTGCAGGGTAAATAATCCCATTGTCAAAGTCAAATCACTTAAGTGGATCATGGGATTTTGGTGCCTGCCTTGCAGGGTAAAGAATCCCATTGTGGAAAATTCTTAAAAATAGAATTATATGTGCAAAAAAGTGCGCCCCCTTTGGTGAGATGATGGCAGCCTTTAAGTGATTATTTTAATTAATCTATCCTTTCAAAAAGTGCACCCAAGCTTGGAGGAAGTCAACAAATCAAAATTGGAATAAAATGAACGGATTAAATGCATTAAATTTAATTCATTTAATGGCTGCCCCCTTCCTCTCAAAAAATGCGCCCCATTTGGGAGTTATTTAATGTTTTTTAAGGCATTAAAGCATTAAATTAATTTCTATTTTCAGTGGCTATGGTCAAGGCACACTGTGAAGCTTAAGTGAAGTGATGTGTGAAGGATTAAATTGGATTAATTTAATTTATTGGATGGCTGTCCTTAAACATGCTATTTTTAAAAGAGAAGAGCATGATTTTTAATTAATTAATTGTCTTTAATTGTTAGGGCAATTATTAATTATAGAATTGTGAAGGTTATATAAGCATGGGCAACCATATGGATGAATTATTTGATTCACAAGTAAAGAATTGCAGCCAAGAGGAAAAGTGCACCCCCATTTGAAGAAGGATTTTGCTCAGACAAGGTGGCAACAAGGCTAAAAGCTTCCAGATTTGGCACATGCTTTGAAGGAGGTTGATCTTTGTCTGCATAATTGTTTGCACAGGTGTTACAGGAGCTCAAGTGTTGTTGAAAGGATTCATGCTCTCTTTATGTGCAAATTAAACACCATTTTTTTGGGGAGTAGGCTTGAAAAGTGCAGATTTTTACAATTAAAATTCACTATTCATGCTCCGGTGGCCATTTTTGTCTGAATAAATTGCAGGAATTCATTACAGGTGCTTTACAAAGGAAAATGAGCTTTTATCAATGTCCAATACATTGCATATATCCTCCGAATCTGAAGAATTGTCCAGATCTGCACCAGTATTGAAGAAATCCGGCCAAGTAAGAAGAAAAAGAATTATTCAGACGAAGATAGACAAAGCTATGGCGAAGAGAGATGAAAAAGAAAGCACGATGGAGTCATGCATTGCTTCCAAACTTGCAGACATAGGAGACAGATCTAGGCCTAGAACCTCTTGCCGATTTGATTGATAGATCCAGAGCGGGAAAGACTTCACTCATGCGTGCGGTTAAAAGCAGTGGAATTATCCGAGCTGCAGCTTTTCCATGTATAGCCAGTTGCCAGAATTTGTTATGGAGTGCGCTAGATCTTACCATCCTTCATCCAGATCAGTGCGTGATGCTTCGGGAAAGACAATAATTCGTTTGGACGCAGAGTTCATCAATTATTGTTTGAAGATTCCAGTGCGAAAGGTGGTGACTTCCATTAGTCTTCAGGATGCCGACGGCAGCAGGTGGGAGAAGCATAGAGCTGATTGTGTGAGCATAATGAATAGCCGATACATGAAGAAGCCTAGATCTCCTTCAAAGTTCCCGAGAACTCTTCCGCGGTCCAATTTGGTGCAGGAGGTAGATGATGTCGTCAAATTGCTATGCAGGATGAATGGCGAAGCAAATGCCTACACTTTCCGTACATGGATGTATGCTTTCATCAGGACCATTGAAATTAACAAGGTTGATTCTATAATCAATTGGTCGGAAATTATTAGAACAACATCGGTGAGCAACTCCGGAACGTGAAGCGTACTTTTAGCTTCAAGATGACTTCATACTTGGTGTATGCCGCAACTTCACAAGGCATCTTTTCCAAGTTGGATAGATGTGGTGTTCTTTCTAAGGACCCCATTTTCGAGTGCTACCCATGACTTATCTGCACTGCATGCGAGAAAGACTTCAAAGTGATCATCGATGACTTCTTCTCACGATTTCATCTGCAGCTAGACAAAGACTTAAAGGCCAACAGGTAAGCAAGGAAGCGTGGGAAGTCTGTGTCCAAGATTGGTAGTCTATTCATTCAATTTGTAGATTTCACATACCTCGGGGTTACGAGCTTTTCTGGAGAACCAATAAAGATGCCAGGTATCCGAATGATAGATTGATCACCATGGAGCTGAAAGCAGCAACTTGTGGAGTTACACGACCTTGAACAAGCGGCGGCAAGTCTACGGGCTTCTTCCCAATCACTGTGGGATATTACAGTTGCATTAGCATTCATAGAGCTCGAGGAATGGAGGCGCAAATGTTATCCGAGTATGAGCAAGAGTTCTTCCCTGCACGGCTGAACTTCGATCCATTTGGAGTAGCCAGGAAGACAATCTCCCAGGAGTATGCACATGTGCCTTCATTAGAAGATTTCTGGATGAAGTGCAAAAGTGAGTACGAGGTTAGAAAGAGAGATTTCAGCAAGGCTATCAGCAAAGCAAGTGTTCGACTTTGGACTAGCGCGGATACCTGTGGATCTTAAAGATGATGGGAATGTGGTACTTGACACTTACCATCAAATGGGAGGAGATAAAGCCATACTGCAAAATAACATAGGAGGCTGCAACACAATTGAAGAAAGGTCGGGAGCTGTGTTGGTGAATACTTCAAACTGGTTGCTGACGAAGGGATATTGCCTTGATGAAGCATTGATGAATCAAGTCACGGGCAACTTCGGCGCAGGAGATTCCCTCAAGCGAAAGCACGGAGGAGAAAGCAGTAGGAAAGTCGAGAAGTTGAAAGTGCATAGAAGATCTCAATCCAAGGAGAAGATCACTTCTACGACCATGACTTTAACTCCGGTTTCTCCAGTACCCAGTACTTCACCAACTATTGCACCGCAGCAGCAGGATGCTTCCATGCCTCCACTGAATCCAGTGACATTCATCTTCTCCCCTCAGCCACTTCATTCAAATACTGCTTAGGAGGATACGTTGAAGCTGCAAATGGTGGAATTCGAAAGGGCTTTGTCCTTGGATGACTCAGAAGATGGCAGCCATAACACTGTGGCACTTTTTGACGGAGAGGATGCAGAGCGGAAGATGGTAGTACACTCAGCGACTTCAAGCGACTTCTCATTCTCAGAAGTAACTTCTCGGAATGGTTGGCTTCGCAGTTGGTTCCAGAAGCGAGAATGGAGATGAACTTAGAGGAGCACGACTTGCAGCTACTCCAGAATCTGGGTGGAAGAGACAGAAGGCCTAAAGTTGCCAAAGCAACTTCTAGGTTGATCATCGAGGATTCGGGAGAGAAGTTTGCTGAGATATCAATTCCGGCAGAAGGAAAGATAGAGGAGGAGCTCACGGCGGAAGATGTGACAGTGACCAAAGTACCCCTCGGTCAAGCCACCACTGAAGGATTGAAGCAGGACACGCAGACATTGATGGATGCTTTATTCCTTAGGCTTGACAGTGAAAAGGCGGAGAAAGAAGAGCTGCAGAAGCAAGTATCTCAATTATGTGAGATCATAGCCAAGGTTGCTAAACCTTCCATTCAGCCCATTTCAGAGCAGGTGAGTGATCATCTTATGCAGGAAATGGAGGACGCAAGCAATCAAGTAAAGGCTATTGACGAATGGAAGGATTTGATTATTCATCAAGCTTCTGTACAACTTGGAGAAGTGCCAGCCCACCTAAAGGTTATGGATGATGCAGCAAATCAACTAAAGCAACTGATGGCAAACATAGAAGGCATGAATACGATTGCGAGAGAGTAACTGAGTATTTTGGCGAGATTAACAAGCTACCGGGAGATGTATTGATGCATGAGAAGCAGTTGTACTGCAGACGGATCAGTTGAGAAGGGGAAGCAGCTAGAGTTTGCAGTATCTTTCCGTTTGGAAATCTGCAGAGTTTTGCTGAAGAGGATGCAGGCACTTGAGAGTAGGACATCAGATTTACCAGACAGTGTCATTTCTTTCACTGAGGAGATAGTGGATGGGAATGTCACTTCATACGTGCGGATCGATCGCCTCAACTAAGGTGCCTAATTCCTGGAAGGGTCTCTTTTGATGGTACAAAAGAGAATTGATAAAGCTACCAAGCCTTTCACGATGAATTCTATCAGTAGACTGGTGGCGCTGCAGGTGGACATTGCGAGGTTTGGGCCGAGTTTGGAAGATGTGGAAGCGTGCATCAAAGTGTTGAATGAAGGGTTGCTTCTGATTCAAGACAGAGAGAAAGAAGCGAGTTGGCTAAAAGCAGATGGAAGGATCTTTGAATTACATGTTCGACAAGTATATCCCATATCAAAACAAGAAAAAGACATAAACATTAAACTAGCATGACTTCTATTCTTTCTTCTTCTATTTTCTATGTTCCGGATAAAATTGTAAAACTTCTAAGTTATTGGTTTTGTAACCATTACTTAAAGTCATGTGGAACCATTCTATTAGTTAAGTGATACATGTGTCACTTAAGGAGAAGATAGTTGAGGATGATTGCCAAATTTCATCTTTACTTACTATTTATGTTTGATTGAGTTTGAGTTTTCCATTTGTACTTTCCCTCCTACATTCTATAAGTAGGAGAAGAACCTCCGGGTTAATGATCGATCAGAATTTGTAAGCAACAATCTTGTGTTCTAGACTTTGTGTTGAACCCCTGAGAGCAACTTGGAGCAAAGGAATACAAAGGAGCAGGTTTCCGGAGAACTTTGTGTCACGGTGTATTGTGTTTCTTGCTTTTAATCTTAGATCTCTTAATAGACTTTGTGTTATTTTAGATCTGGATCTAGAGTTGCCTTTGTTTTATAATTCTGTGTGTTCATATCTATTAAGTTTCTTCTATGTGCATGCAATTAGCTCTGCTATCTACTAATTGGGATGCACATCTTCCCCATTTCTTCTCTGTATTTCCTTTACTTCTTCTATAAAATACTTCCTTTCTTAAACAGTTGCTTACTTGCTGCAGAACTTCTTAGTTATGGTTCATGAACTAAGTGGTTAAAGTAAAACCCCTGATAGATAATAACACATTTTTATTGACAAATCTGACACGGGAGCCTCACCGGTTAAATGAGGGAGATTTATCTCATGACTGCCTAGGTTTGATGCTATGCAGAAAATCTAGCCAACAATAATAAAATTCCAGCCCTCTTATTGGTTCTATTTTTTTATGTTCTTGCATAAATAAAAATTGCTGATTTGTTTTGGAGAGAGAATTGAGTGATTTTACTTCAGTTTTGTGGATTTACAACTCCTAGGGCAAGTCACATTTTTCTTAAATAATTTAGATCTGCAGTATTTGGTCAAATATATATTCTATACATTGCTGTTTTAGATCAGAATTTTTTTCTTTTTAAAAGAAAAACTTTCATCCATCTATTAACCAGAAATACTCAATTACATATCCTCCCATGCCAAGCATGGAAGGTCTTAGCCATATCAGTGGCCTTATAAACTACACTATCAATATTGACATTCATGATACTGAAGCTAAATTGAGAATTTTCCTAATATCTTCTTGAATCCTAGTTGACCACCATAAGGGAGGTGGTCCATAACAAAGGATATTATTATTGTCTAGGGCCCAATTCGCTAATCCATTAGCAACCTTATTTTGTTGTTGGGGAATATGTCTGAATTGGATTTGCCGGAAGTTTTGCTGCAATTTCTTTATTTGATCAATTTCCTTTGCAAGCTGCCAATTAGGAGGGGCACCTTTATTGGATCCACTAAGAAAATTCATCGTAATTCTTGAGTCAGATTCTACATTTATCTTTTGCCATCCTATTTTGATAGCTTCTTGCATCCCTCTTCGAATGGCTCTAATTTCAGCCAGATTATTGGTAGAAATACCCATATTCTCCGCAAAGATGAAACATACCTCTCCTTGTTCATTACGCCCAACCCCTCCTATAGCTGTTCTCCCTGGATTACCCCTTGAGGCACCATCTGTATTGAGAATACCATGATAAGCAGTTGTGTCCCTTGCTGAAACTATATTTTCTTTTGTGCTCTTCACATGAAAGCGAGGCATAGTGGCCTCCTTAGGGTCTAAGGAGAGTTGTTTGTAGATATGGTCCCATTGGTTAGTTGGCTGAGTTGGAAGTGAGACTTTATGTTTAAGGCTTTCCGTCAAATTAGATTTGATTTTTTCCCAGACATATATATTTTCTCTGCTGATTTGACGGAATATTCTATAATTTCTTTCTTTCCACGTATTCCATAGTAAAAGGGAAATGCCACTCCACATAGGTGGGATCAGATTTTGTCCTTTCGGTATGGCTTCCTTCCATGTACCTGTAATATGTGCTAGGGATCCACTGCTGTTCCATTGCAACTTAAACAACGAAGCCAAATTTTGCCATAAAGGGATAACCCATGGGCAAAGAAAAAGAGATGTTCCATCGTTTCCTCATCTTGTTTGCAAAGCTCACATCTAAATGGGCCTCTAATTCCTCTTTTCTGGAGCCTCTCACCTGTTACAAGCCTTTTTTGAATAAGGAGCCAAAGGAAGAAACTTACCTTGGGCCATATCGCAGGCTGCCATATATACTTGAACAATATTTTATCTGGATGCGGTGGTGCTTTCGTTAAAAATGCATACCCAGAAGACACCTCATATTCCCCTGAAGGACTGCATCCACAACCTATTTCATCTGGCTCAGAGGAAAACAGAATAGGATCACTCAGAATCTGGTTTAACAAACTATGTTGTTCATTGGAAATCTCTATGGGCCATTCAGAGATAGGAATCCAACAGTTATCAACTCCCCAAGGATGTATCTTTGGTTGAATATATCGTGCTATCGTAATCCATCCCTGTTCCTGCATACTCTCCATTATCAATTGAAGCTGAGGAAAGAGTGTTATGAGTGGGGGTTTGCCATCCCATGAATCCGTCCAAAATTTTGCTAATTGGCCATTGTGAACAATCCAGAAAAGTTGTTTTTTAATTAGATGTTCCCCATTTTTTATAAACATTAATGTTGATGATCCATTATTCAGAAGGGTTGTTCTAATTATCTTCTATGGGAAAGCTGTTTTTTGCATATTTACCACAAAAATTCATAGCCCAAAGATCAATAGGATAAATGATCGCCAATGATACAATCAAATCATTACAATCATTCTCTGCTTGTATCCTGTCAAACACACTCTGCTTTGAGCCTTAAGTTCGTATCCACACTCTGCGCTATTTTGCAAAGTTCTCTTTTTTGAGTTCTAAAGACTTAACTAGGAGTTGACTCCGTAAGGCAATTAGGCTTTGTTTATATAGGCATACAAGCCACCCAATCCCGACATTGAACTTAGACAAAAACCTATAAGTAAGGAACAATATGAAGTTAAGGCCCAAAGGACCCATTATAGAGTCGATTGGCCTTCCTAAAACTTCAGCGGCTTCAAATGATAATCCTTGATTGCTTCATGGCTTTGAAACAACTTATAGTCTTTTGTGGCTTGAGATAGTTCTTTGTGGCTTCAAATTCAAATTTATAGTATTACGCGACCCCCTTAGGCTTTTGTGGCTTTCTTAGTGTTCCGTGGCTTCGATATACTTGTGCAACTTCTTTAGTGTTCTATGGTTCTGATATATTTGCATGGCTTCCTTAGGTTCCATGGCATCCACTAATGCTTGTAAGAGCTCTATAGATTTGTGTGGCTTGCCTGCAAAGACTCCAATAACACGTAATGCAAAACAAAATGCAACATAACTCTGTAGTTCCTACCTCTGACACATAAATGCAATAGAATGCAACACAAACCGACTCTAATTGTTGAATCTGCTTTTGGTTGATACCAGATAGCTTGTGAACCCTGATGCTCCTGCATCATATGCCTTGAGTAATTTTTGAAAACTTGAGCTCCTGCTCAAGGAATTAGAATGCCATGTTTCGCGACATCCACGACACTTAGCCATGTTGCATCTTGATATTTTCCCCTTTCAACTTGACCAAATACTCCATATACTCCTTACTGCGTATATGCTTGATCTTGATGTCAACTACTCTTTTTGCCTCTTCACACCTTTTTTATGGTGTCATTCTCCAATCCACCTCGCCATCTCCTGCATTTGAATTTTCAACACTTCCCTATATTGGATGGTGTGGATACAAATCTGCCACATTAAATATGTTCGATATATCAACGCCTTTAGGTAACTCAATCTCATAAGCGTTCTGCACCATCTTTCTCAACACCTTGCATGGTCCAGTTTTCTTCCATTTGATCTTATTGTATGTCCCCTAAACCTATCTCTCTGCAAATGGGCTATAAGACCAAATCTCTAACTTGATATTCCACTTCTCTCCTCTTTTCATCTATGTGTTGCTTATATTGTGCATTCATCCTCTCCAATTGTTTGTGCACTTGCTGGTGCACTTCCTCCATATACTCTGCAAAATCTTCTGCTTTTGCACTTTGTCCTTTGTGCAAGTAACTCTCTCAACTTTGCCACTCCTTGCTGTTACTCCCATATACAACCTGAAATGGTGTTTTCTCCGTGCTTGATTAAGCTGAATTATTATATGTAAACTCTACTTGCACTAATGCCAAGTCCTATGTTTTTGGCTTGTCTCTCACTAAACATCTCGAGTAAGTTTTGAAGAATCCTATTCACCACTTTTGCCTATCTATTAGTCCTAGGTGATACGCTAAACTGAATTGTAACTTCTTACTCATCTTCTTCCTCGATATCTGCCAAAAATGGGCAATAAACTTAGTGTCGTTGTTAGACACAATGTTGCGTCGAAATCCATGCTGTGTCTTATAATCTCCTTGATGAAAATATTAGCAATATGAGTCACATATCTAGTCCTCTTGCAAGCAACGAAATGTGCCATTTTAGAGAATCTATTCAACACAACACGGGTGGGATCAACTCCCCGCTTCTAAGGCGAACCCAAAACAAAATCCTTACCGATATCTTCCCAAGGATTCTCGGAATGGGCAAAGGCTGATACATCCTTGCATTTTGAGATCCTCCCTTAGCTAATTGAGATATTTGGCATTCTTGCACAAAGCGTGCGCAAATCTATTAACATTCATGACCCAAAAGTAACTCTCCGCTAGCTCAACTAACGTCTTATCTAAACGAAAATGCCATGCTAATCCACTACTTTGTGCTCCCCCTTCATCAAATTCTCCCCATTGATCCTCTGCGAATGCACAATTAGTTGCCCTTAAGCGATAGACCTTATGGCACAAAATATCCAACCAAGGGGCCCTATCATAGTCACAGGTGCTACGTATGCTTCCCATGCTCCCTTGAAGTCTTCATCCTGCACACACAATTCCTTCATGGATTCAAAACCCACTACTATTCTCATCTCTGTCAACAACATACTAAGCCTACTCAACACATCAATAATTCTGTTATAATTTCCACTTATATGTTTCAACACAAAAGTGTATCCCTGTAGGTACTCAACCCACTTCATATGCCTCTAGTTTGACTTCCTTGACCATTAATAAACTGTAATGCTTGATGATTAGTAAATATCACTAATTCCTTAGGCAACGGTAGTGATCCTTTTTGAGCACTGCCTGCACAATTGTGTAGATCTCTTGGTCATACACATTATACTTTTTCTTTGCATCATTCAACCTCTCATTGAAATATGATCTTGGTCTCCCTTCTTGAATCAACACTGCACCAATGGCTAAACCACTAACATTACAATTAAGTTGGAATACCTTTATCAAATCAGCAACGCCAATCTTGTTTGTTGAGTCACCTTCCTCTTTAGTTCTTGAAAATTGTTCTCTACGTCATCGGCTTGAACAAAATTCTTATTATCTCCTCAAATGGCTTGTGATAGGTGGTGCACACACTCCATTGAAATCCCTAATGAACTTGCGGTAAAAGCTAGCCAACCCATGAAAATTTCACCTTCAAAAGCACTGCGTGCAACGATGGCCAATCCATTATTGCACAAACCTTTTTGGAAATCACTAATCCCAGATACACCACCTCTTGCATAAAAATGCATTTCTTCAAATTTATCATTTGCTCTGATGCAACCACTGCAACACTTGTTTTATATGCAATGACATTGTAATGATACCTCTCTTGCATATTTAGCATTAGTCCTCAAGATCAACTTCCATTTTACTAATGATAACATATGCTTTAGCCGCAATGAACTTCCATCACAAGATATCATTGATAGTGACCTTCCGTTGTATGTTCAAATCGAAGTACATCATAGTTTTGTTAAGTGTGTCCTTGTTGACAATGGGCGAGGTCTTAACATTTGTAACATCTTCTTTTACATTAGTCGAGTCTTTTCATTGCAAATCTTACTCCTTCCACCATTCATATCCCATGATAGGTACTTTGGGCAAATTACTTTATCCGTTATCGTGGGTAAACACACTATTGATATGCTTTGTCACATTATGCCTAATAATCTAAGTTGTAACATACTCTAGGTCGACCTTGGATACATGTTATGCACGTTGTTCCTTCTACCTTTCACGCTGTCGTCAAATACTCTTATCAAGGACGTGTGTACATCGTTGCAGCTGGCCGCACTCCTTTTAAACATTGTGCCAATACTACTAATGATGATGTATTTATTCCCTGCATAAAATCTGGTCTTGTTCCAAGGTTAATCAAATGTACTTTGACAACTCGTTTTTATCATCAATATGGCATAGGATACAATACTTATTACACATGGGATTTATTGGATGAGGACTTGGCCGCTTTGGTCGGGGATCCATGAGCCTATATTACCCAATACACCCCCTACCCCGATGAGGTCTTGGTTATACTACACAATTGTTGTGTAAATCGACATTAGCTCGATGTTTCTCCAGCCTCATGATTCATTCTCGGGAGGTTAGAATGGAAGACCCTGTCACATACCTTTTACTTTTCCACCCCAATCTTATTGACGATAACACATATTTGGATATCCCAACTCTGGATGAATTCACTAATGAAGAGTCCCTTCTCGAATATTTGGGTCCATATGAGGATCTCCCTTCTTTCTTTCATAAGAATAGGTTTCCTCACACTTTACATGCGCATACATATTTTGGGGAGGGTGATGATTCGACATCTTAAGCGAGATACCTTGGACACTATTCCTACGCTTCCTTATGTGGAAGATCATTCCATGTTGCTTAGTGAAGAAACTACTTACTTCAACTTCGGGATTGATATCAATCCTCTCCTTATTCTCCTTGCGGCTTCCCTTAACAATCAGAGAGGGAGGCTATTCAACAAGTGTTGCATTATTATCGACCTCTTCGCTTGGAATTACAACAATATGCAGGGTGACCCTCCATTGCCATGCATATCATTGTCTTGCCTACGAACATGTTAAGCTTTGTGTACACCAACGCATCCGTAAAATGCACCTTGCGTAGCTTTGATGATTAAAAAGGAAATACAAAAAATTCTTGATGATGGTTTTATTCGTGTTGTTGATTATCCTCAATGGGTTTCTAATATTGTCCCAATAGCTAAACCTAACGACAAGATCCAATGCTGTACTGATTTTCGTGATTTAAATAAATTATGTCCTAAGGATAGTTTTCTTTTGCCTCACATTGATATGATTGTGGATTCCTCTTGGTTATGACATGGTATCTTTTATGGATGGTTTCGTGGGATATAATCAAATCAAAATCAACCCCGTTGATAAAAAAAGATGTCTTTAACTATTGCATGGGTGCTTTTTGTTACATGGTTATGCCTTTTGGACTAACGAATGTTGGAGCTACTTATCAATGGGCTATGACGCATATATTCCATGATTATATTCACAAGATTATTGAAGACTATGTTGATGATTTATTAGCAAAATCCATCCACTGTCAAGACCACACATTTGATCTACACCGAATCTTTGAACGGCTATGACAAAACAATGTACACTTGAATCCTAAAAAGTGTGTTTTTGGGAAACTTCTGGTAAGTTGCTTGGGTTTATTCTCTCAGCATGACATTGAAGTTGACCCCAAAAAGATCCAAGCTATTATTGACATGCCTCCCCCATGAAACTTGTGACAACTCATATCCCTCGAAGGAAAGATTCAAACTATTCGCCATTTTGTTGCTCGGTTAGAAGATAAAACGTAGCCCTTTACACAATTACTCAAAAAAGGCACTTCTTTTGAGCGGGATGTTACTTGTCAAAAAAGGCGTTTGATCATATCTAACAATATTTGCTTAATCTCCCTGTGCACGTACCTCCCATGTCATCGATAAACTTCTCTCATACATATCCATTTATGGACCATGCACTTGGAGCTTTGCTTACATAGTATGATGATAATAATCGAGAATGTGCAATATATTATATTAGTCGCACTTTGTTACCCTATGAGCATAATTATAGTGCTATTTAAAAGCTACGCTTAGCCTTGTTTTTTGTTATCGACAAACTACACCATTATATGATAAAAACACAGTCCATGTTATTAGTAAGGTTGATGCGTTACAATGTTATGATATTTACTCTCTCGCACCCACTTGTCAGGTCGTATAGCTCGATGGGTCATGCTTTTGACTGAATTTAACCTATATAGTTAATCAATCAAAAGTCCGTTAAAGGATAGGTCATGGTCGATCAACTTGTTGCTGCACCATTGTTTGACTCTTCTCCAATCAATGATGAGTTCCGAGATGAATTTACTACATATAACATGATACAAAAGGCTGGACTATGTACTTTGATGGATCCAAATGCATTACGGGCGTTAGGGGCGGGAATCGTTTTCATGACACCCCATGGTGAAATCATGCCCTTTGCATATCGCCTTGGTTTTCATGCACAAATAATATTGCCAAACATGAGGCTTTAATTTTAGGTCTCTACACTTTGCACAAACACTAGAAATTCGCCACATACGCATCTTTGGAGATTCATAGTTAATTGTTCATCAAGTGCAAGATGTTTATCACACAAAAGAGGATCATTTAGTTTTGTATAACCACTTGGTTAAACAATTATTATCTACCTTTGAATCATACTCTATTTCTAATATTCCACGAAGGGATAATCAACATGTGGATGCCATGGTTAGTGCAGCTTCGCTTGTTCCTTTTGATATAGTAGATGATTGTACCACCTTCATAATTCGACAACTACATAACACTTCAATTACCACCGATACTATTAATATTCTTCATTTTTGGCTATTACATGCAGCGCTTGACAACCTTGAATATTGACATTTACAATTTCCTTTGTTGACAAATACTGCCCATAAATGCGTCACCACAGAGGGTGTATCGACTATGACATGAAGCCATCGTTACACATTTATTAGTGGGTCTTTATTCAAACGATTCTTGGATGTACAATTATTACGATGTCTAGGAGCTGATGATGCACAATTAGCTATTTCTCAAACACATGATAACGAATGTGGCAGTCACTTCTGCGGCAAGGCCTTGTCTCAAAAGCTACTTCAGCAAGGTTACTATTGACCTACCATGGAACAAGAATGTCATGAATATGCCAAATGATGTGATCAATGCCAAAAACATGGTAATCTCAATCATGCTCATCCCATACATCACAACCTATTGTTTCTCGATGGCCATTCTCATTATGGGGCTTCGACCTCGTTAGTAAGCTAAATTTGGAATCTGCTCAAGGCCATAAATTCATTATTATCGCCATAAAATATTTCACTAAATGGGTTGAGGCAATCCTTTAGAGTCAACTAAGGGCGAGGATATTTAACTTCCTACTCACAAATATTATCACATGTTTTGGAGTGCCTTCCATAATTATTTGCGATAATGGGTCTTCCTCTAAAAATAGGATGGTTAAGAAGTTTTATGCTAGGTTCAAAATCAACATACATTTTCCACTCCCTACTACCCACAGGGAAATGGTCAATCTAAGTCTACTAATAAAACCATCGTCAAGATTCTACGCAAGGTGTTATGAAGCATGACACCAATTGGCATAATCAAATCATCTATGCCCTTTGGACTTATTGTACTAGTGTTCACACACCCACAAATGCTACCACTTTTACTTTAGATCACGTTGGGGAAAATGTTCTCTTGCTTGAACTTGAAATTCCCTTTGATGAGTCTCACTTAAAGATATTGTTAAGGAAAATGATTACGAGAGAAAGTGATTGCATGCAAACTCGAACTGCTTGATTCTAGACAAGTAAAAGCCCTTGAACATCTCCACATGTACCGAGAGCGCACTAAGTGTGCATACGACAAGAAAGTCCGTGCTTGGGAGTTCAACGTTGATGATCTTGTCCTCAAAGAAAATCAGAAAAATACAAACATAGAGACATCTCTCAAAGGTAAGTTCTTTGCCCTTATGTGGTTACTAGAAAATTCGTCTCTAGTGTTTATCGCTTTGGCTCTTTTGAAGGAAAAACTGTTAAAAACCTTAAGAATATCACACACTTACGACAATATTACAGTTGAACCCCTTTCTTGTACATAGTTGTTTTCAAAACAACTCAAACATTCAAATAATCACATAATACAAAAACATGCAAATATGTGCAAAAATACAAAACCAAGACATGCTTATGGTTTGAGTGGATAACTTGTTATTTTATTGTAATGCCCCTTTTTCCATTTGAGAGCTATTAATTGGTCTTCTTGCCATTCCTTCTCCATGGCAAAGAAGTGAAGAAGATGGAGGAGAACCTTGAGCTTCTATTTGCATTGTTTTTCTAATATTTTATATTTTCTTTTAGAGTTTTCCCCTCTTAATGAGGTTGGCTGGGTTTAGTGCCTTTAATAAGGCTTAATGAAAGATTATAATGACTCATTAAAGGTCGGCCTTTCTTTATGAGCCTTGGCGCCAAAAGGAGGTTATAAAAGGAGAGCTAAGGCATCATTTCAGATCTAGACTTGGCGCATTTTATTTTACTTGGGCATTGTGAGCTTGTTGCTCCATGTTCTTGCACTTGGGGATGAAAACCCTCATGTGTATTTGCCTAGAAGGACGAAAACCCTTCTAGAGGTTGAGGGAAGGACGAAAACCCTTCTCCTTGGCTTGGGATTGGTGTTTGAGGATGATTTAGAGAGATATCTTTCATTTTCAGCTTGTTATTGATTTATTATGAGTGGAGCGACCTACCTTGGGTAGGGTTTGGAACATTTGGTAAACTATTTGGGCAATTTGAATTGATAATCTGATTTATTATATTTTCTAAGGCCGAAATCTAGTGTTTGGTGATTTTTGGGGGTTTCTATGCCCTAGATCTATAATTTTCTTGTGGCTGCAATAATCAGTTCATAATTAATTTCCAGCAGCGAGTTCTTCAGTGTTTCCTTGTGATTTTGGCTCTTGTTATTGCGTAATATATATATATAAATTGTGGCGAGTTGATTTAAGGTGTTTCGTGGTATTTTTGGCATATTTTGTGGAAGATATAGTTTGCTGGTTTGCACTAACAGTTTGCTGCAATTAAAAATCAGATTTGCATATTTGTGTGATTGGCTAAATTCTCGTGTGTGGATAAAAGTCTTGAAAGGGTCATTACAGTGGTATCAAAGCATAAGATCTGAGGCAAGGGTTTGTGGATCAGCCATGGAATCAAAGCTTGGCAAATTGGTAGAAGGACAAGAGAGGTTGATGGACTCCATTGGATTGCTAGCTCGTGTTTTACACAATGCACTAGGAGGTAACATTGGTGAAAAGGTGCTTCCGGTGAGCAATACTTAAGGCGGCCACAAAGAACCCAAAGTGAAGCTCCTACTCGCTCTTTCCATCCTTCTTTCCTACCTAGGAGAGAGGCCATGCATGAGGAGGAAGCAGGGCAGCCATTGGGGCAACACATTGCTTCATGTTTTGAAGAGTACAAAGCTCTTCCGGAGGAGATTTGAAATTCCTTGACTCTTGCTGAGTTCTTGGGAGTGAAGAAAGGGAGGATTAAGCCCCACACTAAGTTCAAGGAAAAAGAAAACCCAAAATTATTGGGTATGGTTAGGGAGCAGCCCTTGGAAGCAATAGAGGCTTCCATCACTCTTGCCAAAGACAAGCCATTGACTGATTTTTCAAACAACACCTTGAAGATACAAGAGTGGGGTGTGAATATGGAGCAAGGACCAAAACACAGAAAGAGGAATCATGGATCCTACATCCCAAGGTAGTGTTCCCTTGATGTTGGATAGTTTATTAGTGCCTAATGATTGTTTTGGATTGACTTTGGATAGGGAAAAATCAGAGGAAGAAGAAACCCTTCCAAGGTTTCCAAGGAGACACAACATGGCTGCATGGTTTGAGGAGTATAGAGCCCTTTCATCTAAGATTCATGATGCCATATCACTTACGGAGTTCATGGGGTTCAAAAGAGGTAAAGTGGTCCTCTTGGGACGAAAACTCTCATGTGTATTTGCCTAGAAGGAAGAAAACCCTTCTAGAGGTTGAGGGAAGGACAAAAACCCTTCTCCTTGGCTTGGGATTGGTGTTTGAGGATGATTTGGAGAGATATCTTTCATTTTCAACTTGTTATTGATTTGTTATGAGTGGAGCGACCTATCTTGGGTAGGGTTTGGAACATTTGATAAACTATTTGGGCAATTTGAATTGATAATCTGATTTGTTATATTTTCTAAGGCCTGAATCTAGTGTTTGGTGATTTTTGGGGTTTCTATGCCCTAGATCTATCATTTTCTTGTGGCTGCAATAATTAGTTCATAATTAATTTCCAACAGTGAGTTCTTCATTGTTCCTTGTGATTTTGACTCTTGTTATTGCATAAAAAATACATAAAATTGTGGCAAGTTGATTTAAAGTGTTTCGTGGTATTTTTGGCATATTTTGTGGAAGATATAGTTCGCTGGTTTGCATTTACAGTCTGCTGCAATTAAAAATCAGATCTGCATATTTGTGTGTTTGGCTAAATTCCCTTGTGTGTGGTTAAAACCCTTGAAAGGGTCATTACATTTATATATATTGTTTTTCCGTTGGTTTGATAGATATGTGTATCTACTCTTTACACATATTCACACGGTATGTTGAGCTTGATGTAGAACATACACATGTTGATATATGATGATAGGGGCCTGCTTGGTTCCTTAAACTACTTGTTTGGGGCTTCCCATGTTATACAAGTGCTTTTGTTTTTACTTCTGATTACTTTACACCTTTCTCATCGAGCTTGATTATATAAGTAGTGTTTAGTGCTATCTTTTGAGCTAACAAAACTAACACGTGTCTTGTGCAACGCTAACCTATCTGGCTATCTTTGTTTTTCCTATTATTGTTATCTACACTTGCTTCACGTACTATTGGTACTACTTGCTTATACAAATTACTTCCTTGATTGATTACTGTGTGGTTTGACTTGATTGTCTTGTTTGTTTAGAATGCTATGATTGTTTGTGTTATACGGCTTAAGTGTCATGATTGTTTTGTGACACTGTGGGTGTCCCATGTTTGTAGCTCTATTCCTATTTTGTGTGTATGCACTTGTTTGTTTGAATATGGCACATCATGCCTTCAATTGCGATTGTTTTGTAATACCATGGGTGTCCCATCTTTGCGGCTCTAGGCCTACATATGACTATGTTTCTATATACTACTGCTTACTTGTCTCTACACTGCTGTTTCTATAGCTATATTATCACTACTTTGGTTGATGATACATTTGATTTATACTAAGATATTTCTACTGTGGTTTATGACATATTTGGTTGATACTATGACGTTTCTATACTAGTACTAGTTTGGATTATGACATGATTGACCCTTTTCTCTGCTATTTTACTATCGTACACATGTATTCTTTCTTGTTGCGTGTTGCATGTTGCTTTCTCACCGCACCATGGGTTCCACCATGCGCAACCCCTTTTGCGGTACATGTTCCATACGGTGGCCACTTTTCTAGCCTTTTATGTGATCTACGCAGATTATCGATTTATTACACATAGGTTCACATCTATTCTTTTGAGTTGTGTGTTGAATGATTTATCACACACGCCTCAAAAAGAGGGGGCATCATCGTATTTTCTACTCACTCCATATAGAGATATAGGGCTTGCTGGATGGCGGCCCCCAAGATCTGAACTAGCTGGCCCTAGATATAGATATGGGGGCTCCGGGGATCGATTAGTTAGGGGCGGGGAGACCCAAAATAGATAGGAACAAACAAATTTTTACAATGCTCAGATCCTCGAGAAAAGATATAGATACTAAAATGTGGCGAGATAATAAAGGTCAAAACCATACACTACATTTAAGACCTGGTATGGTCTTGACCATGATGGATGTTCCCGGGTAGGGAGCACATTCTCAAAAATTTTCAGTTTTCTCAAATTTTATTAGCTATACACCGAATTTCTATACCATCACGAGATCTGAGATGACTCAATTCACAACATGATACAGGGGGCATGAGTACTTCATTCCTTCTCCACTACACTATTGATTCAATTGCAAGAATGTAACATCCCCTTTTCTTTTTAAGTTGGGCGGTCATTTCCAAATCTTGAGTAACTTAATAATATCATTAAAATAAAAGGTATTTTTAAATACTTAAAGTATTTATAGCCGCATGTGATGTCCTGTTTTTGGACAAGCTAGGGAATAGCATAAATCTGATCACACACAATTGAAAACAATTAATAATCAAACCCCAGACTGCTGCAATTTTCAAAAATTCATATCTTCCTCAAAACCACTCCGATTTGGGCAAATGAGATATGCCCAAACTCAGAAAAATACAAGGAACAAGATGATCCAAACCAAATTAGAACAACAGTTACCAAACTCCCAAAACAGCCAAAAGAGCAAGTTGCCTAGGGCAAAATAAATTGCTGTTTTGCACATAAATTAGTTCCGGCACTTGCATCACTCCCAAAACCCCCAAATCTGGTCACACATACTCACAAAATTATGTTAAATCAGATCTGCAACATAAATATATTTTTGGGGCATCAAATCATGCATAAACCACCCTTTCTCCAAGTCGTTAGGGCTGGTATAAAACAACAGATATAAGTGAGATTAAACCAGCAAGAAAACACTCCAAGAGGAAGCCAAATCAGCAAGAACACACCCCAAAATGAGGCACTAGGGTTAGAATGACCTTCCAATGCAAATCGCCACAATATGGAAGTTTCAAGCATGCATAATATTCACCAACCAACTCCCAAACCAAGTGCTAGGGTTAGGAAGAAATATAGACCAGCATCAAGCACAAAAATCCTTCAATGAGTCTTCAAAATCAGATCTACTTCAATTCCAAATCGAATGAGAGAGAGCACAATGAAAAGCTAGGGCATACACCCCTTGGGCATACATCCCATTTCTCCAAGCATGGAGAGACATAAATGATCAAATCAACATACCAAAATGATGGCCATGCAACCTCCTTTTATAAGATAAGGGGTGCAACATTCAAATGGCTGACCTATCCCTTTTTGGAGGGAAAACATAAAACTTGATTAAAATACTTAAAAGACTCACTTATTGTGCACTTTATTTAATTTCTTAATTTAATATTAAGAAATTATATGCCTATGTGTACTTTTTAAGACTAAATAAGACTCCCACTTGTAGCGCTAGGCATGCCAAGGGGTTACAATGCAAATAATAGACAACAGACATCTCAAAACAATCCCCTAGCTTCATCCTTAAACCCACAGGGAGAGAAAATGGGTTAAAGGTCTTCAATTCTTCGTCTTCGTAAATGTCCCAGAAAAGGGGACATTACCAAATCTTGAGTAACTTAATAATATCATTAAAATAAAAGATATTTTTAAATACTTAAAGTATTTATAGTCTGCATGGGTGGCGTAGCAGCTTGAGCTTTGGTTTGCTTCCCGAGGTCTTGGGTTTGACTCCGGCCCGGAATGAACCGATGCATGTTGCTTGCATGGGCGGTGGTGTGCATCCCGGGGGACTAGTCTCGCCTGACTCGCTGACCAACTCGCCGTTCCTATCCCACTTGCGATAAGCAAGACCAAGGTAAGGGTGGGTTCGGTCATTGACCGGGTCAGCCGTGAGGATACCCTTGTGTAATAAAAAAATACTTAAAGTATCTAGCCTATTCATTATTATATGTCACCTAAAGGGATGAAAAGGAAAGGGCTTTATGGAATAAAGTGAAAACATAAAAAGGAGAAAAGTATTAAAAGATTAATTTATTTTAAATGCTAAAGTGGCTGACCCAAGGTGAAGAAAGAAATTGGAGGGAAAAGGCAATAATTAAATCAAATTAATTCTCCAAGTGGGGCGACCCCTTTTGGAGATTGTTCTAGAGGTTTGTGCCATCATTTGTGTATAAAAGGAGGTCACTTGGCTTGTTTGAGGATCATCTATTCCTTATCATAATTTTCATGAGGTTTTTGGGTTGTTGCTCATTCCTTTCCACTTGAGGACGAAAACCCTCTTGTGGGGTTGCAAGTGAGGACAAAAACCCTCCTTGTTCCCTAATTGAAGGATGAAAACCCTTCAATCCTTGAGGATTATCCATTCAGGGGTTTCCATTGGGATTGATGATTTCAACGAGGGTTCTTGTGATAGAGGATTGCTTTAGAGCATTATTAGGAGTTTTCAAACCCTCTCCTATGGTGGTGACCCCTCTTGGGGTGAAATTTGTTGGCTTCTAGGGCACGACAACTCACTTTCTATCGGTAATTGGGTTCCTCATATTTTTAGAGGCTGATTGCACTTTCGGACTTGTATTTGGGCTTTGGAATCATTATTTCCAGCCATATTTGTGAAGTGTATTTGTTGTTGTCATTCATTTATTCCAATTTGGTCAAAAAAATGCAAAAAAATATTTTTTGGAGGGCTTGTCTTATAATTGTTCCAGCTCATGAATAAAATATTTTGAAGGGTTTTTATATTTATTTCCAATTGTTTTGTGTATGTGAGCTGCCATAAATTAATAAAAATCAGTTCTACTAGGGTTTAAAAATTTATTTCAGTTTGCTATCATTGGGGTTTTCTACAAATTCCGTATCTTTTAAATTTGAGCCCGAAAGGGACATTACAAAGAACATGGTTTGGGGGCATGGGTCTCCTTCTCCCCTATGATATCTCAAAATCTATACATTTAGTCTTAGTAGCACAACGCCTTACGGGGTCATGGCAATGTAATTCCTTTCATGGTTTGATCTTACTCAACAGTTACAACAATACACATTTGGACCTAGATCTGTCTACAACAAAGTGTGGTTTATGGATTTTGTGGAAGGTTTCAAAGCGGCTAAGTTTTTCCAAGTTGTCCTCTCTTCTCTCACCAAATTCTCAAAAGTGGAAGGTATCGAAGTTCTTGTATGCTGGCCTTCCTCTCTATAAAGTCTCAAAAAGGGGCACTTCGGTTCCTCTTCTCACTCTCTCCGGTGTTGGGGTGCACTCAACACTCTAGTCTCTCCTTTGGCACAAATTGGGGACTGATTGCCCCCAATCCTCTTACATCTTAGCAATAATTTGAAGTCTTTAAGGCACGACAAGAATGAGAGCTCCTCCCTCCACAAAACGAACAATTGTATTCTTTTCATGTTTTGCATCTTCTTTGCTTACTTTTTACAAGTTCAAAGTTACAAGAATTATCTATATCTTGAGTTACAGATTCAATTTCTATCATAGACATTGACTACACTTTGTGTTGCAAGTTTCATCATGGAGCATTCCAACACCAACACATCAGAGAACCACTGTCGAGCGAATACAAAGTGTATGTGCACACTCAGGTATGTTTTTCCGTTAGGTATGTAATTTTCAACTACACGCTTAAAAGGGGCAAAAGTAGACACTAAAATCGGGTAACTTGTCCTTGATGCTAAGTTTGACTATACTCCCTTGTTAAGACAAATGCTCACATTCATAATCCAATTAATTCATCTCTAGCTCTTCCGTGACTTGTTTATCTTTACACTTTGCTCTATCGTCATTTTGAAGAATATTATCAAGACTAGAGCGGTGAACAACCTCCATGCTTCATGTCACAACTTCCTTTTTATTTTTCATCTTCTTTGTCCAAGACGTAGAAAGGGTTAGGATGTGAGGTCCAGTCTTGGTCGACTGTATGATCTTGCCCCTTTGCATTCTCTGACTCTATTTTTGGTGTGAATATCCTAATTAGGTCATTTCATCTTCCTAGGGCCGGCCTTATCAAAATATTTGATCTATAAAAGGCTATATATGCAAGCCAATGTCACTTTATAACTCACCTAACACTCTTACAAGCTCCTACCACAAATATCATTTAAAACACTCAAGGGTTCCTTAAATTTTCCCAAATCAGCTACACATCAATTAGAGAAGTCCCTACTACAAGTTTGAAGCACTCAAATAGGCTAGAGTATAACTTCCTCCATTTCCAAGCCTCTGCAAAGCTCATAGAGCCATGTTTTAGGAAGAGAAAAGTCATGCCCATCATTGCTCAAGGGTTTCAAGGAACAAAGGGTTAGGTCATGTAGCTGAGGCACTCCACATCACACTACAACAACGTTAGGTACATTCTATGAATCTTTACTATACAATTAGACCGCTATTTTTTTGTTAAGAGACATGAGGGCACCCCTAGGAGGTTGGCTAGTTTGCACTCAAACTTGCACAGACACTCATGAAAACTACCCAAGGATTGATCTTGCAACGAGTGCATGTAATGCAACACTTGAATTGGTTCAACAGTTGGGAGTCGAATCGCCAAGGGTAGTTTGTAATGTCCCTTTTGGGAGAACTCGGAAATGACCAAAATATGAAGATAAAACACTTTTTAGATTTTTAGTGAGCTTTTAGTGAGTGAAATAAATGTATAAAATCCTTAACTGCTGCCAGCCAACACCCTTCTAGGGCAGCGACCTGTTTTGGGGTTTCACACCCACTTTTATGCCTTCAAAACCCTTCCAATCAACTTCACTTGAGCCTCTAAAATTATGATATATCAACAACAATCATATAATGCAAGAAATCTGATTTTTAATGCCCTAGATATGGAGATATGAATTTCAACAAACCCTTGTCTGCAGCATTATTTTAAAAATTCACAACTCAACTTAGGAAGCACCAAAAATCATGAAACTCGGAATCTTGGCTTTATAAAATATAGAGAATAAGATGATAATTTCAGAATTTCCAAATGCACATCACACATACCAAATACCTATCTCCAAGTGGGTCACTCCACTCTAAATAATTATAATTTTGCACCAAAGAAGACCACAAATACAAGAGAAAGATCCTTTATTTCTTTTCCAACTAGCTTGCACAATCAAAACCTCATGAAGGGTTTTATCCTTCACAAGTTTCCCAACCAAGGGTTTTCGTCCTTGGAAGAGGTCCTCAATCCAAGGGGTTTCGTCCTTGAGAGGGAGAGTAAAAGGGTTACACTAGCCAACTTTCACCAAAATAAGAATAATCTCCAAAACATGTCCTAAACTAATGCCAACAACCTCTATTTATAATAAGAGGGTGGCGCCAAGTCTTGGGGCTCTCAAATGAGGCCGACCACAATTAGACTTGCTTTATTATTTTCTTTTTACTTTTTGGAGCCTACATGCTCACCAATATCTTTTTATTTCTAATTTATTGTTGGGTGTTAGGCTCACCAACAAATACAATGCCAATTAAAGAAATAAACATGAAATTAAGCACATGATGACATTGTTGGCTTCCTCTAGCTTGTTCGCTTGGACCCATGAGGAAGAAAAATGGGTCAAGGTCTTCAAATGGAATTATCTCGAAAAAGGGACATGACATAGTCCAACCTCACCACACACATATGTTTTCTCCTTTTGGTTTGCTAATACTCGATGAAGGGTTCTATAGGTTTCTAGGGTTTCCATTTTGTTGTAGGTGATTATAGGTCATCCCGAAGTTGTGCAAGCAAGAGCGACATACAACGAAGGTCATTTCTAGGAAAGTGAAGCACATAGGAAGTTCCGGACTAGATTGCTTAAGGGTCAAAGACCATACAGGTCTAGGTTAGGACTGTACAATTAGAGTCTGAACCATGCAATAGTTGTACTATCCTGCCCTTGTTTAGTTTCTGGTTCCAGAATCTGCACCAAAGCATTTCTTGTCTCCGATCTGCCTGTTTCATTGTTTTGTACATCCAAATCCTCTCTGTTTTGATCTGCATAACTAAGTCTTCTTTTCCTCTTGTGCATTTGAGTTATTAATTATCATTTTATCAATCATTGCAAGTGTTAATGTATTATTTTGGTTGTGAATGGTTAATGTTAGAAGTTAATTAATCAAAATAATCCACTATACAAACCCTTACATCCTTTTTATTGTTGTGCACTCCCATAACACTAGAATTTAATTAGGGTGTATTTAGTTTGTCATCTCCATGTTTTATAAAAATAGCATGTTTTATTCTGTGAATAGACATCATTGAAGCTTCACCATGTCATCAAATCAGACATGTCTAGAAGAATTAGGAGATTATCAATTGCCTAAAGCAACATGTGAACCAAGAATCTAACATCATGAACAAAAGTATGTCTATCATCTGCAAGCATAAAAAAGTGTGTTTTAGCCTGTAAATACTATAGAAACAAGTTGCAACAATATTGAATGTCATTGAATTGGACAGGTCTAGAAGAATCAAGAGCTTATTGACTGTCTAAAGCAACATGGGAACTAAAATTTTAATGTATGTATACAAATTAACAATGATTTGAGAGGTTGTGTTGGTAAAGAAGTTGAAGCATTTGGTAACAACAATAAGGCTTATGTTGAGAAACATGCCTTGAAAACATGTACTACAACAGTTCATGTTCTGTCACCAGATTCCTATTTAGATGTCAAAGAGATGACCATTTCAAAAGAAAATCCATGTGAAAGTTTCTACAAATGACTACACCATCCCCTCAATAATGAAGTGTCATGTATACTCAACAAAGGACCATGTTGAAAACCTTCAAGAGGAAGTCAGTGATGGATTCAAGAGTTGAAGAGGGCATAGAGCGTCTGAATCACCATCTTCTTGAGATTGTATTTTACAGTTGTCTAGAGAAGGTTTCAATTATGAATGCGCTGAGTAATCTTTACCAGGGTTTTGAAAATATTATTTGCTGAAAAACATAAAAAGAGCAACTAAGTTTTTCTGGCTAGGTACATTATGGATGTCTTTCTCTTTAGTAAATCTATATAGCAGTGTATGCATCTGAGATGATCAAGTCTGAGAAGAAAAAATGATCATCATTACCATTTTGCAGATTCTTGCGATACTTTAAGGACAAAGTGGTTTGAGGACGAGAGATTTGTTATATACCCATATGATAATATTAAGTATTATTCAATATGTATAAGTGACATGTCTGCTGTACAGATCCTCATTTGTACCTTTGATCTGCATATATATCCATCTTGTGGATAGACTATATATCATCCTTCCATTATTCAATGTAAAATATATTCTATCATTATGAATATTGTCTAAATATCATCAATTGGTGTATATCAAACAAATAGACGAAGCTGCATATCTGCTTGTAAATTTGTAATAACCATTAATTATTAAATATAGACCAATCATGTTTTAAAAGAATTTTTCTTCTCCTAAAATTATGTAGTACTCAGTAAACATCTACGTAAAACTTCTGAATGTGTTCCTTGCACACATTGCTAAGAAGGCAGTATGCTCTTGCATAACTTGATTTGAGGATATCATATAGTCATTTCATTGGGTATCGAGTGATATTATTAAGTACAAGAAATGAAAACCGTAACAAGCAATCATACTTTTTTCTTCAAACCAACTTATATCCTTCTGTGGGATTGAATTGTATAAGTTGAGATGATATTCCAAATAAGTAGAGGGCAGGCCACAACAAAGAATACTTGTACACATTATCAAGTCTGTTCTGCTGGAATGTAAATTTATGAATGTCTTAACACAGAACCAGAGGACATTACAGAAGCATTGGAGAAACCTCAACGAGAAGCAGTAATAATATTGAAAAAATTTGAACAGAGCACATTGGTATTTGATTATATGTTAAAGTTAAGCCTTTCTTGACCAAAATTACTTGTAGACTTCTTAGCAAAAATGTTCTCTTTCACATAGGATGTGCTCACATGTCCAAGCATGGGTTTGGCTTGAGAATCATTATGGAATGTTGTTATCTTGGCAGATATTTGGTACAAGTTTATACTAGTGTAATTAAATAGTCTGAAAATGCATTTTTTCTGCATAGTTCTTGAAAATTTCACTGAAATATCACAATGCCTCTTCTTTCTTGTCTTGCTCATTTCTTATTTTTACAATTCAGTTGTGAGCTGTTCCAAGTGACAAGTGAATCCAACCATTTACTGGACGTATCACATTATACTTCATTATTAATCTTCTATGTACTGGAGCTAAACTGACGACAAAACAAAAACCATATGTATAATCCTTCAACTCAGGTATTGAAAATAAAAGAAAAGAAATGTAAGATCAGCCATCTTATAAGAAAAAAACATATGGTTTTCACTGGAAGAGTTGCATGGAGGTTTGAGACTGCCCATCCCAAAGTAAAAAATTAGCTTCATACAATGTCCACAACATGAAATATAGTTACAAACTGGTCCACTTGGTCTGCTGAACGTAAAGCATAGTACTCAAGTTCCTAAACGAGCCCTAATGTTCTGCTCTTTCTCTTATATAGTAGCTTAGCTAAAATGTTCTACGCATGGCATCATCTCACTTTAAGAGTGCTGTACTAGAACTAGGTAATGTATTTTGTTGCTCCACGTCATATTTATCATTAACGTTGAGTGTGTTATTTCAATTTTGGTTCTGATATCTTTAGATAAAGAAACTTACTGCAGTGTTGGGGCTTATGTTCTCAGTTATAACATTTGATATTTGATGCCTGCAATCACTTCTTGACCAAACCCACTTCATATCTCTCAAAGAAATTAGAAATATGATAGCATTGCCATCTTAATCATGCACTTATCCTACTAACAAAACTATGTTCACATCAACCTCATAGAGTATGATATATACTTTCATTTTTAAACAATTTTTCCAATGGCACTGTACCATCAGGCACCACTGGTGAGTGCAATATATTGCCTAGAAGGCTAGATATTCATGATTCAGTATGGATGCTTCCTGCTTGGACACATGGAAGACCACTTGCAAAACAAGGTAGAATAACCTTGTTACCGGCTTCTTTCATACCATGTCTTACATCTTAACCTTAAGTCTGATGAGATATATTATTGTAGCAGTAGAGAAAATCCCTCTTCCTTAGTCAATGGAACACATGCTCCTAGGTCAAAGCCATGTAAATTTGAGCCTTTGATGAATCAATCCTAATCATTTGGGTTGGGTACTTAAGACCAGTCTTGGAGTACAAATCAAGCAATATATGCTTTTAGTGGTGATTGTAATGTCCCTTTCCGGGATCTAACTGAAAACAAAGGGAAATTGCACAAACCCCAATAGAAAGTAAACTGAAAATTATTGCAGCCAACTGAAAATTATGACAGCAAGGTACAGCAATCTGATTTTTATAACAGCAGCAAGAAAAATGCAATATCTCTTCAAAAATGCATCATTCACACCATCCAAAGCATCTAGGGAAACTTAGAAATATTTTAGAACAAATATTAGCCAAGAAATCAGCCTTCAAACCCCAGCTGGAATTTATTTAATTAAATAAAATAACAATAGTGAACACCCTTACAAAAGTGGCTGGAAATGAAGGATTCCAAGCCCAAAAATGAAGTCCAAATGTAGATTCCGGCTGCTAAAAATATGAGAAACACAATGATGGCTGAGTTGGATGTTGCCATGCCCTAGAAACCCCAAATGCCACCTTAGGGCAAGTCGCCACCCTAGGAGAGGGCCTAAAAATCTCTGCAGAACCCTAGCAGTCCTTTGACCAAACCCTAGCTGAAAATCTGCAAAATCATTTTTTTGAAGCTCCTTGGAAACCTTGGGATGGAGAATCCTCAATGGATTGAAGAGTTTTCGTTCTTCAATCAAACAAGGAAGGTTTTCGTCCTCACTTGTTGGCCACACAAGAGGGTTTTTGTCCTCAAGTGGAAGTAGTTGAGCAATCAGCCCAAAAACCATGCAAAGTTATTAGTAGACAAGATGATGCACAAATGAGCCAAGTGACTCCTTATACCTTGATGTGGCGCCAAAACCAATTAAAGTCTTCTTAAGAAGACCAACCTCCTTGGGAGGGAATTAATAGTTCCTTTTTCCTTCTATTCTTCCATTGGCTTTTCATCTTCCCCAACTGACCTGACTATATATAGAAAACTACTAAAGAAGAATGCAATGCTCACAAAAATAACTGAAAAACATGACAATTACTCCCCTTGATGGGAAGTGGAGTGGGCTCAAAGTCTTCAAATCAAATTAACTTGGAAAAGGGAACCTTACAGTGATTCTATATGGGAATCCATTCAAAATTCATATGTGTTTTCCTAATAATTGATGATGGTCAGAAAGCCACACTAGTTGGCCCACTCCCGACCATCCCAAAGGCTTCTGTCATTTTACCACCAATGGGCCTCACTGTGCAGCTTTTGAATGAATATTTCTAGGATAGAGTTAGTTTATTTAAATGTTCTTGTATCTTGTTCTTGTTTATAATGCACTTAGCTGTCCCATTGCTCTTTGTTGATCATCCCTACTTGATTATTATTTGTTGATAAGTTTCAATCTTTTGAGTGTCTTGAAAGTTGAAATAGATTGTATTTTCTTTTCCAGGACCTAAGAGAGTGCGGAGTAACATCAATATAGCCACAAAATTTGCAGCATATCCCTGGCGCTTGACATCTGGGCAGTTTGTACAAGCTTGCAAGTATATCTTCTGGATGCTGTGTTTTTCAAATATAACATAACTTCACATCCTGCAGCATCCTACGATATATAGTGGTTTTTGTCGTAATTTGTCTTCTGAAGAATGTATGCTTTATAGTTTAGTTATGCAATATTATTATATTTATTCTTTTTGAATAAATAACCAAGATTAATGTATAATGATCTGAATCTTTTCTTTGCTTCCAGTTAGTTTTTTCTTTTGAACTGTTATATCACACAGTAGTGGAATTCTCTGCAGGTCTTCTTTAGGACGGTTACAAATTGAACAACTTGCAATAGGCCAATTACATTGGAGCACTGCAAATTATGCTCCTTTACAGGAAAAGGCCCTATGGAATGGTCTTGCAGAAATGTATGAAAAGGTGAAATTATTCTCTGCTGTCCATTCCTTGAATTCGTATTAGTTTCACTGTAATTGCATAGACTTCTTTGCTGTATGAGAAGACCTAAACTTCATACTATGATACTATGATTACTTGTTAATGTACATTGTAGAGGCATAAAAAATGTGCAATAAGTGCTTTATAATAGGGGCTTTGATTTAGTTTCAGAGTTGAGCAGCAACTTCTTAGATAAACTGAAAACTGTCAGGGTTTAGTTCGGGCTGTTGGAGTCAGCAACTATGGACCACAGCAGCTGATTAAAATTTATGAATATCTTAAATCTCGAGGTGTTCCTTTAAGCTCCGCACAGGTGTGTGGTACGTTTGGAGGCCACTCTAATTCAATATCTAGTGATAACATTCTATTATGTCTGATAAGCATTTTGATTTGGCTGCCAGCATTTTCTCTTTACAAACTCCCCTAACTGCAGGTGCAGTTTTCCTTGTTGAGTATGGACAAAGATCAAATGGAACTAAAGAATTTATGTGACTCACTTGGAATTCAACTTATATCGTACAGCCCGCTTGGGTTGGGTATGCTTACTGGAAAGTATTCAACTTCCAGACTTCCACAAGGACCTCGGTAAATAGAAGTGTCCTGCTTCCCTTTATCCAGATGGACATTAAAATCTTGTTGCTATGCATTTTTCGCTAATACCAAATTTCTTGAAATTAAGATATGCCCTTTAGCATTTCAAATACAAGTTACTATTTACTTTTTAAAATTAGTATGTATCAAATGCCATGCTCATGACTTGGGCTGCAATATTTCTTCTAAGGATTACGTAATGAATTCTATGTATTGCTAAGTATGTTATTGGTTATCTTAGTGACTACATTTTTGATTATGCCCATTATACTCAATTAAGACATCCACCTTTGTTGATGCTGCAGTCGCATACTTTTCGGCCAAATTTTACCAGGTCTGGAGCCTTTGCTAATGTCTCTAAGAGGCATTGCAAGCAAGAGAGGTAAAACGGTTTCACAGGTACTACTTTCCTTCCAAATGTTTTTCCCAGTCCGCTGTTGTGTGCATCATCTCAATATTAGCTGTCTACTGGATAAGCTTCTCTTTAAGATTCTAAGTTGGAAGTTCTATGGTTGCCGGTCTCTGTATGAACAGATACTTTTCTTTTCTGTGTGTTTCAAGTTGTTATGTGTTATGTAAAAGAGTAGTTTCTTGTGCTAAGGAAAATATTCTGATGCCAGGGTCTTTTATTTGTTTATTAGTTTCATTGTGGCAAACTAGTGTCCATTACTTCAGAGTATCAGGGTATTGAGTTGATACTGTATTGTCTAATTAGTTACATCTGGAAGTTCCTTTTCAACTGTGAAGTTCGTTTATAGTGTGTATGTTTATCCCTCTTTTGGACTCCTAACTTGTAAATTTCCACTATTCCCAGCTACTAGAACATAATGACTGGCAAGAAACAAATACTCCAGAAATAGCATTGAACATCAACGTTCAGTGGTTGCATAAAATCAGATACATTACATATGTGATAAATACTTTATCTTCTGTCCTACGGGCAGATTGAATTATCTTCTACATGATAAGCATCTTATTATAAAAGGCACTTTTGTAGTAACAATTTTCTATCTAACTGGATCCTGCTGGATACTCCTATCCTTTCTCAAGACTACAAAAGACTGAACCTGCAAGGAACTTTAAGTTGCCCATAGGTGAAGAATAGTGTGTTTTATACAAGACCAAATACAGGATGTTCCTTTGTACAATATGGGAATGTATGTGAGGAACCCAACAGTTTTGATCTTGAAAAGCCTCAATGTAGTTGCCCCAAATATATTGCCAATTTTCATGACAATGTTTGCCATCCAAAAACATATCTCAATCTTGAGATTATTGCTTGACACCAAGGTGGAATGCCACTCCTACCTAGTCTTTGCTGCCTTGCACTCTAATGTCCCATGATCTTAACCCTCCTAGGGCCAATGGTTAAATCTTGTGGTTCCTCTTCCTCTTTATCAAATATGTATTTTTTTTTAGATCACACCTTGCATGCCAAATCAAGAGAGGTCAAATACAATCAAGATGGTGTAGAATAGACATAAAATTTCCAGAGAAACACACAAAACTAAATTAAAATTGTTAAGACCTACTTCAGCAGTGACACGTCCATAGCACATAAGTTGGCCTCGTTTGAGGAAGGTCAATCATAGCTAGGAACTAGTACTATTGACATAGGATTTGCATTGATGCAGTAGCATCTGGGTTCATGAGCAATCTTGCATCAACCAAAAACATAAGTAGTGAAACAATAAGTAGCAACAAACAATGTACGCAGGCTTTGATGTTTGAATTGACAGTGGTACTCAAGAAGCACCTCAGAGGTCCTAGGTATCTTCTCGATCATCAATCCATTATCATTAGATGCCTCACTTTTCCTCAGTGGTGCGACATCTTAAAACATGACGTGCAGCTGTAATTCTACACGTATCTCTAAAATGTGCTACAATGCACCACACTATCTTGAGGCATGTATGCAACATATAAACAGTCTCCGCAAATGGAGATACATTTAAAAACATGATGTGTAGCTGTAATTCAAGACGGAGCTCTAAAACACACTATAGTGCTCTGTGCAACCTTGCAGCATGCATGCATACTCTAGACAGTCTCAGGAAGTGCCTCATCTTTTCAGAACATGCCTCGGAGTTATGCTTTTACAAAAAATGCAAAGATGCTACAGTGTACTGCATCATCTCACGACATGTGTACATACTGTGGACAACCTCAGGAAGTGAACTGTTGCTTCAGATCATGGAACACAGTTATGCTTTTACACAGAAATGAAAGACATGTTACACTGCACTGTACCATGTTGTGCCATGTGTGCACTCTCTAGACAGCCTCAGCAAGTACCCAGTCACTTCAGAACATGGCCCACAGTTACAACACTGAAAACCTGCAGCAGCCACATGGACACTTCTGTTAGGATGTGCCATACCTATTGTCAGATCTGGGGCCTGTGTTATGAAAACATACTTGTCAGAGTGCTGCACACTTGCTAAAGATGCGTGGAAAGCTTAAAAGTAACATTGGGAAGGTGAAACATCTTGCACATAGAAGTCGAAGCATTTTGACTTTCACAACGATTCTTGGGCCACACCTTGATAAGAAAAGAAGATCCATTTGAGAGGGGTTTCAACTCAGCTAGCTACGAGAGTTGGCTCAACAGCTAGAGGTTGGTGGAGATAGAGTTATTCTCCAGGCAGTTAGAGTTCTGTATGCAGAGACTTGCTAAAGAGTGTGCAGATCTGAGCTGAGATGTAGGAGTGAACCATGTCCAGGAAGGGACTGATATTGTAACACTGCATGTTTTGTAGTCTGTAATAAACTGGAAGTATGTTGTAGGTGTGTGCAATCTCTGTATACCTGCAAGCAAGATAAATAAAAGAAGTTTTACTTTTCACTTTCTAGTCTCAATTAGAGTGTGTGGGGTTGAAGGCTGCAAGGACAAGGCTGTCTTTCATCGGACCCCTATCCTTTACTGCATCAGGTATGCACACGTAAAGTAAGGTGGCTTATAGGGGTTTTAGTTACATAATTGTATATATAGAGAAGTCACGATGTAGATGACATAATTTAGTTCAGTGCTTTTACATCAAGTTGGGTCTGCCCTCCTAAATGTAATATCCGGTTCAGTATAAAAATGAGCCTCAACTCTTTGATATGACTTTGCTAAATCTTTATCTTAGAAATGAAGTATTTATTTGAATAAATTTGTAGTTATGCATCTATTATAGATCGATCCATTCTTCACCTAGAACATAGAGCTGAAAAAAAAAAAATATTTAGATTGTTATGGATGCATATACACTTGAGAAATAGGAGATGATAAGAGTATTGACTATTTATCGATACTAACATAAATCATACAATCCTCCTAGGGACAGGTTATATGGCTAGCTCAAACCTTTCTGTGTCCCCTCCTCCATGAATCCATGCCATGCAGCTATTGTACAAATTGCTTTCAGCCCGATTACACATGACAACACTTGCGACTCCACATACGGTATTAGGTGTATGTAGAGTCATGCAATATTGGTGTCCCCAGATTTCACCCTGAAATCTGAGACTACCCCATGTTAAAAAATTTCGTTCTTTTAAAATAATGGGTCGTTTTGTGTTTTTATTGCCAGAAAATGTCAGTATTACATCAAGATATTCGCAGAGAGTCATATAAGCCAATTTCGATAAATACCCAGATGCCCAAACTCGTTATATTCTGTCGCTGGGGTTTGCCTGCGGGAAATTTTTATTTAATTATTTTGAGCCCCGTTTGAGGCAAATTGTGCTCGGTTTAACCCTGTTGTGGTCTTACATGTCAATATTCCCATATACTAGTAGGGTTTTAACCAGGAATGAATCTGAGTTTTATCTCGTGACTTACGCAACGTTTTGCGTTTTTGGTGTTTTCCGTTTTTTTTACGTGAAATTTCTCTAGGTCGATTCCTTTGCGGGTTCATTTTCTTATTTTCTTGCACATGGAGTATCTGGAGATCATCTATGGATGCCATGCCATTTTTGGAATAAATGGAAGGAATTTTTCACGAAGGGGTTCTCTCTAAAAAGATGAAGTCGTGCACAAAAAAAAAGCCTCTCTCGTGCAAGTCGCATTTTTTTGGAATAAATGGATTTTATGGAAATAAGAAAAATATTGCCATCAATGCATAGAGCTCGAGAAGATATGCACTTTTAGAGTAAACGACACCTAAAGCGGAGCCATAGAATGAAAGAGCGATTTTACGGCATATGCAAGTTTTTATGCTTGCTACATCTTCCCAGACCCTTTCAAAAATGGCAAATTTTATTCCTTGTGTTTTCTTCACCAAAAATCCAAAAAGGAAAGAAATGATGTTTTTATGCCGTCCACAATTTTCAAGGCTGCCTTTCGTGTTCAATTTTCACTGCTGCCCTAAGTGACGAATTCTCACGCAATTTTAAAGGTAGAAGTCACAATGCAAGTCGCACTTTTTTGAAGGAAGACTTTAAGCTGCCAATGGGAATTTTGGCAGTGGCAGGAAGGCGGGAATTTCTTACCTGCCTTGCAGGGTAATTTTTCCCATGAAGTCAAAGTCACTTAAGCTGCAATGGGAATATTAGATGTGGCAAGCAAGCGGGAATTTCTTACCTGCCTTGCAGGGTAAAAATTCCCATTATAAAAGAAAATCACTTAAAGCACCGTCGAGAATTTCTTACCTACCTTGCAGGGTAAAAATTCCCATGATGAAAGTCAAATCACTTAAGTGGAAGAAGGGATTTTTAGAGCTGTAGTGCAGGGTGAAAATTCCCATTAGAAGTTGACTTCTTATTTTTAGAATTCACCCTTGCCAAAAAGTGCGACCCACCTTGGGTGAATAATCAATGCATTTAATAATATTTATTAATGTTTATTCACCCAATTCGGCGCCATAAATAGAAGGAAAGTCAATGCATGAAGACAAGCCAAAGTGAACTGAATGTAGCATGCTAAAATTAAATAAATTTAATTTATTTAATGGCAGCCATGAGCATGCACAAAATAGGCGCCCAAATTGAAGAGAAAAACATGTTAATTAATTAATTAATTGCCAGGAATAGGAGGGGCAATAATTAATTATAGAATGATGAAGGTTATATAAGCATGGGCTGCCATAAGGATGAATTAATTAATTCTTTAGCAAGGAAGTGCAGCCAGGCAATTTTGGCGCCCAATTAAGGAGGAATTTTTCTCAGAAGAAGGTGTTTTCACTGCCAGAAAGCTTCAAAGTTTGGCGCCTAGGTTTGAAGGAGCTTGATTTGTGTCTGATTAATTGTCTGCATAGTGGTACAGGTGCTCAAGTGAAGTTGACAAAATTCATGCTTGCTTTGCATGCAAACAAAACCTCAAATTTTGGGGCAGCAGACTTGATATATGCAGATTTTTATGATTAAAAATCAAGTGTTCATGCTCCGGATTCCGTCTTTGTCTGAATTAATTGCAGGTATTCATTACAGGTGCTTATATAATTGAAAGGAAGCTTAAATCAATGTCGATACATTGAACATATCTCTCGAATCTGAAGAAATCTCTAGATCTGCACCGGTTGTAAAGAATTAGAAATTTGAATAAAAGAAAAAGAATTGCTCGAGACAAAGATCGTTCAGCCATGGCAAAGCGGGATGAATGAGAAAGATCAAGCAAAATCATGCATAGATCCATATCGGACCGAGATCCGAGATCCACATTAAAGGCTTCATCCTTTTGTTTGAATGCAGCTCATGAAGAAGTCAATGCATGGAGAATTCCTTCCGAGGACCTTGTGCATGTTCTTCGATCTTCCGGTTGAAGCCTTCATTGAATTTGCATTCACCTGGAGTGCTTTCCAGAATTTTTAATTGCTCATATGCAATTAAAAATAAAAATGATGAGTTATTTACAATGCAAACATTGCATAATGCATGTCTTGTAGAAGAAGCTGCAAAAGCTTGAGGATAAGAGGAAGACATGTCAAAGGCAATACCCACAAGCAAATCACAGTCACTTGCTTCCAGATCCATTTGCTTCCAGATCCAGTTTGGTGAGAATCAAAGGCAAAAGAATCAGCTGCATGCAGAATATGAAAAAGGACAAGACTGTAGCTTTCCTCTTTCTTCTTCTTTCTCTTATTTCCTTGACAAAGTAATTGAGCGATCAATTAAATTATAAAACTTAAGTGATTGGTTTAAAAGCCATTACTTGAAGAAGTCAACTACTTGGAAATAGGTGGCAGACATGCAAAATAGAAGGTTCTATTTTCAGTTGTCAAATCATGCATGTCATGTAAAGAAGAATTCAGGAGGGAGATTGTCAGTTGTTTCCTTTCCGACTTCCACATGTGCCAGTTCAACTAAAAGCTTCCTATTTGTAATTTCCCCTCTACATGCTATAAGTAGAGGAAGAACCTACGGGTTAAAGGATCAGAATTTGTAAGCAACATTCTTGTGTTCCAGACTTTGTGCTGAAATCCCTGATAGCTATTTGAAAAGGAATATAAAGGAGCAAATTTCGGAGAACTTTGTGTCACGGTGCATTTTGTTTCTAACTTTTTATCTCAGATCTACTTATAAACTTTGGGTTATTTTAGATCTAGATCGAAAAGCTACCTTTGCTTATAATTTTGTGTGTTAATATCTATTGGTCATGTCTATGTGCATGCAATCAACTCTGTAATCTATTGATTGGGTTGCACATCTTCCCTATTTCTTTCCTATGTTTTATTATTTCTTTCTTCTTTAGATATTTCCTTTCTTTAACTTTGCTTACTTACTGCTGCAAAAAACTATCTGACTATGGTTCATGAGTTGCATGGTTAAAGTAAAACCCCTAAATAGATACTAGCATATTTTATGGACAAATCTTACGGGAGCCTCACATAGGTAAATGAGGAGATTTATCTCATGACTTGCGCTAAGTTTTCAGCTATGCAGAAAATCTAGCCAACAAATATATTATAGCTATGCAAGTATTATTGTTGGCTAGATTTTCACGCATAAGCATCAAACCTAAATCATGAGATAAATCTCCTCATTAACTATAAGATTGCTCCGTGTCGATTTGTCGATAAAATGTATTTTTATCTATCGGGGTTTTACTTTAACCACTTAGTTCATGAACCATAACTAAGAAGTTTTGCTACATGCAAGTAAGCAATTGTTTAAGAAAGGAAAATTATAGAAGAAGGAAGTAAAGGAATTACTGAGAGAAGAAATGAGGAAGATGTGCATCGATTAGTAGATAGTAGAGCTAATTGCATGCACATAGAAGAAACTTAATAGATATGACACACGAGAATTATAAAACAAAGCGACTCTAGATCTAGATCTAAAATAACACAAAGTTTATGAAGAGATCTAAGATTTAAAGCAAGAAACACATAAAGATACATAGTGACACAAAGTTCTCAGGAAACTTGCTCCTTTGTATTCCTTTGCTCCAAGTTGCTCTCGGGAGTTCGAAGACAAAGTCTAGAACTCAAGATTGCTGCTTCTGAAAGTCGATCGATGATTAACCGAAAGTTCTTCCTCTACTTATAGAATGTAGAGGAAATACAAGTTGGAAGCTTTAGTTGAAGCGGCACGTGGAAAAAAAAGAAAGCAGTGGCAATCTCCTTCTGGAATTCCTCTTTGCATGACATGTATGATTTCTGTCGACCTTCTATTTTGCACGTCGCCACCTATCTCCAGTAGTTGACTTCTTCAAGTAATGGCTTTTAAACCAATCACTTAAGTTGTATAATTGAATTGATCGATCAATTACTTTGTCGAAAAGAAAAAGAAGGAAGAGGAAAGCGACTTTATCGGAGGAAAGAAGAAGGAAGAGGAAAGCTAACTTTGTCTTTTTCATAACTGCGTGCAGCTGATTCAAGCGGATCCGGAAACAATTTGGAATTAGTTGGATCTTGAAGCGGTGGATACGAAACAAGCTGGAATTGCTGGAGTTGGAATTGGAAAAGCAGTGGAGTTTTGCCTTCGCCTTGTCTTCTTTTTATCCTTGAAGCTTTTGAGTTCTTCTCCAGTACATGCATCAATGCATTGTTTGCCAGTAGATAACTCATCATCCTTATTTTTAATTGCATATGAGCAATTAAAAATCTGGAAACACTTTGGATGAATGAAAATTCAATGAAAGCTTCAGCCCGGAAGATGAGAGCACATGCGGGATCTTGGAAGGAATTTTCCACGCGCTTTGACTTCTTCACGGGCTGCATTTGAAACAAGAGGATGAAGCCTTTGTGCTGGCTTTTGCGACTATGAGATCTAGATGCGGATCTGCATATGGATTTGCATCGGCATCTCGCATCACGGATATGGATCTGCACTACCGCATAACAAATTCGGCAATCAAGCTGGGCTATGGATGGAAAAGGCTGCAGCTCGAATAATTCCACTTTGCTTTTAATCGCACGCATGAGTGAAGTTTCTCTCGCACGCATGAGTGAAATCTTTCTGCTCTGGATAAATACATCAATTTAGCAAGAGGTTAGAGCCTAGATCCATGTTTCAATATCTCTGCAAATTTAGAAGTGATGCATGACTCCGTTGTGCTTTCTTTTTCATCTTTCTTCGCCATAGCTTTGTCTATCTTTGTCTCGAATGTCTTTTTCTTCTTATTTGATTTGGAATTCTTCAATCTTGGTGCAGATCTGGACAATTCTTGATTCAGGAGTATATATGCGATGTATTGGACATTGATAAAAGCTCCTTTTCCTTTGTAAAGCACCTATAATGAATTCTGCAATTTATTGAGATAAAAATGGCCATCGGAGCATGAATAGTGAATTTTAATTGTAAAAATCTGCACTTTTCAAACTGCTGCCCCAAAAATGGTGTTTAATTTGCACATAAAGAGAGCATGAATCCTTTCAACAACACCCGAGCTCCTGTAACACCTGTGCAAACAATTATGCAGACAAAGATCAACCTCCTTCAAAGCATGTGCCAAATTTGGAAGCTTTTAGCCTTGTTTCCACTTTGCGAGCAAAATCCTTCCTTTAATGGTGGTGCACTTTTCAACTTGGCTCACGATTCTTGACACTGTGAATTAAATAATTCACCCATATGGCTGCCCATGCTTATATAACCTTCACAATTCTATAATTAATAATTGCCCTAACAATTAAAGGCAATTAATTAATTAAAAATCATGCTCTTCTCTTTTAAAAATAGCATGTTTAAGGACAGCCATCCAATAAATTAAATTAATCCAATTTAATCATTTACACTTCATTTCACTTAAGCTTCACGATTGTGCTTTGACCATAGCCACTTGAAAATATGAATTAATATAATCATTCAATACTTTAAAAAGTATTAATTCCTTCTCAAAAGCGCTGCATTAAATAAATTAAATTTATTTAATTTTGGAATTCTATTTCAATTGATTTATTCTCCTTTGCTTTTGTTGACTTTTCCACAAGCACAGGTGCGAAATTGGGTGAATAAATATTAACAAATATTTATTTAATGCATTATTATTCACCAAGGTGGGTCGCACTTTTGCATAATAGAATTCGACATGGGATTTTTTACCCTGTAAAGGGGTGATAAAATTCCCATCATGCCTGCGGCTTCTATTTTTCTCATCGCAGACTTAAATCCTTTGTTTTCCAAAAATGCGCCCATCCCCCGAAGGGCTTTTCTGCTGCGACTTCGCTTTTTCCCGGTGATCCGGACCTCCGATGGCGACTTCCTCCAGGCATAATGTGCGTATATGTTTTCCATTTGTTCCAGGGCCAAAATCGGGCTTACCCGTGAGGGAATTGCTCAAAGAAATTTCACGAGAAAACAAAGCGGGACACCTCAAAAACACGAAAAATTGCCAAAAGTTACAAATAAAGCCCAAAACTTAAAATAAGTTAAAATCCTTACGGCACATAGGAATAATAACATATTTGCTCATAATAGAGTTAAAAAAGCAGGCATGAAATAGCCTCATACGGGGCTCAAAATAATTAAATACAAATTTCCTTGAGACAAATCCCGGACGATGAGAATAAAACAATTTTGGGCATCGGGTATTTGGCGAAAAGAACTAATATGGCTCTTTGGGATTATCTTGGTGCAATCAAGAACTTTCAGGCAATAAAAACAACAAATGACCCATTATTTTAAAAGTACGAAATTTTTTCGGATAGGGTAGTCGCATGATTTCAAGGTGAAATCGAGTGACACCGATTAGCTCCGTCTGTGGACATCTTTTTCTCTTGTCGAGAATAATGAAAAGGAAAAGATGAGATCCCAAAGCATGGTTTCGTATCTTGTTCTTTTGGGCACGTGGTCGGCAAACAAACACAACACAAAAACAAAAACAAACCAAGGAAAAACAAACAAAATTTTATTTATATACATACTGAGTTTTACCACGCTTCTTGATTCTGAAAACGACTTGGATCTTGCCGTTGAAAGGTAATGGTAACTCAATTCCATCCTGGTAGGCAAGGAAGAAGGTATCCATTCGGCAACTCTTTTGATCACGAAGGGCCCTTTCCAGAGTGAATCGGATTTGTTATGTATGCCCTTCGGTTTATGTCTCTTGTCCCACCAGAGTACCCAATCTCCAATCTTGAACTTCCTTTCTTTGGCCTTCTTGTCAAATACTCTGGGCAAGTCCTTATCAACTTCATCTGGTGGTGGCTCATCCTTTCTTCTCTCCGTGGTGGGCAAGTCTACATCAACTTGCTCCGTTCCCAGATTTATTTGCTGCATTTTTGAGGAAGAACTATCACCATATTCTTTGTTCTTCTTCAGGTACTGATCATACTTGTTGAAAGTCTCCACTAAGGAAACTAAACCCCTAGGGATTTTGTTACCTTTTGGTTGGACTACTCCACTACTGTCATCATAACCTGGATCAGCTTTTCCTTTGACTGTTTGTCGTGGTGGTGAATTACTTCCTTCAACATGCAGACATGCAGATGTTTGTTCAGGGATTCTGGGGTGGTAAACCATCTCCACTTTATAGTTTCCTTGTCTGAATATGGACGGTGGTCTATCCGGATTCAATAGTGCAGCCGATTGCCAAAGAATCTGCCTTGGAGTTTTGGTTTATTGGAACAAAGTCAATAGAGAAGGCTGCAAAATTGAATGTGGCAAAAAGCACTTTATCTCTGTAATGCTCCAGCTTATCTCTTTTGACTTGACTTTGCCCTCGAACCTGCTTTACTAGAAGTTCAGCATCTCCTTGGGCTTTGAGGAGTCTTACTCCTTTCTTTTTAGCTTGCTCCATTCCTAGAAGCAATGCTTCATACTCCGCCGTATGATTGGTGTTCTCGAACATCAGCTTGCAGGAGTATGGAAATACCTCATGATCTGGAGATATTAGTAGAGCGCCAGCTCCTGATCCAAAAGAACAACATGTGCCTTTAAACTCCAGAGTCCAAACTTTTTCTTCTTCTTTCGTTGGCTCTAGTTACGGTTTGAAGTTCTTGCTCTGGAACGTCTTTATCCATTTCCAAGAAGTAAACCCCACGGTCAGATTCCTGAAAAAGAATATGAGATCTAGGATCCTCAGATTTTGTAACCGTGTACCTGGACTTCTTTTCGGCTCCAGCTTATGGTTAAGCCCTTTGATAGGAATATGTGCACAGGACCAATCCATCTTTACTTCTCCTAGCTCTTTGCTGAAAATTTTCTACTCAAAGTGACATCCGTAGGAGACAGGAATATCTGCAACTAAGATTGTCATCTTTAATCTCTTATCAGGAAAAGCTGCCAGAACAGCTTGTGCATCTTTGATTTGTCCGATTAAAGGGACTTGTCTCTCCATGGAGTAGCACCTTTTTATGGTCTTCGTCACAAGGTAAGCCCAAGAGCATTTGCAACTTTAGGCGGCATGAGATTATCGAAGCGCCTTAGAATCTAAAACGCAATTGCTTAACTTGAAACCATTAAGCAATAGAGAAACATAGAATGGTTCCACTCTTTCAGAAGATGGTGAGGATATAACAACTGCAGTGTTGTTCTGGGAGGAGTATCTTTGGGCTTAGGCAAAAGGCCTTTTGATGTACTGGATTGTTCTGGTGATTGCACATATTTGACTAGCATATTTAACTGCTCAGGAAAAGCTCTCTGGTATTCGGCTTCTGACATTTGAACTTTAATTTTCTTGGCATGATCAATAATGTCAAAAGAAGAAATAGATTCAGATACTTGAGCCGCTTTCTGTGGTTGAGATGAAGAACTCGCATTCTTATCTCTAGGAGCTAAAGAAGAAGGTAAAGGGCTGCCCCTTCTTTGTTCATCAATTAATGCCTCAGCTTGACGAGTTTGTGATTTTGTAAATACTGCATATGTATGACCATGATCATCTTCATGAAGTTTCTCATCATCATGTTCAGATTTGTAGTTTAGGTAATTAATGTTGGAGTCGCCAGCAGGACCTATAAAATCATCATCCTCGAGCTGATCAGCGTCAGCTTCCAGGTCTTCTTCATTCATCTCCACGTTGTTTCTGGGAGCAACTTCAATTGCTAATCTTTGGGAACCAAAGAATGCGGTTCCGGTTGTTGAAATTCGGCAGAAGGGATATTGTTGCCTTAAGCCATTTGAGCCATTTGTTTCTTCATCTGCATCATCTCATTTGCTAATTTTTGCAATAGTGAATCAAGTAGTAGCGAGATGATGAACTTTCAGCTCTAGAAGTGTTGCTCTTTATTTTCCAGCCATGATGAGGTCGTCTTCAATTTCAACCGCCATGTTTTGGGCTGCTAACAAGTCAGCAGGACGTGCTCTTCGCAATTGATAGCTTACTTCAGGAAGTAAAGCGTTGATGAAGAACACCTTTTGATTCTCATCATTCAGAGAAGCAGAAGCCGGAATTTTGTATAGTAATCTTTGGAATTTTGCAATAAAATCCCGCATGTGCTCATGTGGTTCCTTCTTCAACTGAGTCAGTTGGGTTATCAAAGTGCTGGAATCTTCGGCTGCCTTGAATCTTTTCAGGAACGCATCCCGCATAGTAGCCCAGTTGGTTATGGTGCCAGGAGCTAGCCGGTAGAACCATTCTCCAGCCAAGTCATGCAGAGTCTCTATGAAGAGTCTGACAGATACATCTTCATGTTCAACTGCAAGCACTCCACAGGATATGAAAACGCAGCCAAGTGGTCATCTGGATTCTGCTTGCCATCACCAAAGAATTTCAGAAAATTCTTTCTCGTCCCTTTAGGTAGATCATGCATAGGAGGAGTTAGATTCAGAGGTCCAAAGGCTGCACCCCATGGAACAGGCGCTGCAGGGGCAAGTGGGTTTCGGTTCAGCATGATGAACGGGGCACGTCCTCTCCAAGAGTAGACTTGATGAATAATTCCAGCTGCCGGATTATGTTGAAGATGATCCGGATCTGGATGAGCGTGCACTCTTCTTCCTAGTGAAAGACTAGATCTGCGGCTTCTAACTTGAGGAGGATGATTGAAATTGAATTTCTCCTACAATCTGAAGAAATGATCAGTCCTTCCTTGCGCCTTCACAGATCGGGTGAATGGACGTTCAGCCAAGTTGAGATTTGTGTGGAAAACACTCCAATCTTCAATAGATAAGCTTTGATTTGCAAAGATAGTTGTTCCCAATGAGTCGCAAAAGCTGTTGGCTAGATTTTCTGCGCATAGCATCAAAGCCTAAAAAGCGGTCATGAGATAAATCTCCCTCATTTAACCGGTGAGGCTCCGTGTCGATTTGTCGATAAAATGTGTTTTTATCTATCGGGGTTTTACTTTAACCACTTAGTTCATGAACCATAACTAAGAAGTTTTGCAGCAAGTAAGCAGCTGTTTAAGAAAGGAAAATTATAGAAGAAGGAAGTAAAGGAATTACAGAGAAGAAATGAGGAAGATGTGCATCCCAATTAGTAGATAGTAGAGCTAATTGCATGCACATAGAAGAAACTTAATAGATATGAACACACAGAATTATAAAACAAAGGCAGCTCTAGATCTAGATCTAAAATAACACAAAGTTTATTAAGAGATCTAAGATTCAAAGCAAGAAACACAGTACACCGTGACACAAAGTTCTCCAGGAAACCTGCTTCTTTGTATTCCTTTGCTCCGAAGTTGCTCTCGGGAGTTCAAAGCCACAAAGTCTAGAACTCAAGATTGCTGCTTACAAATTCTGATCAATGATTAACTCGAAAGTTCTTCCTCTACTTATAGAATGTAGAGGGGCAATTACAAGCTGGAAGCTTTAGTTGAACTGGCACACGTGGAAGTCGAAAAAGAAACAGCTGGCAATCTCCTTCCTGGAATTCCTCTTTGCATGACATGTATGATTTGCAACTGACCTTCTATTTTGCACGTCCGCCACCTATCTCCAAGTAGTTGACTTCTTCAAGTAATGGCTTTTAAACCAATCACTTAAGTTGTATAATTGAATTGATCGCTCAATTACTTTGTCGAAGGAAAGAAGAAGGAAGAGGAAAGCTGACTTTATCGGAGGAAAGAAGAAGGAAGAGGAAAGCTAACTTTGTCTTTTTTCATGTCTGCATGCAGTTGATTCAAACTGGATCTGGAAACAAGCTGGAATTAGTTGGATCTTGAAGCGGCTGGATCTGGAAACAAGCTGGAATTGCAAGCAGTTGGAATTGGAAGCAAGCTGGAATTTTGCCTTCGCCTTGTCTTCTCTTTTATCCTTGAAGCTTTTGCAGTTCTTCTCCAGTACATGCATCAATGCATTGTTTGCCGTAGATAACTCATCATCCTTATTTTTAATTGCATATGAGCAATTAAAAATCCTGGAAAGCACTTTGGATGAATGAAAATTCAATGAAAGCTTCAACTGGAAGATGAGAGCACATGCACAGGATCTTGGAAGGAATTTTCCACGCACTGACTTCTTCACGGGCTGCATTTGAAACAAGAGGATGAAGCCTTTGTGCCAGAAGCTTTTGCAACTATGAGATCTAGATCTGGATCTGCATATGGATTTGCATCAGCATCTGCATCTGGATATGGATCTGCACCTGCATAACAAATTCTGGCAACTGGGCTATGGATGGAAAAGCTGCAGCTCGAATAATTCCACTGCTTTTAATCTGCACGCATGAGTGAAGTTTCTCCTGCACGCATGAGTGAAATCTTTCCTGCTCTGGATCTGTCTATCAATTTAGCAAGAGGTTCCGAGCCTAGATCCATGTTTCCAATATCTGCAAATTTAGAAGTGATGCATGACTCCGTTGTGCTTTCTTTTTCATCTTTCTTCGCCATAGCTTTGTCTATCTTTGTCTGAATGTCTTTTTCTTCTTATTTGACTGGAATTCTTCAATACTGGTGCAGATCTGGACAATTCTTCAGATTCAGAGGATATATGCAATGTATTGGACATTGATAAAAGCTCCTTTTCCTTTGTAAAGCACCTATAATGAATTCCTGCAATTTATTCAGATAAAAATGGCCACCGGAGCATGAATAGTGAATTTTAATTGTAAAAATCTGCACTTTTCAAGCCTGCTGCCCAAAAAATGGTGTTTAATTTGCACATAAAGAGAGCATGAATCCTTTCAACAACACCTGAGCTCCTGTAACACCTGTGCAAACAATTATGCAGACAAAGATCAACCTCCTTCAAAGCATGTGCCAAATTTGGAAGCTTTTAGCCTTGTTTCCACCTTGCTTGAGCAAAATCCTTCCTTTAATGGTGGCGCACTTTTCCACTTGGCTGCAATTCTTGACCTGTGAATTAAATAATTCACCCATATGGCTGCCCATGCTTATATAACCTTCACAATTCTATAATTAATAATTGCCCTAACAATTAAAGGCAATTAATTAATTAAAAATCATGCTCTTCTCTTTTAAAAATAGCATGTTTAAGGACAGCCATCCAATAAATTAAATTAATCCAATTTAATCATCCACACTTCACTTCACTTAAGCTTCACAGTGTGCTTTGACCATAGCCCAATTTGAAAATATGAATTAATATAATCATTCAATACTTTAAAAAGTATTAATTCCTTCTCAAAAGGGGCTGCATTAAATAAATTAAATTTATTTAATTTTGGAATTCTATTTCCAATTGATTTATTCTCCTTTGCTTTTGTTGACTTTTCCACAAGCCTGGGTGCCAAAATTGGGTGAATAAATATTAACAAATATTTATTTAATGCATTATTATTCACCCAAGGTGGGTCGCACTTTTTTGCATAATAGAATTCCGACAATGGGATTTTTACCTGTAAGTGTGCAATAAAATTCCCATCATGCACGTACTTTCATCATGCGATTTGCTTCTATTTTTCCCATCGCAGACTTAAATCCTTTGTTTTCCAAAAATGCCCATCCCATGACAGGGGCTTTTCTAGTGCACGACTTCGCTTTTTCCCGGTGATCCGACCTCGATGGCGACTTCCTCGGGCATAATGTGCGTAAATGTTTTCCAGCTGCTCCAGGCCAAAAATCGGGCTTACTCCTGGCAAGGAATTGCTCCAAAGAAATTTCACAGAAAACAAAACAGACACCACAAAAACACGAAAAATTGCCAAAAGTTACAAATAAAGCCCAAAACTTAAAATAAGTTAAAATCCTTCCGCACATAGGAATAATAACATATTCGCTCATAATAGAGTTAAACAGAGCGCAAATAGCCTCACAGGGCTCAAAATAATTAAATACAAATTTCCCTTGAGACAAATCCCGGCAATGAGAATAAAACAATTTTGGGCATTTGGGTATTTGGCAAAAAAGGGCTAATATGGCTCTTTGGGATTATCTTGACAATACAAGAACTTTCGTGCAATAAAAACAACAAACAACCCATTATTTTAAAAGTACGAAATTTTTTTCGGATAGGGTAGTCGCAGATTTCAAGGTGAAATCTGAGTGACACCAATTATTTTGAATAAATTTGTAGTTATGCATCTGTTATAGATCGATCCATCCTTCACCTAGAACATAGAGCTGAAAAAAGAATATTTGGATTGGTATGGATGCATATATACTTGAGAAATAGGGGATGGTAAGAGTATTGACTATTTATCGATATCGACATAAATCATACAATCCTCCTAGGGACAGGTTATATGGCTAGCTCAAACCTTTATTGTGTCCCTCCTCCATGAATCCATGCCATGCAGCTATTGTACAAATTGCTTTCAGCCCAGTTACACATGACAACTTGCATGACTCCACATACGGTATTAGATAAATAAAAGAAGTTTTACTTTTCACTTTCTCGTCTCAATTAGAGTGTGTGTGGTTGAAGGCTGCAAGGACAAGGCTGTCTTTCATCGGTCCCCTATCCTTTACTACATCAGGCATGCACACGTAAATTAAGGTGGCTTATAGGGAGTTTTAGTTACATAATTGTATATAGAGAGAAGTCACGATGTAGATGACATAATTTAGTTCAGTGCTTTTACATCAAGTTGGGTCTGCCCTCCTAAATCTAATATCCCGGTTCAGTATAAAAATGAGCCTCAACTCTTTGATATGGACTTTGCTAAATCTTTATCTTAGAAATGAAGTATTTTTTGCATAAATTTGTAGTTATGCATCTATTATAGATCGATCCATTCTTCACCTAGAACATAGAGCTGAAAAAAAAAATATTTAGATTGTTATGGATGCATATATACTTGAGAAATAGGAGATGGTAAGAGTATTGACTATTTATCGATACTGACATAAATCATACAATCCTCCTAGGGACAGGTTATATGGCTAGCTCAAACCTTTACTGTGTCCCTCCTCCATGAATCCATGCCATGCAGCTGTTGTACAAATTGCTTTCAGCCCAGTTACAAATGACAACTTGCATGACTCCACATACAATATTAGGTGTGAAAATCACAGTTACACTTGACTGTTACCAACACCACGTGCATATGTTTTCGTCTAAATAACAAAGTTGTAGCATTAAATTCCTGTTATTCTTGGGTTTCTGTCTGCACGAGTGTTTTCACCTTGGTCTTCTTAGTCTCACCCTCATTACTGGTATTAAAGCAATAATATGTCTATTTATATGGCTCCACTCTATGTACTTTAGATAATGAACATGCATAATTCCTTTCGATGTGGCCGGTTTTCTTCTTTTGGGTCTTTGAGTTCTGACATTTCTTCATGTCATGACCCTTTTGTTGCATTATGCTGCAATTCTAAATGTGTGATGGGTGGTTGTTTTTGGGATGGAGACTAAGAAGAGAAGAGGTTCCTGCCTGCCATCCACCATCTTATACTGATACTTACAATTAGTATGCTCTATGTGATGTCCTTTCCTTACAAGGCATGTTATTAAGCTCTTCATGGAGTTGCCTGTGTAGTCAAAGACATGCATAATCCCAACATGGTTGTTCCATTCTTCACGTAGCAAGCTTGGCCCTTTACCTTTATTTTCTGGCAAAAAATTGGAAAGAAAAGCATTGTTATATTGGGGAGATCTTTGGAATCATGGTCTGCAACAATGGTACGTTTGATGCTATTGAAATCAAGCCCAAAGGCTAAATGGAGCTGAAAAACCACCCCGTCAGGAACTTTGTAAATTATCCCTGAAATACAAGATGATTAGTGAGATGGTCAGCACACACCGAGAAAGTGTAGTGAGGGCCTCATCCCACTGTTATTGGTTTGTAATTTATCGGTGTGGCTCAGTCCAACCAGAGGAGTAGTGGTTTAGGTGTGGCTGATACGACCTGAGGATGTTGCTGATGTGGACAACAGGATGTGCTCTTGTTCACATACAAGAGAGTATGGACTAGACCTTGTATCCTACTCCATTATTTGTTGGTGTTTATTGAACAATGTGTTTGTCCTCATTAAAAAATTGTTTGTTTAGATTAGCAAGACCATTGCTCGCCTAGTAGGTGTAGTGAGGCCATTCCCACTACAGGTGTATTTGTAAGTATGTTGAACTATGAGAGGGTTTGAGTTCACACATAGGTTTGATTCTCTCCCAGTGCTGGAATTATTTGTAATAAGGGGGAAAGTTGGGAATTTAGCTGAGGTTAGAGCTATTATTACATTTAGTTGGGATAGGTGTAATTTATTAAACCTGTAATTAAGTCCTATTTGCTAGTAGTCAGTTTTTTGGAGGGTTATGTGTGGTTGTGAGAACACCCATAGATAAGTGAATGGTTGAGATATTCTAGGTGCAAGTAGATAGGATCATATCTTAATTTGTAGGATGTGGACATTGTATATATTTGTTATTGTTTAATGTCAGTCCATTCTGGTACGAACATATCAAAAATATCATATCTATAACAATATTAGAAAATGCTTTTTGTTTTTAAATGCGAAAGAATTTATATTATGGAAAGATCAAAAATACATATTCTATTGTGCCAGGCATCAAAGCTATTGGCCCATGCCTAGGCAGTATAAACATAAGCTAGCATAGGCAACATAATCATTGGTACAAACCTAACTCTAAGATCTGTCGTAGATCTTGTTGAAGCTTGGCGGACCACCACAATGGTGGAGGACCAAAAGAGATTGAGGTAACTGGACTTTGTTCTTTATGGATTCAGCTATATTCAGCTCGATCTTCTCCCACACCCAAGAGCCATCTCTACTCTCCTGTTGAAATAGTCTTCTATTTCTTTCTTTCCAATGATTCCATAACAATAGAGTAATACTGCTCCATAAGGCTTGTCCAAGATTATGACTATCTTTAATATATTTTCCCCACTCCCGAAAAGGTTGTTCAATAGCTTGCAAACCAGTCCAAGGAATTCCAAACAACTTGGTCAAATGCTGCCACAATCTGCTCACAAACGGACAATGAAGAAAAAGATGAGGAATAGTTTCTTTGGAGTCCAAGCACATGACACACCTGAAAGGTCCATAAAACCCTCTTTTCATAAGCCTGTCACCTGTAAGTATTCTTTTGTTCAATAACAACCAAACAAAGAAACTAACTTTGGGCCATAAGGCTTCCTGCCAAAGGTGAAGGAAAATATCCCTTAAGGGGTGGGGAGTTACTATGCAAAGAGAATCATAACCAGTTGAAACTGTATATAAGCCTGTGGACTTTTTCCCCAAGCTATTGAGTCCATCCGTGGTGAAGTTGAAAGCTGTCTTGACTAAAGAATATTCACAGCCACCTGTTCTTGTTGCTCTCCTAGTTGAACTGGCCATCTATGAGGAGGAATCCAACTTTTACCCATCTCCCAATGGTGTATGGTAGGTTGGCAATAGTGAGCAACCTTTATCCATCCCTTTTCATGGAGACTTTCCATAACTTGATGAAGCTCAGGATATTGGGTGATAATCGGTGGATGGCCATCCCAAGAGTTAGTCCAAAAATTAGCAATTTGGCCATTATTAACTATCCAAAAAAATGTCGCTTGATGATAGCTTCTCCTACTCTCAAAATAGATAGAATAAGAGATCCTTTAGAAGGAGGCCCAAGTGAATGATCTTCTCAAGAGGATTATTCTCAACATATTTGGCTCTGAGATTGACAGCCCACAACTCATTAGGATCAGCCAAAAGTCTCCAATACAGCTTGGCTGCTAAGGCCTTATTATGCTTAACTGTGGAGTGAAAGCCTAAGCCTCCTATTTTAGGTGATTCTTGGATATTGGATTGGGCCCTTGAATTTGTGACTAGTTCGAACCATGCACTAGAACGAATTCTTGATGTCAACGCTAAAGCCATTTGCTGATTTTCGAATAGGGTTTCTTCCTGTAAAATTCGGAACTTGTTAATATATTTGCCTCCCTTAAAAATCTCATATCATTGAGCAGATCCAGTGGTGAATATGAAAACAACACTTGCAGGTCTTAAGGTAGGGTTTTTTTATCAAGGTGCACGACTTGTCACCGACGTTATTAACATTATATGGCGCTTCCAATAGGTTGTTCAACTATTTAGAAGGTTGCCTATGTTTAAGGGTGTGGCATTTGGTAGAGGGAGGGCGTTCAAGAGGGTAAGGTGTTCAAGGGGTGTTCATCTAGATAGAGGCGTTCAATTAAAATGGGGGCAAATAGGCCATATGGGGCTGCAAGTTCATATGATGAGCATATGAGGGCATGAGAGTGTGCACCACGGTGTATGTAAGCAAGTTGTATGGCGCATGGGAGGCTTTTGGGAGAAGGTTGAATGCTAGGTAGGACATTCGAAGGCAGACTGTTCGGAGATTGAACATTTAGAGGGAAGCATGCGATAACTATAGTGATTAGGGACAAAGCATTCAATTATAGAAGAGTGTGTTTGGGTTAGATTTAAAGAAGGTCATTCAGGATATATTTGTAATGCGGGGTGTTTCGGATATTTATTTTAAATTAGTGTGTTCGGTATGTGTGGGGATCAAGTTGAGTGGGGTCGAGGTGGGACTTAGTGGGCCATAAGTACCCTACTGTATTTTATACTCTTTTCATAAACTTTGCCCACACCTTTATTTGTCACTTTCTCTTTATCGCTCGACCTAGAAGTTCGATGTTAATATCCATGACAATGCTATTCGTCCTAGATTGATGCACTTTTAACTTTAAACCGTTCATCTTATCCTTGACCATAGTCGCAGTCAAGTTTTCAATCCGATTGTCCCATTTTCTAAAATCTCCATAATTTTAAATGGTCCTAGCCACATCACTCTAAACTTGTTGGGTATTATTTCATGCCTCCCATTATATTTAAGGGCTAAGGCTCCGAATTTTTGGTTCATCCATCTGAGATGTTTTTCATGTTAGTCCTTCCTCCTTGTTTGCAATATCCCCATTGTCCTCTGGGCCATCAATTGTTGCTTATCTATTTCATTCAAGAGGGTGAGTCGTTCCTTAAGACTCTCCTTATCGCCAAGTTTGCTTTCCACTGTCACCCTTAAACTTGGCATGGTGCATTCCATTAAAATTATTGCCTCATGCCCATACATTAGTGAAATGGTGTATGGCTTGTGTTACCTTATGGGCTATCCAATAAGCGCACAATACTGCTGGTAAGCATTCTTCCCAATTTCCACCTTCTAGTCCCCACAACTTTTGGAGTACTGAGATTAACACTTTGTAATATCCCTCTTTTTAAATCTGAATTATATAAATTGAAAACTCCACAAAAATTGAATTCTAAAATGATGTCAAACTACCAATACAAACAATAATGAACAGTAGACTGAAAATAGCTTTTATTGATGCAAATAATCACTTTCCAAGATACCCACAAGGCCAAAAATGATGATTTGGGGTCTAAGAACAACTTACAAGTGAAATCTGAATTTTTCTACACTTGTATGAATTTACAAAAATAAATCAAGGGCTGAAACAATGTAGAAAATAACAACAGTGATTATTATCAAAATTGTACCAATAGAGGGCTGGAAAATGATGTTAAAATTGCCTTTAGTGATGCCAAAGAGTCTCCAATCACCCACAGACTGAACAACAATGAAATACCCTTCCAAAAGGGGTCACACCACTCTCCTAAGGGGTCGCTTTTGGCCTAAAAGTGCCCAGATTTGTTCCAGCTGCAAATGAATTGAATATACTCAAAAGGTTTGGCTGATCCAAACCTCACAAATTCAGATCTGTTTTGAAGCTCATCTGAGATAGAGTGAAAACTGCCCACAAAGTGTCCTAGATCTGAATTATAACCTTCCAATAACTGCAAATCTGAAGTGTAGCACAATGGTAAATCCTGGGTGGATTCACCTCACAAAGTTGAGGAGTTTTCGTTCCTCAACCTTCAAACCTTGGAGGTTTTTGTCCTCAAAGTTCCTTCTCCATAAGGGCCTTAGAAGCATAATTCAAAAATCGTTATCAGCGATTAATTGGCATGCAAATTTTGAATCGGAAATCGGTAATGGGTAAGTTATCGACATTAATCGGCAACTTTATCACTACTTTTAAAACATTTAAATTCATAAAATATACTTAAATTAAATGTAAAACAATGTTAAATGATGCGAGAAGTGACTATAGAATGCCAAAGGCCCATATGCATATTTTCAATTAAGTTTTGACCAAAAAGAGAGTACAAAGTTTGTAAACAAAAATGCTTATAGAGTCATGTCACATGTGACTTTTGAAGTATCACTATTAAATATCAATAATATTCTATTTCATCAAGCACGCCTAAAATAAGTCTGTTGCACTTGTGGCTGCCTCGTGGAAGTGGAAGGTAAATATTCCTCCTCTATAACAACAACATTGTCATCTACAAACAGATCATTTGGATCATCACCAACTTCTAATGTCCCTGATGGTATTGCTTCTTCAGTCTCCCTCTCCAAAGTTGCTACCTCCTTTGTAGTAAACATAGGCTCCGCATCATTAGGCTCAACAATCCAGTCATCATATGGATCAATGTCAGCCAAGTCAATCGCATCATAACTCGTGTCCCCTCCACTTGTCTCACACGAAGACGAAGATGTATCGCACGAAGACAAGGTCATCGAGGCGTGTTGTCAACCTGTTGCGCTTCTTTGTGTGAACAACTTCGAACATGCTCCAATTACATTCGCATCCAGAAGCACTGCATGGCTGACACAAAATGCGGATGGCTAGCTTTTGAAGATTTGATGTTTTTGCACCATAATCTTCCCACCACAAATCTGCAAATAAAACATTTATAAAATTGTAAGTTAATTAGGCTTGAATAAATAAAAGAATTCTAAACTTCTAGTAACTAGTTTTATGTGTAAAGAAACTAAATACAAATGACTCAATTTGTTTTTACCTGGGTGAGAAGTGTTTCTTCTTTTCATACATAGAGCCGAAGAAAAGAGCCTCCCCTCGTAGTCTTGTAAATCTCTGCCCGTCAACAATTACATCTCTAATATCTTCACAAGTACCATCCTCTCGTATGCATGTATTAATGCCATCCATAACCTCCTCATCAACCTTAAATGATAGGGAAAAGAAAAATTTGGGTTTAGGTAGTACGTATTTTCGCATGTATATGTCGATGGAGTGTCTTGTTCCATCTCCTATCAATTATGTGCCAAATGGGTTCATATTTTTGCTAATTGTGCCCATAATATTTAGCTATGGCCTCCTTGGCCACATCCACAACTTCATACAAATAACCCATTGGGTTTTTCTCCCCATCCACCATCCGTAGAACTTGAACCAAAGGCTCTGACACCTAAAACAAAATAACATATAAATTTAAAATCAAAATTAATAAAAAAATATATAACAAACAAATGATAAATAAACAAATATTCAAGTTTAGTTTACCTTCATGATTTCTTCCATTTGCTTTGCAAACATATCATCAAAAATGGTCTTCACAACCCTTTCCCCTTCGGTCTTCTGGCATAGGAGACTCCAACCATCGTGTGCTCACAAACATCTGCTTAAGGGATGTTAATGAGGTTGTAATGCTCTGCAATGTAATGAAGTTTGTGGCAAATCGTGTGACCCCCGATTGCACAAGCTCCTTTCCATTGGTGTGCTCTCTCATCAAGTTTAGCACCCAAGTGTGATTGTAGATGAACTTTGTAATATTTCCTGCGTCTTCAACCACATTTTTCACCCATGAGAGTTTTCCTATGTCCTCCAATAAGAGATCTAAACAATGGGCTGCATAAGGGGTCCAAAAAGTGTAGGGTGCCTCTCCTCAAGAAGTCTCCTGCTTGCTACACATGCCACTGCATTGTCTTTCACAACTTGGATGACATTCTCCATGCCCACCTCCTTCACCACCTCATCCAACATATCACACAAAGTGCTTTAGCTTTCACTTGGTGGGAGGCATCAATTGATTTCAAGAAGACCAATTGCCCACTTGAAGCCACTAGGAAGTTAATTAATGTGCGGTTTTTCCCATTTGTCCACCCATTAGACCAAAATGGTGCATCCTTTTTTTTGCGATACCTTTTTTTGGCTCTTCTACAAGAGCTTTGGAATGTGTGATGGAATCCTCCAACAATGGGCCACTCAAATCATGAGGAGTAAGAGCCTTGAACCCCTTCCGACAATAGTCAATGCAATGACCAAATTCTCCCAATATGGACTTTTTGCCACATTGAAAGGAATGTTGTTCAGAAGTACAAAAGTTTGTCGTAGCTATTCTTGCTTCGTTGTGCATTTCTTTATTCAAGCTGGTACCTTCGAGTGAAGGTTGTGAACCAAGACTACTTCGAGGAACAAAAAACATCGTTGAACTACTATCAGTGGATGAGCCTCGTCCCAGTGTCTGACCTCGTGGAGTTTGGGCAATAGAAGATGTCCCAATGTCAAAATCTTCCTCGCTGCCCCTCTTATTTGCAAGGGTGCAAGTGCATCAACTTTCTCTTCTTTTTCTTCTTTTTTTCTCGCATAAGCCGCAAGGAAATGCAGACAACTCTCTCATTGAGCCTCGTGTGGTGCTTGATTCGCACACGCCACTTCATTCTCTCGATATCCGTGCAATGTGGAACTTAAGGCGATAAACACCTCCACTCATCTTCATGCCACAATAATTGCATACAACATAATTGCCTTCTGCTCGTTCACAATGCTTCCAAGAGGGGTCATTTGAGTTAGGCTTACTATAAGCACTGAACCGGATCCCGATGCCATTCTACAAAAAAAAAAACCAATTGTCTTAGATTTACAAGCCTTAGAGAAATAAAATTGTATGACAAAATTAAGAATAATATTGCTATCATTGCGTGAACAAAAATTACAACAAAGCTATATTGAAAACATATGATTATACAAAACGAATTAAATTATAAAAAGTAATATACAATAATATAATAGTATACATTCGTAAAATGAATTAAAAATACAAAGTTTAACATAATTAATACATAACTAAATATATTAATATTACCAAGTAAACGTTTAATATCTAACTAAATATATCAATATTCTAATGTTATAATTAAATATATTAATTCGTTTCTTTACGTTATATTACTATTATAATTATAATAGTATTTTAATTATAACATTATTATAATTATAAAGGTAACCGTAATATATACTATATAGTAATTAATTATAACAGTAATTAATTCGTTTACGGTTTTACTATTATAAGTTATAACTAAATATATTAAATTATTAATATTAGGAATTTACTTTATTTTATATTTGTTTTGTATACATTTAATATATTCCTGGTATAACAGTAATATATTAAATGTATACAAAACAAAATTGAATTAATTTGTAAATACATTTAATTAAATTCATTTAAAACTTTAATATATTAAATTCATTTAAAACTAGAATGAGTTTTAAATGAAATGTTTTAAATGTAAACTATATTATTCAAAACGAATTAATATGTAAATTCATTTTATTAAATTTATACTATTAATATTTAAAATCTTTAAAAAAATTGAAAAAGAAATAGACTCTTACCTAGAATAGGGTTAGGGCCACGAACCACCACGAAATGCTTCAAAACCGCCACGAAATGCTATGAAACCACCTAAATGGCACGAAATGAGTCATAGAAGGAGATACGAGCCACACAGAAAAAGGGGGAAAACGAGCCACGCAAAAGAAGAAACGAGTTAGATTTGGGCATTTTTTGCATATATACCTAAGTAAGCAATTTTCCACGATTTATTTGACGATTTTCGATGATTTTTGCAGGTTATTCAAAGGCCGAAATTGCCGATTTATCAACAAATAAATAAATCACGATTTATGGAAAGATAAATTGTTTTGCATGTGAAAAACGATTTATCGCGATTATCGTCGAGTAATCGCACTTTTTGAAACTATGCTTAGAAGATTTGATGCAAGCAAAATAGCTTAACATGCAATGAGAGAAAATAGATTGGCAAAAGATGCTCCCCATGTGTTGGCTAGATTTTCTGCACAGCTAAAAACTTAGGCAGTCATGAGATAAATCTCCTTCATTTACCGGTGAGACTCATGTGTAAGATGTTTATCAATCTAGTAAGTATGAATCCTAATAACTATAATCACAAAATTCATGAACCATAGCTAAGCAATTCTGCAATAAGTAATCAATTGTTTATGAAGTATTTGTAGAAGGGGGAAATAATGAAATTTGGTAAAGAGGAAAGGAAGATATGTAATTTGACCAATAGTTTATAGAGTTTGTCTCATACATACAAATTAAATAAACAAGTAGATCTCACAATATTCAGAAGTAAAGAAAAGAAAAACTTCTAATCTAAATCTCAGATAACACAAAGTTTATCTAAATATCCACACAGAAGTAAGAAGTAAATGCACCGTGGACACAAAGTTCTGGAAATCTTCCTTTATTCAATTCCTCAAGCTTTCACAAAAATGACATCAAGGGTTGTAGCACAAAGTCTGGAACTCAAGAATGTTGATTAACAAATTGTGATCCTTTAACCCGTAGGCTCTTCCTCTATTTATAGTGTATAGAGGGCAATTACAAATAGGAAACTTTCAATGAATTGCCACATGTGGAAGCTATGAAAAGGGGAAGCAACTGACAATATTCTTCCTAGAATTCCTCTTTGCATGACATGCATGATTTATAACTGAAAATAGAACCTTCTATTTTGCATGTCTGCCACCTATTTCCAAGTAATTGACTTCTTCCAGTAACTTGAAGTAACGACTTTTATAGCCAATTACCTAAGTTTTACAATTTTAATTGATTGTTCAATTGCTTTTTTGGAGAAAATAAGAGAAAGAAGAAGAAAGAGGAGAAGAAATTAGAAGAAAGTTGCAACACTCTCAGTCTTGTTCTTCTTCCATACTCTGCATGCTAATCCAACCTGTATTGCACTTCTGCTTCATTCACTTTAGCAATGAATGATTTGAATGATATCTCTACCTTGAATCTGAGATGCCTTTTTCTCCCATATGTTGTTGAATCATTTCCTTTGATTCTCACCAAACTGGATCTCGGAAGCGAAAATGATTTGTGATGAGTTTGCGGGTGTTGCCTCTGACCTGTCTTCCTCTTATCCTTGAAGCTTTTGCAGTTCTTCTCCAGTACGTGCACCAATAAAATGCTTGCCGTAAACAATTCAGACAAAACTCATCATCTTTTATTTTTAATTGCATATGAGCAATTTTAAATTTTGGAAAGCACTCGGGTGAAGGAAAATACAAGTAAATTCAATGAAGGCTTCAATTGGAAGATTGGGAGCACATGCACAAGCTCTTGGAAGGAATTTTCCATGCAATGACTTCCACTTGGGCTGCATTAGAAACAAGAGGATGAATTTTTCCGGAAGCCTTTGCAATTATGAGAGTTGGATCTATTTCTTCTTCTGATTTTGAAGATATATTCAATGTATCAGACATTGACTTCATCTTCTTTTCACCAATATGAGCACCAGTGAAGTATTCCTGCAAATAATTCAGACAAGTATGTAGTCCATAGCATGAATATCTAATTTCTTCACCGAGATCTGATTATAAAGTTTGCTACCCTCTATTTTTAGACTTTGCTTGCATGCCAAACAAGTTAAAAATATTATTTTATTCACTGTGCACTCACATCAACATGCAGATAGCCAGAATAATAAAAAAGAAACCTTTCCAACCCTAGGCGCCAAAACTGGATGCTTCCGACAATTAAAAAAATTCAACTTTTAGGCATTTAGCTATGCCAGAATGGGTCACTTTTTGGCTAGAAGTCATGTTAAAAATAAGAAGGCAAGGAAGTGAGAATTTTTACCCTTCTAGGCAGCTCCAAAATTCCCATCTTTCACTTAAGTGATTTAACTTTAATGATGGGAAAAATAACCTTCCAAGAAGGCTCCAAATTCTCACCTTCCTTCCACCACCAAAATTTCCATTGGCACTTAAGTGATTTAACTTTAATGATGGGAAAAAACAACCTTCCAAGAAGGCTCCAAATTCCCACCTTCCTTCCACCACCAAAATTCCCATTGGCACTTAAAAGCCCTCCTTCCAAAAAATGTGACTTGCATGGAAGAAAGCTTCTTCCCAAAAAGTGCGACTTGCATTAAGAAATTGCTCTTCCCAAAAAGTGCGACTTGCATGACTTCTGCTTTTAAAGTTGCGTGAAAACTCATCAACAACATTTTATTTCCATTTTTGGATTTTTAGTGAAGAAAACACAAGCATAGAATAAAATTTTCCATTTTTGGAAAGGGTCCTGGGAAGATGTAGCAAAAAAACTTGCAAGTGCCATAATTTTCACTCCGTGGCTCCGTTTTAGGTGCCGTTTTCTCTAAAAGTGCATATTTTCTCGAGCTCTATGCATTGATGGCAATATTTTCCTTATTTTCATAAAATCCATTTTTGCACCTTTTGGACCAAGCAATTTCTTGCAATCTTTGAAAGAATCATGAGCTCTGATCACCTTTAGACATATTAGTAATTAAAAATATTGGATAACTTTTCAAAACCCTAGGCTTGGGGAAAGGTCTGGCAGAAGAATGAATAGGCTACGGGAATTGCTGGAGAAAACAAACCAAAACACAGACATAAAGAAATAAAACAAAACAAAAGAAGCTGCAGGAAATTGCTCGAAAAATTTCTCCAATTAGCTGATATGCAAAAATTTTTCCCCCCGAGTGAATGTTCTGTGGTAATAATGATGGGGTGAAGTGCTTTATATAACCTAAATCCTCCAATTTTAGCTCAATCTATTTTTAAAAGAACTTTATTTTTTAAATTTTTAATAAATAAATAAAAAAATGCTTGCAGACAAAGTTTGGCGAAGGAATTGAGTGAGCTTTGGCATGTGGATATTTGTCGAATTTGGCTTTTATGACACTTTGGGATACCCTAGAGCAATGCAAACAAGCTGCGCAGACAAAATAAACACAAACGACCCATTACTTTGAAAAGAACAATTTTTTTAAAAGGGGTAGTCCCAGATTTCAGGGTGAAATCTCGGGGACACCACCATGGCTCCCCACACCTCCATTTATCCTTTTTCCTATCACAAATCCTAAGGGAAACACCCATATGGGTCGCCCCACTTTATATTTAATATTTTTTATTATTTGCCATTTTTATTTCTTCATTGACTTTTACCTTTTTCCTCATAATCACTTTAAGTGACATTATTATAAGTTTTATAAAATAAATGTAATGTCCCCTTCTTGGGACATTGTTGAAATTGAAGACCTGAAGACCCTCAACCCATTCTCTCTTCTCATGGGTTTGAGGATTGAGCTTGAAGATGGTCCTAAGATGTCTGTTGTCTATTTTGTAACCCCTTGGCATGCCTTGCACTACAAGGAGGGCTCTCTAAGTTAGTTTAAATGTGCACATAGGATAGTTGCTTTTATTATTTAATTAAAAATAATAAAGTGCACATAGTCTTAGTTTATTAAATATTTTATTATAATGAGAGTTTATGTTTTCCCTCCAAAAGGGAAAGGTCGGTCATTGGATGTTGCACCCCTTAATTCTATAAAAGGAGGTTGTGTGACCTTTAGTGGGTTATGTTGATTGATCGTTTGAATTTACTCCATGCTTGGAGAAAAGGGATGTATGCCCGATGTTGCTGATTGCTCTCTTTGTTGAAGTTCTTTGCAAATTCATTGTAGCTGATTTGAAGGTTCAATTGAAGAAATTACTTGTGCAAATTAAGTGTGAAGTCTTTTTGTTTATTGTTGAGTATATGTGTGCATGATTAAATCCTCCTAAGCTTGACAACCTGATATAGTGTGGTGCATTTATTTGTGGGAGAAATTTTTATGTTTATTGCTCATTTTGAGGTAATCTTTGAAAGGTTTGGGGCTCTTTTTATACTGCTGTTCACTGCTGCAATTATTCCAGCTATGGTGACTTGATTAGAAGTTTATTTTTGCATAGATGAGCTAGATTTGCAATTTGGTTTATGTTTTTATTAATTTGAGCAAGAAAGTTGGTTTGGAGTGTTTGGAAGCTTGGAGAAGGGTTGAAATATTTTTATTTATTTTTCTCTAACCCTAGCGACTTGGTTTGAGATTTCGGGTCTGTTTTGGTGGGGTTTCAAGGCTCAAAAAAATTTGATTGATAGTGCATTAGAAAACTCTTAAATTCTAGTTTATTATGCACTTGATTTCATGCAAAAATATTGAGTATTGAATGAAATATGAATTTTTGAAGTTTTAGCTGCTTGGAAACCATATTTAATTTTATAACTGCTACTATAAAATCAGATCTGGAAAAGTTTGAGTCTCCAATTAGTCCTCCCATCTAACCCACTACTTTGGCTAATTCCAACCCCATTTGTGTTGTAATTACGGTGACATTGAATTATTTGAGGAAGAACTAAAAGGATCTCATCCTTCTTGGTTTGATTTGGGCTGAAGTTGTTGCAAGTTTCTAATTTCCCAAAAAGGGGACATCACAGTGGTATCAAAGCAACTTTTTTCCATTCCTGTGGGTGTTGTTTGTAGAGTTTTTGGATCATGAGATTAGCAAGTGATGGAGATGTGAAGGCCAAGCTCTATAGGCTTGGGAGATGACTCAAATTTTCTCCTCATGAGAAGAGTGTGTTGTTCAACACTCTTGAAGAAGCGGCAAGTTGTTTATTTTTGATAGAGCAATTAGATTATGGCTCTATGTTTGCAACAATGGACCCTTTGGTGACCCATTTGGCTAGATCCGATCTATTGAGGCATGATGAGGTGGATGTGAGGCTCTTGGTCATCACTTACATTAGCGAGGTCACAAGGATAACAACCCCAAGCTTGCCATATGATGACACTACCATGAAGGAGATTTATGAGCTCATGATAGGAAGCTTTCAAAAGCTTTGGGACACCACAAACCCTCACTTTGATAAGAGGGTTAAGATCTTGGGAAACATGGCTAAGGTAAGATCTTGCATACCAATGTTAGATCTTGATTGTGATGATCTCATTTTCCACATGTTTGAAGTTTTCTTTGCTGTCCTACATGAGGATCATTCACAAAATATAATGGTGGCAATGCAAACTATAATGTCCCTAATGTTGAATGAATATGAGGATCCTCCACAACCATTGCTATCCATACTTGTGGAAGGTTTGGGACAAGAAAAACATTGTATTGCTCACACCTTAGCAAAAAGAGTTGGGGATCAATGTTCAAGCAAGGTGAAGACATGTATCCAAGGTATGAGCTCTTTTGTTTTTGATGATGAATTGTTGACATCTAATGATTGCATGGAGTTGAGTGGTTGCAAGGAGAAATCAGATTTTTTTGAAGAGCATGAAAAGGACATTGGTAACAAGCACATGCATGATGAAAGGGAAATGATGGCAAGGGAACATATGAAGGAAAAATCAGATTTGAGGGAAATTGTTCAACCCCACCATGAGTCATTTGAAGGACAAGAAGAAAGCATGAGTCTCATAAAGGTTCCAAGTCATTACCCACCAAGCATGAACACTTGTAAGGAAGAAAAAGGGGTTTTGGGTGAAGAAAATGATGAGGAAAAGAGTGTTGTACCAAACTCAGAAATTCTGAGTTTTGGAGAAGTTGGGAGCAACCCAAGGTATGTTGTTTCACATTTAATTTCTCCTTCCATGTTGAGCTTTGATGGGTATGGTTATGGGCATGATAGAAAGATGGATATGATTTGCAACATGAGGTATATTGGTCACACTCTTGTTGGTATTTTTGCTCTTAACACTTGGGTGCATAAGGAACATGATGGCAAAGAAGAAAGAGTGATTAACACTCTTCCCAATGAAGGAAACCATAACAATAAGCTTGCTGGTCTGTATGAGAAATCCGTCATTAGAAGGCATGATAAACAACTCTAATCATATGGCTCCATATGTTTTGCTCCCTCTCATAAAGGAAATTCATTGGCACAACATTCCTTGGTTTTCCTATGATGGTGTTCATGAATGCAAGCATTATATTTCAGTTTTCTCCTTTCCTTGTAAGCATAAAAGTAGAGGAACTTTGGGATGTCATCATGCTCATATTGCTTCATGGAATAAGGAGGTAAAAGGAATTGGGTTTGAGGAGCATTACAAGCTTTATTTGGATGCAATGATATCATCTCCTTACCTTTTCCAATTGTTGCTAACTCTCATCTCTTTGGAAGCCTTGAAGGAAGTTTGGAAAGGGAGGACAATGTATTATGGGACTACTAACACATGTTCCAGCTCTTCTTGCATTGTGCTTGCTGTTATAAGCAAGAAGGCAACACCAAAATGTGTTTATTTTCAGTTTGGCATGAATACATATGATCGTAGAGGTGGGCTTCTTACAAAGATAAAATGTATTCTTGTCTTTCCTTCATGTATGGGTCCTACAAGAAGGAGGTATCTTGCTGCCCCAAGCAAGAAGATTCAGTTTTTGGTTAATTCAGGGCAGTCTCACATTTCTCTAAAGCTTTTAGTTATGAACTAACTTTTAATTCCTGAATCTTATGATTTTTGCATCTTCATTTGGATGCAATGGACTGAGACTTTCAATTGCCCCCTTTTTGACTTACCTTATTATTTAAAAAAATACAATTGAACTCTAAATGAAAAACGGCTAGTAACCATGCATGTGGAAAAAAGGGACAAAGTCTTGGTACCCATTCATTCTTGTGGAGCTTGCCAATAGGAGGGATTTTCCTGAAGCAAGTTTGTTGGCCAAATTATAAGTGAAGTTAATGACAAAAGGAATGCATTAATGAGCAAGTTGACACTAGTTGCATACTGGGATCATATATACAAATTATTGCAATGAACACATATTGTTTACATTTCATAACATCAAAAATTTGAATGGAAACAGAGAAACTTGAATGTACGTGTAAAGTTAATATTGACAATAGTAATGCACATCCATTATTTGAAGCATAATTTTCGACTTTCACAGTTATATTTTCATAGAAAGTCTCAGTGCCCTTGATTTCACAATGGTTCATTGCTTTAGTTTTATCCCATTCATGCCCTACAAACTTGGGATATGTCTGTCAGCACAAATTCTGCTTACAAAGGGACCAATCTGCTTTCAAACAATTAATATAATAAGTTTGCATCATAGGACCAAGCCATATTCAAACTATAAGATCGTTACTTATAAGGCAGAAAGTAAGGTCTTGAAAACAGCAGCAGCAGCAAATAACATAATAGTAACGTAGTTCTTGATAGCTGACATGAGGTAATAATAGACTGTTTTGGAGCATTTCAAACATCCTTTCCTGCTTTTGAGATTGATCAGTGGCAGGCCTGCACCAGAAATTTAGGCAGTGTTTTCTCACCAATGCTAAATTGGGGTCTTTTTGATAGGACTTTTCCAAAAGGCAGCACTTGCCTGATTAGCACAGTCAAAAATTTTCTGGGAAAGGTGCTGCGGGGTGGATATTCCTAGGATTACAATAAGCGAGAGCATCCTAAATCAAAGACCAGCACTAGGATAAATTCTTTTTCTTCCAGGTTACTGCCCTTCTATTTTTTACCGTGCAGTGCATGCCTAGAGCAACCTTAACTGGTTGGCCCCTCCATATTACTGCGATATGTCTCTGACTCAAATGTTGTGAGTCTCCTTTGGTGATTTTATCCCTGTTGCCATGTATAGAACTAGATTGACTCAAAATGTTTTTTGTAACTAATCCGGTATTTTTCTTTCTTGTCTTCTACTCGGCTAGACCTTGCTTAACTACTCCAAGAAGCCTAAATCTGCCATGCAATACATAGCATGCTATCGGAATTTTTAGTATTCTACTTTTCAGCAGGCATGCAATAGAACGTCTCTTATTGGAGGTGGTCATATGTATATCATGATGGCAGCAATAGAAGCTTGTAGATAGAGCTATTCATGTAGAACTATGGCAATCAGGGCGTGTCCTTTGCGAAATCATTTTTGTGGGCATTTTTAAAATTCTGGTTGCATATATCAGGTGAATCCCTTATGGCATGTTGATAATTAAGGAACTGGAAATGCTCTCAATATGGAAATTTTGTGACTATCATGTATAATTTCATTTTGTATCTTGTGAGACCTATCTTTGCTGGCTCAGCTTACCTTTGATAGCATTTGATTTCTTGGGTATGCATGTTCAAATAAATGCATGCATCTGTAATTATGTGATCACTGTATTTCAGGTTGCGATAAACTGGTGTATTTGCAAAGGAACAATCCCTATTCCTGGAGTGAAGACTCTGAAACAAGCACAAGAAAATTTGGGTGCACTTGGCTGGCGCCTTGGTTCAGAAGAAATTTTTGAATTGGAAAGTGCAGCATGCGAGTCACCGGGCAAAATGGTCCAAAATATTTTCCAGACAAGATGATGTAATGAAGTACTCTTGTTCATGCTTTCATGCAATTATTGATCAGTATTGTAGGTCTTTCTATATGCTCATGCATTTATGTTCTCATATGTTGTGCTTTTTCTCATGCAAGGGTTATTTCCATCTAAATCTGTTTTTTTTTTTGCTTTGTGATGATTTTCCTTTGTTTGTGTGCAACAAGTGTGCATTCATAAGTAGCATCCATTTGCAACCTAACCAGAAGAATGTTGATTGTTAAAAACTAATGGCTTAGCTCAAAAGGGCCCATAGTAATTTTTACTTATGAGTAGAACATATAGTATCCTCCATATGATTTGCAGATCTGAAGTAATTTCTCAGTCCTTGAAAACCGAGGTAAATTGAATAAATATTTTTCAGGTTCATTGCAAGCTTTGCTATGCATTCTATATTTCGTAATTTAGAAGCATCTTTACCAATTTCAATATAAATTCCCTTTTTTCATGTAACTTAATATCTACTTAAAGTTAACCATTGATGCCTGGATTCATTCTACAGCTAATTATTGGACTAGTGTATTTGGACTCTGGAGTTACTATTGAGCGTTGTGCAGCTCTTGATCTGATGTTTTTTATATAGTACTATACAAAATTGATACCATTGAAATCTGTATGCAGCATAGTGTAAGCAATTGTATAGAAACTGTCAAATAGTCAACAAAGTTGAATTCTTTTACTCATTTTTAATCCAGCTCTTGCTCAAGGCATTATTTGCCATATTCAACCACAGTCGTAATTTGCTGAGACTGATTCACTGGAAAAACATGTTTTAGCAAAGGTCTTTAACAAAAATATCTTCATAACTGAAATTTTGTTTGCATGTATTTGTGCATTTTGTATTGTATACTCTTGATTAGAAAATACTGTAGCTGAATAGAGAAGCTTCCTACATATACCAGGAAATTGGCTGAAAGCGAAAGACAAATAGCCTTATATATTCTAATGATTGTTTTTTTGCATCATTGGTCTATGGGACAAGAAAGAGGCTGCAAGTCAAAATTCCTAATGTCGCTGTTAATGATAACTTGTGCGGTACAACTAATAGTGTAGTTGCCATTTCAATAGAAAGTTGAGGAACATGAAAAAGCCACACAGAAGAAATACAATCAGATTCAGGTGATACGTGGAAGGAGATATGTTCCAACACTTTTATTCCTACAGGTTTTATTACCTTCACTTTTGTACAGATATTTGCTTTTTTTTCACCCCCTAGAAAAAAACAATTCTAGATACATATAGGGTTCACTTCAATGGTGATAACTGATTTTTTTTTGCAATATATACTACAGTAATGCCAAGCAATTTTCCTGGAGCATAAAATGATGTGCTTTAAGAATAACCTGCCTTCCAGTTGGATTCAGTTTAATGTATTCTGACTTGATCTCGGGTCTTGACATAGTGCAGTGCAAAAGTTCAAATTACTGGCTGAACAGGCAGTTGATTGAATTTGTATTCATTATCATTGAAAAGTGACTCTTATAAATGCTTTTGAAGTGATTTGATTGGTGGGTTATGTTTCTATTTTTAAGTGTGTTACAAACCTAAATCTCCAGGAGACTTGAGGAGGAACTTGTAAAAATTACATCTATTTTTATATTCTCTTGGAAATTTAGATGCATTGCAGTAAGCTTCAGGTGTAATTTGCTTATCAACTTCCCCATTAAAAGGTTATTGGTGCACGTATTTAAGTGCTCGTTATGTTTAGTTTCAGCAGAATTGATTCAGCTGCTGGATAAGATAGCTGTTTATATTATGTGCTCCAGGTACACATACATATGCATGCACACACATGCACATATATAATTTTATTCAAAAGATAAGACACCCTTAGTAGTGAAAAACGAGAGAAATAGTGTTTGAGATGTTTATTCATTTGACTTTACCTTGAAGTAGAATAGCTTGCTTTTGAACGTATCATACATGTAATTGTTAGCCCAAGCTTGTTAACTTATAGATTTGTTGTGATTGTATTTGATTGGCATTTGAGACAGTTATGTCACATTCATTTTTTTGAGGAAATGTATTTTTATTAAAAACCGAAAAAGATGATACAAGAGAAAGTCATCCACAGAGTAGATTTTGGAGCATTTATCATTTGGATACTCCTAGAACCACAAAGGCCACTTAGAATTCTTAGATAAAATACTATTGCGATATTTTTGAAGTAGACCAAGAACTATCCGACTCTACTCTCAAATAAGATCAGAATCATTTGTGAGAGTTTGAAAACTAACTTTAAGAAATTCAACTTCTCAATTTTTGCAAAACTTTTTCAACACAATTTATCCTCGTCCTACCGTAATTGGTTTAATCGCCTTTCCTTTGATAAGTATCATTCAATTTTTTTTATTCGATTGCAAATGAGTACTCCCTTACCACCTTTGTTGGCAAAATTTGGTGCCAACTGCAACCAACACAGGAAAGATAGCCAAAAACACAAAAACACACAAAATAAAGCTATTATATAAATATTCGATTTAAAAATCTTTTACAGACTTAGAGCTACAACTCTGTACATTCTTTTCATTCTTTTTATTTCTCGTCATGTGTCCAATCGTTTTCTTCTTTTTCTTACAAAAATGTGATATCCTCGAAGTGTTGCTTTGTGCTACTACACGTGTCTTTCTTTTTCTATCTATTACCTTGAGCTACGGCTCTTTCTCTGCTAAATTCTCCGTGTCTGGCTTTTTTCTGTATGTTGTTGCATATATTCTTCTCCTCTCTCTATATTTTTTTTGTCGAGCCAATTATATAGCTCCTTGTGTCTTTCAAAAGATGTTGACCATCGACACGGACCTGAAAGATCTATTAGCTCCAACGCTTTGCCACTTTTAAATCCGCTCAAATCCATTTCCATTACTTGACTGAAATGTCTACACGTGTCGGCCTTTAACCGGATGCGGTGTCGGGCTTTATAAAACTTCAAATCTTCGACGCAAAGCTTGGATCAAACAAATAGCTCCACATATCCTTCGCATTGTCAGTCCCTTGTCGAGTGCGAAACCCGAACCAATGAGGGAGTTCCACGCTCCTCGCAGATTGTCAATCTTCATCCATGAAGCCCCATCTTATGGGAAAGTTCCATGTCCTTTGCACTTGTTAGTCTCCTTAGCTTCGTGCTAAACATCTATTGGTTGCGGCTTTGCATTGCAATTCTTGGCTTTGCTTAACTTAATTGTTGGCTCCATAGAAATGAAACCATGTGTCACTACCTTGACTTAAATGGACCCGACGAAATATGGGGGAAAGTAGATTTGAAAACTCGCGCAGGCTCAAGATTACCAACCGCCATTAATTTTAACAACCTCCATCTCGCAAGAAAACCTTTCTTCTCTCTCACAACCCTTCTAGATCTCTTAGACTCAATTTCTATGTTTGAAAGGTCACTAGCCATTTTAATAGTCTATGTTGATTGTTCCTTTGATATGTTGAGGGAGTGAGGGAGGGAAGAGGGGAGTGAGAGTGAGAGTGAAAGGGAGAGGGAGAGGAGGGGGGAAAGAGAGGGAGAGAGAGAGGGAGAGAGAGAGAGAAAGATCACCTGGATTGACAAGTTCATATAAATGACTATGTTTGTTTAAAAAAATACTTGTATAGTTGGGCTATTACTCAAAATTTCTTTTTGTTGAAGTCGCCTCGATATCATAGTGAATCTCATTGAATAATTGCATTTAAAAAGATACACATAATACCCCTAAATATTCATTTAGGTGGGTACTTGGGTAGATGTTGACTTAGGCCATTAAACATGAAAATTGTTATAAATCAAATTATTCATACACTTTCCTAGATCGTGCAATGAATCTCGGTGAATTATTGCATGTATAAAGGTAAAGATAATACCCCTAAATTTTCATTGATGTTGGTGCGTGGGTGGATTTTGATTTATGCCCATTAAATGAATCAATTTGTATCAACCAAATTATTGGATCAATTGAAGCATGGAGAAGTCAATTGATATTGAGCTATAAATTGTTAGTGTAAATGAACATTGCAGAAAATATATTTGACATAGAAGGCGCACATAGATTATTAAGATCTTATTAGTTATCATTGTTTGAGGAAGTCTAAGATGGAGTACATAGACATGCCAAAGTCTCAAGCAATGTGGCCAAAAAGAGTGGAAAGTTTTAAGGGTGAATTTACGTAGAGGGATAAAAATGTTTCTACTTAGATTGACATGTTGGCTACATGCATGCTTGGTATGTTAGAGAAAGAAGGAAAAGGTATAATAAATGCGCATGTTTGCAAAGACATTTTTAGGATCAAGTTCGGAAACTATAAAAGGGAAGTTTGATTCCTTTAATTCAATTTTACATTACTTGTTTTCCATGGAGGCTAAACAAGATCCACCCCGATGAAGGAATATTGGAACAAAGAAGTTGAACAATTATTTGTGATGGTTCGAGGTGCATTTTGGTTGTCACACATTAAGTTCTAAGAAAAAAATTCATTAGTTATAAGATACAATCTATTGATCTAGTAGAATAGCTATGTGCAAACCTCCCGTAAGTACAAATTTGGGAGCAATCTTAGTGTTTGATCAACCATATTCTTTCCCAATGTGTTTGAAGATAAGCAACATATGAGATAATGATATCTCAAACAAAACCAAGGACAATATTAGGAGTACATTTGTAATTTCCATAAGAAAACAATTCTATTTGTTATGTGACTAAGTCCCCATATATTTACCCAAAATATTGAAGGGGTGAAATATTGAATACTATGGTACCCTTGTGAAAATAAATGGGTAAAAGGATAAAGCTTTGTACAAAGAATGATAGTAAAAAGAATGTGTAAAGAAATCCCATAGTATGGGTGAAATAAATAAATGTGGAAACCTGATAACATGGGTATGAAATTAATGTAATTATGTAATGAAAGGATGTGTCCAAAAGGGTGGGACCCTTTCACATGTAATAAATAAGTAAAGGGACCCTTGGTGGATGGCATGAAGATATGAGAACATATGATGAATGAAATATGTGGTTATGAAATATATGAATTGGATATAGAATTTGATAAAGGATTTATCAAAGACCAACTTCCAGTGGAAAGTAGAAGGCAAGTTACCTTGCGATTGAGACAAGGTGTATAGAGTGCATCCGATTGGGGGTACAAAGTACACTCTAGATGTCATCGGCCGGGGTTAGTGAATTGTATGTACATGTGTTCATGATATGAATCCCTCATAGGGTAAGTTGTAATGTGTTTATTGCTTCCATTGTGAGAGTTCGGTTGCCATCCGAAGGTTCCTAAAAATATGCATTTTTGAACTTGAAACCATTAATGATAAGTTGTAGTATTTCAATATGTATTATTTGATATACAAATGTTTATCAAATTCAACGTTTATTGATGTTTATGTTGTGTAATACAATTTAAATTTGTTACGTTCAATATATTATTTATGTGTAAATGTTAATTTAAGATCCGGGAAATAAGCACATCACATTTGGTATCAGAGCGCACGATCTTTAAGGATTTGTGTGAAAAGTAAAGGGCCCATGTTTTTCACACACACATTTATGACCTTGGTTATGTATCCTTGTGAAAACTCATACGAGACTCTTGTAAAAGGATGATTTCAATATTGAGATAAATGTTTGATATCCCTATCCATATAAACTCTGAAATTAACTATGCTTTATAAAATAATGGAACTATGTAGTCGAAGGAAATATTTGGTTAGGATATGGTTTGTCTTTGAGATTGCCAATTACTATTTAATTGATATTCTTGATATGTAGAATGTTATTTCAAACATAGATATGATCTAGGTATATGATCCAATCCTATAGAATACTATATTCTACTCTCTATAAAAACTAAGAATTCCTAGAATTAATTTAACTCGTATGTTAAATGAGTATTTCTTGTTAATATACTCTATATATGACCTCTATAATCAAAACAAAGCTCTTTATTTGATTGAAATATTTTATGAAATAATTCAATCGTGTATAGATTGAGTAGAATTCACTTCTTAGAATATTTCAATTTATTTTCATTTGTTTAAATATATCAAAAGTGGAAAAAACTCGGTTGGGACAAAATCCTCGCTATCCGAGACTTTGTGTATTAAACTTGACTTGGTGATATCAATGAGCAAAAATGAATGAGAAAAAGTATTCTATTTTCTTATATAGGGGAGATGACCCCATAGTTGTGCATGTACCAAAACATGTACATTGGATTTCACCATAACTTGATGGAAAAAGTACCAATAGTTTTTCACTTTTTCATTAATAGTACTTTTTAAGAGCCAACCACAATATGACACATAGGGCGCTCGATTATTGGTACACTTTTCAAATGCTTTATAAAAATATTTGTGTACTAAATCAATTCAAAATCCACTTTTCCCTCCAAATAAATACATGAAACGAAAATAGTGATGTGACACGATCATATGCTACACAATGATATATATTTTTACACTAACGAGACCTCTATATAAATCTATGCACCCCTAAAGTTAAGGGGCGCGATTATGAAGTCATCTCCTTATTCATATTGAACTTGTTTGTTTTAATATGAAAACTATAGGTGATTCCTCATTGGTCCACGTATCCAGACAGAGCTTTCTAATTGAATCGTCAAGTGACTGATTCACAAGGATCTTGATAAGCGACATAATCAGTGTATTTGAAGTGTTGAGTCACTTTTTCGTGAAAAAAAACTCTCTGAGTTGTTTTACTCCCAACAATCTGTGAAATCAACCCCTATTTTTACCGTGTTTCTCTGTTCTCATGCCGTAGAGGTCCCCAAACAAACTAACAGGCTCGGCCTTCCAATTCCCGGATCCACTAGAGTACGTAATTGGCGAAGAATCCCAACAAGTCATTGGTCGGAATCCGCCCCGCGTGAATAGGCCATATTATGTGAGATACTGTGTTCGGTTGTCGTCACTCAACCATGTCCTAGACCACAGTAACCTCCGCTGTATACTCAAAGGCTTAACCATTATCGTGTGAAGTTCCGAGATCCCATGCAACTTGAGAACCCGAGTTTTTGAGACTCTTAACACGTATCCCTCTTGGGCATGGTACGCATCGTCCAAGTCACCTATCTTAAGTTTTCGGATTCCAGAGGATTAACCATACTATGGAGTTAAATTGGAAGTTGGCTAAAACTGGAACTCCTGGCAAGCTTGCCGGTTTTGAGGAAATTCGGTTTGCTTATAGTGACGTACAAGAATATGCATTAAAATAGAAAAATAAAAATCTCTGCCAAAATCACCCCACCTATTTAGAATAGTGGTCTCGGGTAGAAGTGCAGCTAGAGAGGTCTTGTTGACATAGGTAATACATTGTCTACTTAGCAGATGTAACACTGTAGGAAATTCTTATATGTCTTCAACTATTTAACAACATACATTTTAAGCAAATCCCTTTTAGGAGGTGATAAAAATTCGTTCCTGAATAAATGTGATGGAAGTTAAGTATGTTGGCCACAAATTTTATAATACACCTTTATACATATGTATAAAAAGTTTCAAGTGTTTGACAAAATGATAGAACCAAATATCTATTCATGGAGTGCCATAATTGTTGCTTATAAAAGACATGGTTATCCTTAAGAGGCATTGATACTATTTCACCAAACACAATGAACAAATGTCTAACCTGATCATCTCTCCTTTTCCACCATACTCCCTACTCGTGGCAAAAAAATAATTTTGGAGCAGAGTGTAGAATCCATTAAAGCATAAAAGAAAATGGTTTCGGTCTCATATTGTATTTGCATGTTCCTGAGATGATTTGAATTAAAAATGTGGAATTGTATCCAAGGGATGTAAATTGTTTGACAAAAGGCTTAAGAGAAAGTTCATCTCATGGAATAGAATGATATCAAGATATGCACAAAATGGGTCTATTGAAAAGGCATTATAAACTTATAAGCAAATTCATTTGGCAAGTTGTAAAGCCAAACTTCACATCCTTTAAAAACAAGTTCTTATATATATATATATATATATATATATATATATATATATATATATATATATATATATATATATATATATATGGCATGGACTTCCATCATTGAACTACGAAAAAGGGATTTTTGACATGTTATATAGTGTGAAATTCCACTTTTCAAAGATATTGGTTTGTCAAGGCACTTATCTCGCTGGCGATAATCTGTTCATGTCTCATTCTAACAATTTTAGAATAAAACCATTGTTCTTTGATGACTGTCCATTCATACTCTAATTGCATATTGCCATACTAATCATGTAGGAATATGCTCTAAAATTATGTTGTGTTTTTGTATTGATGGATCACTACACATTATGGTTATAAAGTGACACTCTATGTAATTATGGAAGAATGGGTGGAACACTAATATGTGTGTAGAATATGAATACACCTAATTTTTTTACGCTTTTTATTTTCATACAAGTTACTAACAATTTCTCTTTCTAAGTTAGAGGTTGCTAATGCATCTATTTATGGGAACAAGTGCCTTAAGGGACTCGTTTCGGGATAAGGGTATGGTTATTCACGTAACCATTGGGTTAGGGATGATACATGGAGAGAGTAGCTTTTGGTCCTATTCATGTTCTTCTTTTGCTCTTACCCTCTTATTTTCCTCCACATTCCTCCAACATCTTACTTGTTCATGACCACATTTCTTTTGTCTTGCATTCCCTTTGCTTTCCATGACACATTTCACACTCCTTTTGGCATTTCTCTCCCTTGCTAACGCCATCACCTGCGGGCGATTGTGTCGGCATTATTTCAAATCCTTGGCCGACGCCTTCGCCCGCGGGTGATGGCATTGATATATAGACCCCAAATCACATTTTCACATTAGGACAATCACGTCAGATCAAAAAGAACTCGCCATTAGATTTTCTCTCTTGCGCCAACTTGCATTTGTTCGCTTAGCTCTTGGATTTCTTGCATCTTAACTCTTGGCTTGGAGATTCTTCTTGTTTGTATTGGTTTGCTTGCACTTTAGGTCACCTATAGTGAGCTCGGATTGGATTGTTTCCCCTTCTCCACCTGAAAGCTTCTCTCTCTTGGTGTATGGTCCTTTAGGAGATAGATGCATCAGTGATCGCCCTCAACAGTAAGTGCTCTAACTTGACTTGTCATTTTGTATAGAGTAGTCTCCTACATCTTTGTTCATACTATATGTTAGCTTAGTATTTTATGCACATGCTAGGTTAGCATATTGTATTTCAATTATTTATTTCATATTACATGCTTTACTTTGGTTAACATAGACTTTACATGTTTATCTTGTTCTTTATTACCCCCATAGTGTTGATATCCCAATAGGGTTCCTTCCTCTTCTTCGACCTAGGGCCTTAGAAACCTTAGGTTGTCCTAGTGTAAGGGTTACTTCCCTTTAGATATGCGATCTTAGTGGTCCATGTACCCCTTTTAATTCTATTTGTTGTGTGCCGGTCTTGGTGTGTCCCTTACTCGTTGCCTCGATACCCTAGTTAAATGGATGATAAGAGTGCACGGTGTCTAGACACATTTTTTCCCGCCATACATCCTTGGTGAACCCAATGTGAATCTTATTTTTCACCTTCTAATCGAGCACAACTCGTTAAAAGCACCCATTTTTCATTTTTGTCTTGTTTCACCCTTAAAATTCAAAAAAACCCAAAAAACCAATCTTTCTAGACGCCATTGGCCCCGTGTCAATTTTATACTGGGGTTGATCATATCTCTTCTATCTAAAATCTCTCCCAAACACCATCGACTGTGTATCAATCTTGTGCGGGGTTGATTATGTCTTCTTTGTTTAAACTTTTTCCCATACGCCATCGACCCTTGTGTCAATTTTGTGCATTGCCGATTGTGTCTATTTTAGTTCATTTTCTTTCCCGATGCCATTGGAACTTGTGTCAAATCTATGCATGAGCGAGTGCGTCTAAATCACGAGTTTTCCAGAACTTTGTTTTCAACTTCCAAACTACACCAATGTCTCCTCTCAGGCTCTTTCTAGCTCAGTTGAATCCCCTGAACTTTTCCATGGGCTATTCATTTATGCCTCTGCCTTCCCTCTTCATGCTCCAAAGTGTTATAGTTCTCTTCTTGTAAGTGATAATCTTCGTAGTTGTCCTAATCTTACCCATGACAATCTGTTTTCCTCACCTTGTCCTTCTAATCACTCAAAACATGGTTGTTTAGTTGAGTGTAATGTGGTTGAAACTGAACATATAGATCCTAGATATATCATCAAGAATCTTAATGATAATGAATATCTCACACCTGATTGGGATGGAAGTCTTGAAAGATATCCATGGAGATGACCATGCATCATCTCAATTACAAAGGGATTTGTCATATTCAAAATCCTCCCTGCAGGACTGATCAAGATGAATCTCCTAAAACCCCTACCCATGAACATGATGAGCTTGATGAACACTAAAAAACACCTATAAACAAGGGCCAATCATCTTCTGTGGATCCTAATGTATTGATAGATAAGATATTAGACTAGATGGTCTTGTCCCAAGCTGCTACCACAACTAGTATGATTCAAATACAAAACCAAATGTTACAAATATTGTCTCAAAGTGTGGCACCCAATGTACCTTCTTTCACTCCCCCTCCTTGGTGGATGCACACGGGAATCCAATTCCTCCACCAATTTGAAACAAGATGTTACAAATTGTCAAAATGAACCCTTAGCTCCATGTATTGCAGCCATTCCTACCATCTCTTATGATGGTTCCAAGGATCCAACTCTCTTTCTCAAAAGTTTTGGCAATCTTTACAACGAAAGGATTCAAGCAAATACCTATGCAACAATTAAGCTTCAGAAAAAACCTTAGTAGGTGAGGCATTAGAATGGTATAGTCAACTTCCTACTAATTCAATAGTTGATCTAGAAAGCTTAGTCAAAGCCCTAATTTCTGAATTTCAACAACAAGATTTACTCAAAATACCTTACAAAAATTCATAAATCTTAAACAAGGTATAAACGAGTCAAAGACATGACTTTATAAAGAAGTGGAAAGCTTTTTCCATACAAGTTAATCATAACCTTGATAGCAAAAGTTTATCCCAAACCTTTCTTAAAGTTGTAACGACCCAAAAATTCACGCACGCTAACACAGTAAAATACAGGATAACTTTTTTTGACTTGCTTGACACATAACACGACACAACATGTCGCCACCAAGGTTACAACTAACTTTGAGAACAACTCGATACAAGGATGACCACAAAGGTAACACGGAAACGTTCACACCCACCAAGGATGATTCACTTTTCTTAAACACAGGACAACATAGAAGTCCAACCACAGAACACACTTATAGTTAGGGCAACCCACAGTGAAATATTCTTGAGGGTTATTTATCTTAATAAGACATCTTGAAATTCTTAACTTACGTTTTCAAGGAGACTCAGGATATGATTCGTATAATTCATCTTACCAAGCTAAGTTTATTCCTTTTACACTGGGTAATTAGCTTTAAATCTTCTCTATTATGACATTTATTTGTTTAATTCAATTATTTAATAAAGGAGGTAATTTAATTCCACAAGGCCATCTATCCACACTTACGCTACTAAAACTCGCTCATACCCTTATTACAATATGGATTCGCTTTCAACATACTTAAGAGAAAAATTACCAAGCACCTTGAAAAAAAAGGTTAGAGGAAGAAGGTCGAGTTGAATTCATCTTTAAGACCTCATTAGTTATTAACCAGGTTTTTATTGAAGCTTGAGAATTTATCCAAAATTATTAAAGATTTTACTTAGGCTTTACTGGATGATTTTTACAAAAGAAAACAATTTACCTTTCAAATGGTTGAGAGATAGATTGCATGGTTTCTAAACTGTTTCCTCCTACTTATTAAATCTTATTGTCTTCTAACAACTAACAATTTATTTCACCTTAGGATTGTTTTAAGAATTCACCATAAAAAGGATAATGTTCGCTAGTGTAGCTAGGGATATCAAGTTATATAATTTTACTTAACAAAGGATGGTTTCATCTTTGATCACTTATGGAATTACTTGCTCTCAAGTTGGTCACCTCTACATTAATTTATTTGCATATAAATTTTAGTTTAACTTCTATAAGTATTAAACAACCCATTTTATTTTACTTATGACACATTATTACTAAGTCTTAGAAAGATTTAACTCAACATTTATTCACAAGGGTAAAGTTTAACAATACTCATTTACGAAAACAAAACAAGGTTGCATCAGTTCTTTCCAGCATGATACACAAGCCAAAGAGACATACCCACTCTAAGGAACCATGAATAGGGAACAAGAGAGTAAAAACATTGACCAAGAAATGCTAAACTATTCTTAGAATTCTGATAATCCATTAAGATCACTTAACAAAGCGGTAATCCAATTTTCTTATATTTTCAATGATAGTCAAATGATCCAAGGTTTCCAAAGTTAAGATGACAAAGTCCACAATACATTATACTAAGACACTGACCCTCTTCTAAAGTTTCCACTGGACCTTATCAATAGTTGAACAACATAAAAAGGATTCGTGTAAAAGAACTTCTCAACTGAGGTTGATGCAAAAATCTACAGTTTATCCCTCATCTACTCGCATAAGCCATCTGCAAAAAATTTTCCACAAGAGTCAGTTCGTGAGAACTGAGCAAGATAAGGCTACACAAGCCACAATAACTATTATCTAACAATACCATGAAAGGAAACACTCTATTACATGAATTGGGTAACTGCTCTAAACACTTACAACACCTCAAGTTATAATAAAGTCTCTACCATGCCAATCAAAGATGAAAGACCTTGTACTTCAGTTATGAACAAAAGCAACGAAAGTATAACAATCGTACGAGAATGGCCCTTGGCCCTATAAGAAGAAATAAACAATCTAGCAGAAACATGATTCCCATCAAATAAATAGATTATTAATTACAAGATTGAAAATCGATATACAGACCAACCATCTAAATTTATCAGAAGGTACCAAACGCATAGGCTAAAATATTAGATTTCTAAAAAGGCAAGAGTTGGTCCGCCCAACAAAGAGGAAACAAGGGGTTTAAAGATTAACATGAAAAGCCAAGTATATTAGATTTTTTTTTTTTTTTAATCCTGTAATCACATAGAGTATACAACTGAAATTAATTACATGGACACCACACACCATAAGTTTTGAAGCGAAGGCAAAGAATACAAGACTTGACCATTAGCTTCAGAGATTCCCAATCATTCAAGAAGGTTCAATGCCCTTATAGGCTAGTAACAACACATGGGATAAGAAGGGACTTCTGTCAGACAAAAGTATACAAAATGTCATCTAAATTTTATCTAAGGATTTACAAACCTCCACAGTAACTCTAAAGTTCGGTTAATTTAAAAGAAATTACCTCTTTTCCAAAACAACAATACTTTAAGGCAACCCTTGGTAACATAATCAACCTGTTCAAACATAGGTACAACATAAACTACTAAGTTTCGTTATCAAAACAACTCCTTCCACTATAAGTCCATAATACTATCAATTGCAAGAAAGTTTTCCCCAAGGTTAACAATGTTCAAGACAATTTTCATCACAAAACATTAAGGTACATATGTGCATAGAAACTATCCAATCTTAATTAACAACACAATCATTATGAAAGGGAGGAAAACACAAGTTAGAAAACTAGATTATTTCACCAACAATCTTCCGAGAGGGAATTAGACCAAAACAATTCTAGTAATAGCTGGGTACTGGATTTGCACAATTAAAACCTCGAACTTAGCTAACCCGAAAAACTAGTTACGATTCAAGTTGCTGGGGACGGTCAATGTACTTTCTGAGGATGGCTTTAAAAAGCCTAGGAACAAGAGGGAAGATAACACAAGAGTCTAAACACGCGAGGTCGAAACACGTTGCACACAAACTTTCTCATTCTAAAAGTTTTAATACCAGATCTCCAACCCGGATAGCCCAAGCGTTGATCACTCCAATTCTACAACCTTTCTTTCCCAATGTCAAGAAGTTTACCAAAGGGGTTTGAGAGAGATATTTAACAACATTCGACAAAAGACAAAGAAAACAAACTCAAGTGATAGGAAAGAGCTTCATATTTATCGCAAACTTACTTTAACGACAACAAAAATACTAGTTGGATCAACATAATAATCTTGAAACTCAATCGTAGAGAAGAAGATATATATATATACAAAAGATGAAGGTCTATCACTCGAGCATGAGAAACTTAACACCTAGAGGAGAGAACACACACTTGCTTTCCACTAACATACTGAGAATGATAAAAGCTAAAACAAGAACAAAACAAGCAGACAGGAGAGATCTCCCAACAAGGCGTCTAAAAGACAACTAATTCAAGGAAAAGGTGGTTCAATTTCATGATAATTTTAAATTTAGCAACAAGAGCAAAGTGTAGAAATATCTTGCCTTCTCCTCCAGCTTCGACGAGGCACCCAAACACCTCAAAGCTAGCAGCAACAAACTTCTAGATGAATCTTCGTCCTTAGCAAGGAAGGCACCAACACTCCACGCAACCCGTGTTCACACAGGTAGGGAGCTACCAAAAAAAATCACGAGCTTCATCAGGAAGAAAAGAAAATGGTCTCAAAGAATGTTGAGACTGCTAATAACTACACAAAATGGGTTTAATGGACATCCCAGGAACTCCAGAAGGAATCGCAGGTGGATGAAGGGGCCACGTCCAACAAATGTTATCGACTGAAACCACCATGTCGAAGCATGAAAAATCCTCCAGTTTCTTTTCTCCATAAATTTTCTGACCCATGGGATGATAAAAAAGCAAGGCCAAGATTTCAGGAGCGATGAATGCAAAAACAACCTCCACAAAGTTAAAGAGTAGATTCCTTTCCTTGGCCATCCATTTGAAATCATGATTTTTCTCTGTTTTAGAAACTGACTGTACAACAAAAAGCAGGGTCCATACTACGGCCACAAAAGTCTATAATAAATTTTTTATTCCTAGCAAACATCCTCCCAACCTGAAATATAGTTCACTTTACCACAAGAAAATAATAGGCACCCAAATGGCTCAGTTACTATTGCAACAACAAGATTCAGAGCAAAAGCAAACAACTTTGAAACGAGACAAGGGAGAAGCGTCCAAGCAGGAGAAGGAACAAAAGAAATAACAACATCCATCTGAGAAAAGATACACACCATTTTAGCAGCAGGAAACGCAGGCATCATAGGAGTTGTGGATGAAAACATGGAGGGAGAAAAACACAACGCATAACAGAAATCTATAACAAGGACTGTCCAGGTCTCCATTCCCAGCAAACACATAGCCAAACTAGGAGAGGGACGTGTGCAAGCTGTAACCATGAGCCAGGGAGGAAAAATAATAATAAAACAAAGTGATCCAAAATTAGAGTTGCCAGTGCACAAACAAAAGGAGTACCACCACTAAGCATACGACCAGCATTAAAAAAAAAAATGACTAGATAATCCAAAAATAGAGTGGACGCATAGGAAAAAAAAATGGCGTTTCAGTGCACCAAATAAAACACTAATAAAACAAAGAAAACGGGCCCATAGACCCACGCCAAGCAAGATTCAACTCTCTTCAAAACAAGGCACAAGACTGTAATTTCTCATTCATCATCACAAGTTGCTTCCCACTAGGCGCTCCATCTCTGCAAGGGGTTTTTAGCCCAACAAAGCACACAAACAACGACCAGGGAAAGAGTGGGTCACAAAATTGCATAGAAAAAAGGTATGCGGCCAGCAAAGGAATGGAGATTTCTTTCCCCAAATGCATCCCAAAAGGAAAACGTGTCAGGAAGACCCCAACCAATACGCATTGAAAAAAATTAAAGGAGGTCAGACATTTCAACCACTGCCAGCTAATACATAAATTTTGTAAAGTTGGGCAAGAAAGGAAGTGGCGTCCAGCAGAGGTAAGAAGCAATAGGAGAAGGCCACGCAACACAATGATCAGGACACTGCCAAGTTGGTGAGGGGCGGTAGGTGGAAGGAGCATTAAGTTTGTTTTTTAATTCATGGCTTCCATAAAAGCATGCGCCACCACAAACCTTCCTTAGCTTCTACGCAAAACAATATATATATATATATATATATATATATATATATATATATATATATATATATATATATATATATATATATTTAAGCCTTTGCATATTATTTTGTTTTATTTTAAAAGAATTCTATTTGAACTTTTAGCAAACGCTACTACGAAGACTAAAAACAAAACAAATCGACCCACGATAATCAGAAGAAAATAAGACGGTCCCCACAAGGCATTACAAAATTCCGTTAGACAAAGGTAAATGCACTAGCGACAAAAACAAGGTGGTATAACGGAAGGGAAGGAGTCTGCATTGAACGAGGCATTACAAAAGCCCTCACGCCAACCCTCCAATAAAGGTTAGGTCTTTTCCCCTAACACGTTAGAGAAAGCCCTCGAACAAGCTAAAAGACAAGACCATCACATTAAGATTTGGGATAAATATGTTCAATATGTTATTTATGTGCAAATGTTAATTTAAGATTTGGGAAATAAGCACATCACATTTGGTATCGTGAGCGTACAATCTTTAAGGATCTATGTCAAATTACTCATTGGTTATGTATCCTTATAGATATTAGAAAATAGTATTCTATAGGATTGGATCATATACCTAGATCATATATATGTTCAAAATAACATTCTACATATCAAGAATATCAATTAAATAATAACCGACAATCTCGGAGACAAAAACCATATCCTAACCGGATAGTATATGTTGTCGGCCAACAACATATGTAATTTTAAAAAAACATTTTTTGACAATAATATTTAAAATGATTGTCTTGTTGAGAAATTTGTCTTAGCAAAATATGGCACAAATAAAAAAAAATCAAAAAGTGATTTTTGTGAAAAATGCATATTTTCCCAATTTCGTATGGTATGTTTTTATGTTAGGAGTCAAAATGATCGTCTCAATGAGAAATTTGTCCTCACAAAATATGACATAAGCAAAAAAATTCCCATTCTCTTCTTTCCTCCTTTAACAACATCATTGAAAAATTCTACTAGCCAATAGCATTTTTTCATGCTATTGGTTGGTAGCATTTTTTTATGATACCAGTCATGATGGCATTTTGTTATGCTACTGACCGATAGTATTTTATATGCTAGCGGTTGGTAGCATTTTTTTATGCTACTGACTAGTATCATATTTTATGCTAGCGACTGATAGCATTTTTTTATGCTACTGGTTGGTAGCATTTTTTATGCTACCGGTTGGTAGCAATTTTTATGCTACCGACCGATTACATTTTTTGTGTTGTCGATCGGTAGCATAAATGTATGCTACCATCTGGTAGCAAAGTATATTCATCTTCAATAAAATAGAATATTAACTATTAAAATACCTTTAATGTTGGAGGGTTTTGATATACATTCAATCTCGATCGTCAATGCCCACATGACCACGAGCACGGGAAAATGAATTGCTAAGAAAATTTGATGAGTACTTGATATTCAAAATTGTAAATTTGTAATCACTATATATATGAAGGTGAATTTTACAAATTTTTATTTCATGCTTGTTGGCGAGAAAATTTTTCAGGTAGATACATTAGTGGTTATCTTGCCAATGCTCTTGGGATCTAAGTCCCTCTGCTTGAACGATGCAGCTCCGTGTTTGTATGCACGTGTGAAATTTGATTTTGTGGTGGCCTTCCAACCAAGGATCCAACAGGGGCACTCCACTGACCCTACGGAAAAGCTTACAATTTCTTGCAAGAGAGGACTTTACTAGGAGAGCGAGAAAGGGAGTGAGAAAAAGAGGGAAATTAATGTTATAGGTAGAAAATCATATTCCTATACCCATTAATCAAAAAATTCCAACACACATAATATTAGAAGAAACACAATTTTGCAAAGGGCAACAAGACAAGTTAATATTTTGAGCACAAAGTATCACAAATCTCCTTATCAAAGAGGCAACAAACTCCTTTCTTCATTGATGTTGTAGCAAAATTGTACAATAGTGAGAATGAAAAGAACACATAGATGGGAAATAGAGGAAGTGTTATATTTTGCTTCTTCATAAGGAATACTCTCTCATGAACACACAAAATTGACAACCCTTGGAAAGAGGATGTCATTACAATTTATAGAATTAGAGAAGACTCTTCATCTACTCCCTACATGACCTTTCATATGCCTTGAAAACTCTAGATTTTCTGTTTCCATGATGAAGAAGATGAAAAGACCTTTCCAAAAATTCTAATTTTGTCAAATTTGGACAACTTGGGTGAAAGATATGGCCATGTGGGTTCAGAGGGGTCGAAAAGGAACATGGGTTCTCTAGGCACTTCTATCATCCATATATAATTATATATATTTTCCTTTAGTGTGTGGATAACTCGAAATGTAGAGAACTCTTTGAATTGGGAAGCTGTTCTATTATTTCCTTTGAGCTCTACATAACACTTGGGTGGCGTTTGGATTGAAGTATCGGGTCTCGAATGGAACCATGGACAGTTTCATCACGGGTTATTAGTTCTCGCATTAGGTTGTTCACTCACATCGGTCTTCCTCTACTTCACATTCCACCTATTTGTCTCTATGCCACCTTGCTTTGCTTTGTGTGTTGTGGCTTCTCACGCCCGTAAGGAACCTATGACCTCAGGGAACCATTCCTTCCAACCTTGGTTCCTCCGCACTCAAGTTCCCCCACAACACTCCCGATCTGTAATACATTAAACCCCACTCCACCTTCTCCTTTACCTTTGTTCTTTGTTTGATCGATGATTTTGGGAACCTAACTTCCCAGGAACTTTTTCCTTTCACACACCGTTATTTTGACCTCCATTTGGCCCACACATCACTATATCTCCTGTGCTCCCTTCTCCCTTCTTTTTGCGGCTCGACACGTATTGCAGGGAACTCTATCCCATGGGGAATTCGTTTTGTGGTTCCTCCAACCATCTAAAAATTTGGATCACACTACCTCCCTTTGCATTGTGGGTCTAAGACCCATGCACTGAACTTAAGCCCTGGGAGAATTAGATCTTCTAAAACTCAGTTTTTTTAACGTAGGTACAATCTCCGTAATATATCAAACCTTTTCACCCAAAATCCTTTGTTCATAAGTCGGGAGGCCTTTGCGGAGAACCCACCTCGTGTCGGAACTTGTTCCAATTTTGCACTCAGTTCTTGCAATCACTCTCTCCTCTGCATTACACTGTTTCTTTGTCTTGTGGGTCTAAAGGTAATGCAGAGAACCTTAGTTCCTAGGGAACTAGTTCCACCCGAACACTAAAAGTTTGCAATGCACTAAACACTTAGTCAAAGTTTCTTCTTTGCGGCCCGAGAAGGGATGCACAGAACTTTGAGCCACGAGGAAGTGTTTTGTGAGTTCCCCAAAGACCTAATCTGCTCACATTGAACTCTTTTCTTTTTTTTTTTTCCCAAGAGCCATGTGGGGAAACTAAGGTTCCAAGGAACCAGTTCCATCCGCACCTCTAAAACCACAATACACTATGGAGCCCACTTTTTCAATTTTCTCCAAATCTTTCTAATTTTTTGGATTTTGAAGATTGGAGGGATAAAGAGGGATGCATCAAAACAATTGGAAGTGTCCAAGAACTTGAAAATTCCCGATTTCTCCAGTCTTTTCATCAAGATCCTCTCAATTTACCCAAGTTGAAGGAAGCATAATTTAAGGGCACTGAGACCTTTTCAGGCACTTCTTTATATGAAATCGACTGGAAATGGCCTTTTGAAAACAACAAGAGGGGTATAATACCTTGATTCTACTAAACCTCATATAAAATGGAATTTTCTTTTGGGATCTTAGAGTATACATGTTAAAATTAGACTATGGGCATAACTGTTTGTGTCTTTTGAAAGATATGAAACCACCATCTTTGGGAGCTCTAAAATAACTTTCTAACAATTTTTTTTTCTTCCAACTCTTTATGGAGCTCCCGTAATCACTTCCTAAAACCGAGGGGCTACTTGTACACTGCAAGCTACTTCATCCTCCAAGACCTATTTTTTTCGAAACTATGCCAAAACCATTTGAAACTTCCCGAATATTCTAAAACCGGTTGCAAGATATTCTTATCTATCCTTTACACCTCCATGATGAATATAGGTCTTCAACACTACTTTGGTGACTATGCACTTGTCTTAGAAAGGCTAATGAGAGCCCTTTCTAAGCTTGCTTAAAAACCCACTTTGAGAGATATTGCTCCAAAGGCACTTGAATGATTTTGTTTTTCCTAAATCACCTAGGGGAATGATGATACTCATAAATGGACCACTGTAAGGACAAGATAGGACTTGACACTGAGGGGTAGGTTAATCTAGGGGGTGTCTGGAAAGGTATGACATAGAAATTTTTTTGACACTAGGGTATGGTTGTCCTATTTTCAAGTGAATTTTTCCCATGGAATAACATAGTACAACAACGCTAATGGTGATTTGAATTTTAAAAATTAGCTATTTGTGTGAACGTTGGGTGAACCACCCTAAAAGTAACTTGATCCCATAAAATTTCGAGGACTTAGTCATATCCCTACACCTAAAAAATTTGCCAAATGTAAATTTTAAAACCGGAATATTCGTGAATTAATAAAGATTTTGCAACTAAAATTTACTCTGTCTTAAATATTTTATTGCTAGTGAAAACACCTTTATAAATTTTTATGGCTATAATTATTTAGGAATCATAGCGAGTTTGAAGACATCCTCACTTTTGGTTCCCTCCCTCACCAAAATCTAATTTCCATAGATACTTTGACTTCACAAAAATTGAAATGGATCTTTACAAAGAGCTTGACTCTCCATATTTCTCATACATTTATTTATTCCTACTGCCACTACCTTTCTTCCATCTTTTATTTTCTCGCCTCTTGATATTTCTCACCCATGGAAAAAAGATATTATCACCTCTTGAAATGTCTTGATTCTCTCACTAGAAGTGCAACCTACATGACACTTCCCAAGCAATAAAATTATTTAATAGAATCCAACCCTATTAGCTCTCCTTACGCAATTTGAAACATTCAAAGCCTCTTCACTTAGACTCAAGTAGTGGCAAGTGGATTTGTAGAGGAATTATGTGTCTAACTTGGCAATCAGTTTATATAAATGTAACATTAGTAAACAACAACCACAATAAAATATTAATGCCATGAAATAAGATAAATTAAAAATTAAAAAGTAATTGTGAGAACGTGACTGTTGGAAAATCTAGAAGGAAAGATGCTAAAAATTTTTAGAAAACTTGACACTTTATGGAAAAGAAAAATTTCCTACAAAACAATTGAATTTGGTAGATCTTTTAACTCCATTTGGCATTGATAAAACTTGTTTATGGATAAGTAGACGGATTTCTCATTTAATATTATAGAGTTTATAAGGTGTTTAGAATGCTCGATGTAGCTAAGAAGCATGCACTTTACACTTTTTGGGCAAAGTTTCTTGCATTTAAAATATGTTTCAATTAAAAGCCTTAAAATTTGTAAGTTTCTTATCATTTTTGTTTGTGTTATTTTGTACTTCAACTCACCCATGCCACACTTTTTATGGCAATCCTTGGAATCATGTCCCTCTCTACCCCTTTTAAAAAAACTTCATTTCTTTTGATTTTCTTGCTACCTCATTGAGCAATACTTGGGTACAAACACATGGATATTGTTGGGTTAAATTTTATTGAGTTTGATTGGTTGATGTTCTTATGATAACAAGAACCATTAAGTTATTGACATGGTCATTGCATCTTATTTCAATGCAAAGTCATAAAGCACTATTCAGTTGAGTAAGCCATCTACAAACACAAGCCTGCGTGTTGTAATTATTATCTTAAACCACCATACTATTTTTTTCAAAGTATTTTATTTAAATTGTGACTCATATCCCACATTTCTACCCTTTATTTAAAATATATTTTTCATAATGAATTGGAACTTGTTACAGGCTACTTAAAAACTACACTTAAAAAAGTTTATTATTAATAAATGGATTTTACATTAAACATGCAAATAAATATTTGAGCACATATTATTGAATTAATCAAGCTTAAAATAAATATTAGAAAATAATGCAACTTCCTTTTATTATAAACTAAAGATGAGATGAGGAAAGATATTGGCTTGTTTGAAAATTGAGAGATAGTCGCCATATTTTGACAATGGAAATCTAGATTATTTTGGTAGAGAAAGAAAACCTAAAAATGTGTGTCAAAAGAAGACTGTACAAATCACCAAGTTTCATGCCCAAGATCACGAAGTTCCATCTCATAAAAAGTGCTTGGATTTTTCCTTATTTTGTCTCCCATAAACCTCGCTCATTTTTTTGAATCTTCGCTTTGATCATTGGGAAATCAATCTTGTAATTTTATTGGGTTTATGATCAAATGAAATTGAAGCTTTCATTTGTTAGAAAATGGCATCATGTTTTCTATCTGTATAAAACACAACACAAAACATATTTTTATAATAGATATTCAAAAATATATTTCTTAACATCTTTTATATGATTTAAATTTTGCTAACTATATTACTATGTTGTCACTTTTTAAAATTTATTCTATAATTTCATGATGAAAACTATTGTGCATTAAACCACAGTCCAAAAATGCACATGATGTCTAGTTCTCATAACAATGTATATCAAACCAAAACTATTTTTTTAAAGAACACTATAAACAAACATAAACATTAAAGAGGTATGTTGACTATGAAAATGGAGAAAAATGGAGTTCTCGTAACCAAAGTTGTATTCAAATGGTGAAAGACAAAGTTAACACAATCAAAGTAGCTATCATCTAGTCGAAGTAATATAGTCCTCAATTGGGGCTTCCCATTTGGATGCTTTGGTTATCATTTTATACTTCATTCAATTTTTAGGAGAATAAAAGGAACCACCTCTTTATAATGTTATGGAAAATGTTAATCCCATATTAAGAGGAATCTATTAAAAATTTCTTTTTCGTAAATAATATCCTTTCCAAAAACATTTAAGATGATTGTATGACATTGATACTTGTTATATCCTAAAGTTTTAGAGAAGTGAAATCAATGAATACATCATTCTTATTCCTTCTAATGTATATTGGTGTAGTGATATAAGGTGTATGAGGACGATCTTGTTGTATTGTATTCAAGGTGTATACCGGTGATTGCACATGAGTTACAAAGTACACTGGAGAAGGGATGTCAAATGTATATCTAAATTAGAAATTCATTTTGATGTAATAATTGGAAGCTTTCCCAAAATAGGATGTGAAGTAACATGATAAATATCTAACTATAAATGAGACAAAACATATGAACATATATAAATGTGTAATTCAATCCCAAATAAAAACCTAACACGAGCTCAACCTAAAATTTCTACGAGATCTTCCCCTGCCTAAAATTTATGCATATCACACTGCAAACTAGGTGATATTGAAGGCCTTTGAGGGGCACAAGAGGTTTCGTGTCATCAATTTCTCGGCCTAAACTAGGGAATTCAATGGCCGGTGTTGATTCAAATCATGACACTTCACCCGGGTGACCCACTAGTGATGCACCTCACATTTAATGATGTTTTACGTGAGGTCATCCCTCCACACCTCATAGGTAATTAATTAACCTTGTAAATGTGGATTTCAATTTCTATGACTATGTGGCCACTAACATGGGCGGCATAAAACATTGGATGTGTGTTAATCTTATCAACATAAAGGATTGGTGCATTTAGAATGGTATATCTAGTCTTTTCTAAAGGATTTTTCTTTAATTATTTATTTTGTACTTAATTTTCCAGTTAATATTAAAAGCATGTTGATCCAAAAAAGATGAGAGATTTAGATGATGATAAAATAGACCTTGGTTATGTGCTTGTGTAGATAAAAATTCACAATTACGTATTTGAGACTTGAAAGATGGATTATCGTCGATGGCAACACACTTATAGTTTTCTTTTCTATTTGTATTTGTTTTATGAACAAAATATTATATTATATTAACAAGTAAAATGATATAAGATAATTCATAAAAGAACATGCAGTGTGGAAGCATGCCCCAAAATCGAAACTAAACTAGGCACAAGAAAATCCTAGAGAACAAAGCATCAAGAAGGACAAGGATAGATATATTAAGCCACTATTGTGAATTATTGTCCCTGAGGGGAGTCCTAATCATGCCAACCGAAACATGCGAGATCTTTACCATTATCTCGGCAAGTCCCAACTAGAGTTGAGTTGGTTTGCTTTTTATGTTTCTTGAAGAAGTTCTAAGAGGGTGAGATGGTGAGATCCAACCTTGGAAATTTTTTTAGTGGAGGTGGGAGGCTCCGGCCATAATGGGTATGTGGCTCGAGGGCAACCAATGAGCCCCATGCAACATCACTTCTAGTGGCCTCCCTCACCAAAATCATAATTTCCATAGATGTTTCATCTTCACGAAGTTAAAATGGATCGTCATCGAGAGCTTAAAGAATATATTTGTACTCTTTTTACTCTTCATCTTGTTTATACTTTTTTTTCTTCATATTGTCACTACCCTTCTTCCCTCTTTTATTTTCACATCTGTCAATATTTTTCACCCAAGGGAAAAGGAAATTATTACCTCTCGTGACTTAATTCTCTCACTAGAAGAAAAATTGGCAAGGCACTACTTAGAAAAGCAAACTATCTAATAGAATTTAAGAAAAATACTTCCCCTTATAGTTTGAAACATTCAAATCCTCTTCACTCAAACTCAAGCAACAAGTGGATTTGCAAAGGAATTATGCTCTAAATTCACAATTAGATTATATAATTGTAACATTAATAAACAATTTCCATAGTAAAATATATACTCCCATAAAATATCTAGTGCCATAAAATAAAGTAAATTAAAAAGTAAAAAAGTTCTTGTGAGAATCTGACTACTAGTAAAACTATAAGGAAAGATATTGGAAAAGTCTTGTTGGAAAATATTAACACTTTTCGACAAATAATCCCACTATAAGATACGCCTCCGGTATAATAATTGAAGTTGGTAGATCTTCTAACTCCATTTGACATTGAGAAAACTTGTTCATGGAGAGGTAAAGGGTTACTCATTTAATGTTATAGATTTCATAAGGGGTTTAGAATCCTCGTTGTAGCTAAGAGGAATGCACTTCACACTTTTCTATTCAAGTTTCTTCCATTCGAAATATGTTTCAATCAAAATCATTAAAATGTTTTACTGTTTGTTTCTTATCACTTTTTGCTTGTGTTATTTTGTCCTTCAACTCACCCATGTCACACTTCTTTTGACATTCATTGGCATCATGTCCCTCTTTACCCCCTTCTTTTAAAAACTTCGTTTCTTTTGATGAGTTTTCTCCTCCTCAAACAATACTTAAAGCTACAAACACATGAATATTACTTAGTTTTATTTTACCAAGTTTAATTAGTTGATGTTCTTATGGTGACAAGAATCATGAATTTCTTTACGTGGTTATTGCATCTTATTTAAAGTTATAATTATAAATCCATGAAGTTGAATAACCCATCTAAAAATATAAGCTTGCACTTTGTAGTTAGTACCTTAAACCTCCATACTATTTATTTCACAATATTTCATTTAAAATATTTAGCATCACAAATTTTCCCTATATTTAGAATATATTTTTAATATTAAATTAGAGTGTGTTACATGCTACATTAAGTAAAAATAAGTGTATTATGAATAAATGGGTTTTACATTAAACATTCAAATAAAAATTTGAGCACATGTTATTGAATTAATCAAACCCAAACTAAATAATAGAGTTAATAATATAGACCATATTTTATTATAAACCAAAGATAAGATGAGGAAAGATATTGGATTGTTTGGAAATAGAGAGACAATCACCATATTTTGACAAAGTGTAGACATGGATTGTTTTGGAGAAAGAGAACCCGAATACTTATATCAAATAAAAGACCTTGTCACAAACCACCAAGTTCCATATCCGAGATCGTGAAGTTCCATATCATAAAATTTTATTTCACAACTATATTCACTTTCTTTTTCCTTCTAAAAACCTCACTCAACTTTTTGAAACTTTTCTTCAATCACTGGGAAATCAATATGTTTTCCTTTAACCCAAATTGGGCTCTCAACTCTAACCATGCAAAAATTTGGGTTAGTTTACGAGTGTGTATTCCACTTCGTTGATTCTTATGAGATGTTTTTTATATGATATATAAAATAAAACCAAGTTTATGCTATAAATTTTTAACCAAGCAAAATGGTGCAAATGCAAAGTGTCTCTATTATGAATTTTAGTACTTCAATGAATGTTTGATTTCTCTAAATGCTTGTAGCTTGTAAATAATTATCTAAATTTCAATTTATGACTTCTTGAATGCCTTAATTTATGCGAGTTTAATCTTACAACAATGTAAATATATTACATTAAGATTAATATCTTGGTCATATGGTAGAGTCTGGAACCTATTTGATTAGATTAATTAATCAATGTGATATGTATCACATTTTTAATATGTATAGATAACAATAAATGCACCTCTAACAAACTTTTTAACCATTTAGAAGTACACCACTTACCCACCTCTTTCTCAACATATTAAAAAATATAAAATGAGGATATCGCACACACGCACACACACACGCACGCACGCACATGCACGCACGCATGCATACGCACACACACGCACACACACACACGCGCACGCGCGCGCGCACACACACACACATGCGCATGCACACACGCACACACACACGCGCGCACACACGCTGCACACGCGCTGCTGCGTGCACACACACGCCGCAGCGCGCGCGCGCGCACGCGCGCACACACACACATGCACACACACACGCCGCGCGCGCACACACGCGCACGCGCGTGCACACACGCACACACCGCGCACGCGCACACACGCACACGCACACACACACACACGCACACGCGCGCACACACACACGCGCGCGCGCGCACACACACACACGCGCGCGCGCGCGCACACGCACACACACGCGCGTGCGCGCGCACACACACACGCACACGCACACACGCACACACACACGCACACACACACACGCACACGCGCGCACACACACACACACACACACGCACACACGCACACACGCGCACACGCGCACACACACACACACACACACACACACACACACACACACACACACAGGCATGTGCACATGCATGTACACATAGATAGAGATATAGATTTGTATACCTATATACATATACATATATTCTCATGGTTCTATTTACTTTCACCTTCATCTTAATGTCAATAATATGTTTCCTTATATTTATCACATAATACATCATCCCGAACAACACCCATTCACACACACATATGTATTCCAATGTTCCCTAACATAATACAAGCAATTCACATTGAATCATATAAATCAGAGAGAATATTTATCCTTCAATTTATATCAATAATATGTATATTGTATACGGGAAGGGGCTAAGTCTCACATAGGTTAGCTGCAAAGATGGCGAAAATGGAACCCGTAACCTCCTGTCTAGAAAACACACGGAAAACCATTGCATTGTAATAGTTTTTATTAAATAGTTTGTTAACAATTAACCATATTGTAAGCTAATAACATGTGTGATAATTAGGTAAAATGATTATACACATTCATGCAACCTTTTATGAGCATCTAACTCACTACCCGATACTTTATATATGACTGACCTCCACTTATGGGGGAATATTTATTTCATTAAATGAATCGACTAATCATTTTTTATTTTAATCATATTCAATTCAACATCAAATTTTTCAAGAACCCAAGTATTCATTAGTATTCAATGTTTCTTTGTAAAAACATTCTTTTATGAGAATTTAGATACCATTGGTAATGAATAAGAAATTTGAGAAACCTTCGTAAGAAGAAAATGTGTGTGTATTTGATGTAGTCAAACTCATACAATCTCATTCATCTACTCGAGTTATCAAGATATTTACAAACTTGATACTAAATTACTTGGCAACTGGAAGCTTCCTATAAGTTTTCCCATTGTGCTTGGATTAACTTGTCATGCAAGAATTTGGGTACTTAGTCACCATGTAGCATTCTAATACCACCTCATAGCATGTTCTTTACTCGAATTTTTATGCCACTTCATCAACTATGATGGTCACGGGCCTTACAATTTCATCCTTCATCCACCTTTATACAACTTAACCATTATCCCTTGCATTTGTTCTTGATTCCAATAGTCAATTTTGGTTATTGGGCATTATTCTATCTTACTCTACTCTACACCCTGTATATACACTTTGAATAACCTTAAAACATCAACAAATTGGTTAGAAAAGATTCACGAGTCCCTTGGATTACTTGCCCAACTTGTAAACCAATACCCTTAAGACATGTATTTTTAGACCATCATTAGTTAGAGTAAACTATCAATACCCACAATGATCTAATGACCTTATTAGTTACTCTTTACCATGCCTAAGGTGTACACAAAATCTTAAACTCCCACAACTTGTATTGTTCTCTTTGTCTCACTTGATGTGTTTTTATCTCAAGTCCTTTCTAGGTCTGCTTTCTACAATCTATCAAACACAAAATCTTTCATATGGGGTTTCATTCCAAACGAAATAACATTTAAAACACCCATTAAAGGGTTTTAGTTGAGTATAAAGTTTCAAGGTTCCACTTTGAATTCATTTGGGACTTACTTTATAAAGTATCTCTTATCTTTAGGTCTTGGACCCTAACATTTAATCGGGCAATACACTGTCATGTCTAACTCAACATTTTACCATTAAAATCTCCAAATTTCTTTCAAATCCCCTTAATTCCTCCCTTACCTTTATTATTACAAAATTTCGAGTAGGACTTTATTCATTAAGGCACTCATAATACAAACCCTTGCTTGTATCCCTAAGTGTACACCTTGAAACTCGAAACAGAGAAAAAATCAATAAAGGATTCTAGAATTTGATTTCAAAGCTCTATTTTCTCACCTTAGCTCTACCTCAACATTCTTTGAGTGTCTCTTTTACCAGTGACTCATGTTTCCTTCTCAATCTTGAGTCTTATCTACTTTCCATCAAATTGCTACCAGTGTAAGCAAGGGTCCTAAGCATGTAATTTGGCTTGTGAATGAAACTATGCTTCCTTTCTTGATAAAAGACCTTGTCCTCCTTTTTCCTGGTCTCTTAAGCTTACATTCGTGTAGTTCCCTTGAAGCCACTAGTTATAAATGGTTAATGGCTTCTTTATTTCCTTCTCATGCAATCTTGAGACATAGTTTAACAGGGTTCATTAGCACCATTAGGAACATTTTATTCAAACAGAAAGGAGTTTTCCTTTCTCTGTGAATGTCTCTCAAGCCCCTTCTAAGGATTTTGCCAACTTAGTGACCATCTCAATTCTTCAAACATTGAATTCTACACTCCTCCTCACGTGGTAACTATCTCAAGTGCTCAGATCAAGTTAAGGACACACTGTTACAGTAGAATCTTCCTCAAACCAAGTCTTCAAGCAAAAATTGAACTTTCACAAGAATTATCCAAGGCATCAAAGCACTATTATTATCCCTTCAAAAGCATGGAAAAATTTAGTATACAAATTTTCTCAATCCACTAAGGATTCATATCATAGTTACCAAGGTTTACAATTTACACAACATGCAACAACACACTCACATTGATATTCACACAACCTTCTAAATGATGCTCTACACAGGTCATTGTACCCTTCCTATCAAGCATGTATGAGTTATTCATGAACATTTAACAAGTACCAAAACATTCACACAAGCACACAGTTACAAAATGCATACACAAACATTACCATCTTTCTCATTGAAGCTTCCCCTTATTTCCATTTGAATGGGAATGAGGTGAGTTAGTTACATTTGCATATTTATATGACTCCCATCAATAACAAACTGAATGCACACCCTTAAACACATTGGTCATATGAGTGACCTTACCCTTAACATTAAGTTTCTTAGTTCAAGACCAAGTCCTAGACTTCTAGACTCATTCTAGATCCTATGAAGACCTAAGACACTTACTCATGCCTCATTTCATCCTTTTACCAACCTGTAAACTTCAAGATTTCATTAAAACAACTATGACAAGCCAAAAATGGCCTCCAAGAATTATCTTGCACTTTTGGAGGGAAAGTGAGTGATTTGAATTTTAAAAATCCTCACATCCCATTGACACACCTAAATGACTCTCAAAGACTCATTAGACCTACAACACACCTTAAAACAAAAATTTGATAACAACATGTCATTTTTGAGAGAATGAGATTATGCTCCTGCATTGGTATTTAACATATTGGCTATTTAGGTGGGAAACCCCACCCTCTCGCATTAGTCCCATGAAGTTGTTACGTGTTTCCGATTTAATAGATGTTGGGAAATTCTATCTAGGTAGAGAGATATTTATGATCTACAAATCTAATGAGTGGAAATGTTTTTGGTCTAGATATTTGTGCACAAAATTTAAAGTAGAGATTTTAGTGGGGATGTTGATGAGGCAGTTAGGTGAGCACTTGGTTGGACCAGAAGCTCAACAACGAACTTAGCAGGAGCTTCGTGGAAAACACTTTTATGCGATACATACTTAAGCGTGATTTTCATCTACTCTTGTATCTTCGACCTCATGAAAATTTTGACAATCAATATCCTATCTAATCTACTCGAATTCTACATTTCCTAAGGTACATGTAACTTCTCTTTGAACCAAAGTCATCTCCTCATCTTGCGATTCCACCATCTCAACCTAGTGTGGTTCCCAATCCACCATCTTCATGCATACCTATTTTCATTCCACCCGGTTGCTTTACTTAGTCTCATTCTTCTTCATCAATTTATGATAAAATAAGGGAGCCAAATTCTATGTCTCCTTTCTGAGGAATAAAACAAGAAATAATACCCCGACCATTTTGGTTATAGGTCACATTGTTTTAGCTATACAATGTGTTTATCTTGTCTATATTTTGTGAAAGAAGATTTTAAAAGGGTAAAGTTTAAGGATTTAATGTTAGTTGTATGGAATTAACATGGCTTGTTTTCATATATATTTATGTACCATATCCATTTCAAATTTTGTAATAAGGGCATTTTTTCCACATGAAAGAGTAAAGCAAATTCCTATTAAATTAGCCAATTTATGGACGGGAAATCTCTACCGATTTTTCAATATTCATAATACATACCATTTTCTTATATATACGTATCCATTTAAATGGTAAAAATTTCAAGTTGGTTAGCGGTAGGACTTGTTAAAGCAAAATAGTGCTTCTTTGCTTGTGAGAATGTTGTGTTCTCCTTTGGTTCGAGGCTCATCCAACCTAAAAAACCTAACTTTTAAATGTATATTATTTTGTGCCGATATTTTGAGATGCTTTAACTAAGGAGGACACATTATTTTGATACATTTAAATTGAATTACAATTGGAAATAACATTTGAATTTTTTTTTCTAAATTTCTATAGTAAGACAATATTTTAATTTTGATGGTAATTTTTATTCCCGTGTTTTTACGGTCTCGAGGAAAGGTGTCAGTCGTTGAGCACCCTATGTTTAATGGCATCTTGACCAAATACGCGAGCAAGAGGGACTCCAAATATGTGTTTCCTCATGATTTTAAAAAGTGTGGATGTCACTTTGGTGTCATGTTAATCGCCACGTGGCACACGCATAACACAAAACCCATTAAAAATTAAATTTACATAATGACTCGAAAAATAAATTTTCCCACACAAAAATTACATGCAACCACATGGAAAGCAGAATTTTTTTCTTCTAATCTGAAAAATAATGCATTCAATTCACTTCACATCATCCCCTACCACTCCACCTGACCTCCACCATCGGTTTACACTATGCGCGCAAAAATACATTCAATGCAACCATTTACTACTTGCTTTTGCATTTGACAATGCACATTTGGGGACAAGAATATGAACATTCCCAACCCTTTGCCACCCTTCAACAAAGTTAGAGACTCGGTGCTTACCACCATCCGCTTGACTCTTTCCACCCTATAACGGAGCCAAAGATCAGTCAAAACCAACTTCAAATAGCCATATGGGTCACAAGGTGAACCCATTTCCATAGTCATTTAGATATTTTCTCTTTGTGTTTTATAAAATGATTGTATTGGCAAGCAATGCCGCTTTACAAATGTATATTCATTTTATATTGAGTTATTTTTGTACACTTTCTTGTTTAATATTTCGTTTGGCACAAACTCTAGTGATTTATCTTATTTTGGCCATTTGCACAGGTTTTTACATAGGGTTATTTATTTTATTTCCCCATTCGCCAAAAACTATGCTAATATGGTTTAGTAAATGTCAAAAAATAGGTTTTTTTCACACATGCATCTTCTTGTTTCAAAATATAGCGTTGTTATTGAATGTGCAATGTTGTTATTGAATATACCCTTACATATATATATATATATATATATATATATATATATATATATATATATATATATATATATATATATATATATATATATATTAGTTCATTTACCGTATCAACTAAGTAATGAGGTTTCTTCATGCCTTTGGTTTTTTCATGCATGCATGCTTTACTAGTGTTTTTTCAGTTTATTTCTTTGTTTTCTTTTTTTTCCCCCTCACCATGAATCCAGCTAATATGGTGTAGTAAATGTAAAAAAAAGGGTTTTTTCACGCATGCATCTTTCAATTTAAAAATAATAATGTTGTTATTAAATATACAGTGTTGTTATTGAATATGCAGTGGTGTTATTGAATATATAGTGTTGTGCTTGTTTGTATAGTTACTATTTAAATATCCATGGTTAAATTTATATTGACTAGCTAAATATATACTAGAATTATTGGACATACATTGAAAATATGACTATAAATTTTTCATTTTCTATTATGCATTCAAACTTTTAATGTGCATTGAAATTATCGAATATACATTGAATATGTTAGAGTTAGTTCAATGCATGTTCTTATTACACTGTTATTATTGAATAAATACTTATATTGCCAGGGAGCCCACATATTCAAGAGGTAAATGACAATTATCTTTTTAATATTCAAAGTATTCAAAGAATGTCTGAATATGTGAAGAATGTCTAGAAAATAAACATAATGTTAAATACGTGAAGAATGTCTACATATGCAATGAATATGTGAATCACTTACCTTAACATATGAGGAATATCTAAATATAAATAAGTGTTGTCTTTGTTTATGCAAAGAATTGAATACAACTCACCCTAACATAAATTAGTTCATCGACTGCTTTGTGCTCACCAATTATTGTCTATCCCATAAGCATGTGAAAGATTGAATATACATTGAATATATAATTGTAATTATGTCATTGAAATGTATGTGTTCAAAGGTAAAATTTACACATGTTTATCTAGTGTACATTTTATAGTTTTAGTTTATGTTAATAGTTTGTAGCTATTGTCCAATCTTTTTCCTCTTGTCAATCTACATTCCTCCTCTGTCATTTTTAATTGTGCACCAATGCCCCATTCAAAGTTTTCATTAAAATATAGCATCTATTCACAACACTTGTTGATACCTTCCAAACTGCTGCAATGACACCATTGGGAAACAAAAGCAATGTGTCTCGGAGGGTTTCATCATTGTTTCTTGTTCTATTTTGCTCTCTGTTTCAAAATGCCAAGTGAGTCATGAGGTTGGCTTGAATATAATTGGTTCTTTGATTTCTTCTTTACATTCTTCATGCACTAAGCACATTTACAGGAAGCACCAAGATTCCATCCATATTTTCAATGTGTATTCAATAATTTCAATTTTTGAATATGTAAATTTAAAAAGTCTCAACATGTAAACAATGTTTGTCTATACATTTAATTGATGTAAAGAATGTCCATTTTTACATTGAGTATCATTTAACATAAGGTGAACATGGTTCTTATTTTAGTATCTGTTTGAATATACATTGGAATTATTGAACATAGATTGAATATACAGGTGTAATTTTGTATTTTTCAAGTACAAATGTTGATATTAGTGTTGTTTGTTGTTGAGTTTTGAGCTCAATTACTTTAGATTAGCTACTATGAAACTTATTGAAAAACACAAGAATCGACTTCGGTTATGGAGGAACCAAAGATCAGTCATGTATGACCGACATCGATCGGGCAAGGAGGAACTGACATCGGTTTCTGTGTGTGGGTGTTTTAATTAACTCACGAGAATTAGATCTATTTTTAGTATTAAAGCATATCTATTAATTGTAATTGCATGGCTAAGTGCCCTACATTTGTATACGTCTATATAAGCATGAAAGCTAGGGTTTAGAAGTAAGAATTAAGAAGAACTTGTAAAAGTTGATGATTATTGTGGGAATAATTGTGAGAGAGAGAATTCTTGGAGAAGAAGAAAAAGCTTGAGTGAAAGAAAGTACTTGTACATCTAAGAGGCGTGAAAGATTGTAAATCTTCAATTGTATATCTTGTCAAAGCTTTGGGTAATAGATTGGCTTGTTTCTTTGTGAATGTAGCCCACTTTGGGTGAACAACATTAAATTTGGTGTTGATTTATATCTCTTGTTTTGTATATTTCTTCCGGTAGAATTTTTTTTTATTTGCATGTATGCTTAGATTTGATATATTATTTCTATAATTGGTGTATTAACCCCAACAAATGGTATCCGATCTTTATTTGAGGGTTTTGTGTGTTGAAAAATTTACTCATATAGGGTTTTTCGATTGAGTGGAAGCTCCAACAATGGCGAAGAAAAAAATACAAGGTAGAGAAGTTTGACGGCCGAAATTATCAATTATGGAAGATGCGAGATTGATGATTATACGTATCAAAGAGACTTCTACGGTAGGGTAAATGAAATTTCTTGTTAATTTATATGAAAAACCTAGTGCTTCAAAAAAATTTATTTGATGAAGAAACTATTTATTTCTAAGATGCATGAAGGTGGATCTGCATCTAGTCATTTGAATGATTTTGAGATCTATTCTAAATCGCTTAAAATTAGTTGATATCTTGAATGATGATGAAGTGAAAGAATTTTTATTCTTATGTTCTTTTCCGATAGTTGGGATAAATTGGTAATGGATGTTAGTAATACAACAATCGCTAATAATATTTTGAATTTTAATGATGTGGTTAACATAATCTTGAATGAAGAAATTTACAGGATGAGTACAGAGGAATCATCATCTGGGAATGTTTTGAATGTAGAAAGTAGGGGCAGGCAGAAGGAGAGATCCAAGAGTAAAAGTAATGTGAAATCAAAGTCAAGGGATATCGATCTAAATCCAGAGAGGTAAGGGAATTACTTTTTAGAAATTTGGAAAGAAAGTATATGTAAAGAAAGATTGTTGGTCAAAGGATAAAGAGAACCAACAACCAAACAAAGATAAAGAAGCAAATCTTGCTGCAGCAGAGGTAATGTAAGACGCTCTTATTCTTTCTTTAGATAAGAGAATTGAATCATGGGTTTTAGATTCGGGAGCTTCTTTTCATGCAACCCCTAATAAGGGTTATTTTAGAAATTATGTCCAGGGACAATTTTGGACATGTTTATTTTGGTGATGATGAACCTTGTAGTATTACATTGGTAAAGTGGAAGTTCATCTAAAATTTCAGAATGGAAATACATGGATATTGAAAGATGTGAGGCATGTGCCAAGCCTCAAGAGGAATCTTATTTCTGCAGGGCAACTAGGTGAATCTAGCTGTATGGTTACATTCACAGCAGACTCTTGGAAAGTCACCAAGGGTGTTTTTATTGTGGTAAGAGGTAAGAAGGTAGGAACATTATATTTATCTACCTATGTTATTGATTCATTTTCTGCATTATCTACTTCAGATTCGAGATGCATGCATGTGCCATAATTGGTTGGGCCATATGGGTCAAACAGAATGCAAATCTTAAAGGCTAAGGGTAAGTTATCAGATTTGTAAGATTTAGATCTTGATTATGCGAGCATTGTGTCTTTGGAAAGCAACAGAGAGTGAGATTTCTCAAATTTGGGGTAACTAAGAAGGAGCAGAAATTGGAGCTTGTACACTCGGATGTGTGGCGACCCGGCTCGGGTAGCTTCTCATGGAGGATCCCAGTATTATGTTACTTTCATTTATGATGCTACAAGAAAGGTATGAGTTTATTGTATTAAACATAAAATCGATGTTTTTGAGAATTTTTAAAAATGGAAAGCCCTTGTTGAGAATGAATCAAATTCAAAGTTAAAGTGCCTTAGATCGATAATAGTGGTGAATATTGTAGTAAGACTTTCAATTATTATTGTTCATTGAATGAGATACGTAGAGAAAGAACGGTTCCAAAAACACCACGGGAGAATGGAGTTCTTGAAAGAATGAACATAACAACATGGAACGTGCTTTAGAAGTATGATGATACATTCTAGATTGCCCTTGCAGTTTTGGGAAGAAGCAACCGATACAACAGTTTATTTGATTAACAAGTGGGCCTTCAAGTTCACTAGATGGAGGAATACCAGAGGAAGCTTCAACTAGAAAAGAGGTAGATATTTCTTTTCTTAAATTTTTTGGTTCAGAAGCTTTTGTGCATATTGATAAGGAAAATAGGAAAAATTGGATGGAAAATATAAGAGATGCACTTTCATTGGTTATGGATCTCGTGATTTTGGATTCCGTTTTTGGGATTTAGAAAATTATAAAATTATTAGGAGTCGTGACATTGAATGGAATGAAAAAATAATGTACAAGGATCAAATTTTGGTACTCAAGGATGAACCGATTGAGAATTTTGTGAATAAAAATGAACTCTTGGATTTAAAAGTAATACTGAAGAAGGTTACACAAGAATGGCGATGTCGATTGACCCCTGATTGACATCGGTTAGCTAAACCGTATCGGTTACAAAAGAGCCAAACTGACATTGGTTAGCAAAACCGATGTCGGCTACAGGTGACCGGCATTGATCACTGACATATTTGGATACAAATGTTTAGGAGGTCCAGAATGAGCCTCCGATACCCCAAACTCCTATGAGAAGGTCACAAAGGATAAGTAAACCTCCATAAAGATTTACACCTCTATTTTATTTATCATTGATTAATAATGGTGAACCAGAGATTTTTGAAGAAGTAATGCAGGATGAGACTAATGTCCAGTAGGAGCATGACATGGATGAGGAGATGAACTCCTTAGAACATAACCAAACTTGGGATTTGGTTAAGTTACCAACAGGTAAGAGGACATTGTAGAATAAGTGGGTTTACATGATCAATGAAGAAGAGGGTGGACAGAAAAGGTATAATGCAAGGCTTGTAGCAAAGGGATTTGCACAGAAAGTAAATATTGATTTTTGTGAAATATTTTCTCCTATTGTAAGGATGACTTCTATTCGTATTGTATTGAGTTTAGTTGCAGTAGAGGATTTGTATTTATAGAAATTAGATATGAAGACGGTTTTTCTTCATGGTGATTTGGATGAAGAGATTTATATGCAACAACTACTTGGGTATGAAGTCAAGGGTAAAGAGAAATTAGTGTGCAGGTTGAAAAAGAGCCTATATGGGCTCAAACAAGCTCCAAGGAAATGGTACGTGAGGTTTGATACTTTTATGCATGAGCATGGTTACTTGAGATGTGAATCTGACCATTGTGTATATTTCAAGAAGCTTGAAAATGAGAACTATGTTATTTTGTTATTGTATGTGGATGATATGCTTATTACAAGATCTAGTATGCAGGACATTAGTGAGCTTAAGGAAAAGTTAGCTCACACATTTGCTATGAAGGATTTAGGAGCTGCAAAAAGAATCCTTGGCATGAAAATACACAAAGACATGAAGAATTAGAAATTGTATTTATCTTGGGAGGATTATATCTACAGGGTGTTAGAAATATTCAAGATGTAAAATGCAAAATTTGTTAGTACACCTATGACTAGACACTTCAAATTGAGCAAAGATCGGTGTCCTTAATCACATGAGGAGGTCAAATACATGACATAAGTGGCATATGCTTCAACAGATTAGGAGTCTCATATATGTTATGGTTTGTACTGCAGACAGGACATTGCACAATGCGTAATGGGGAGTTGTGAGTATATATATTGCTAATCCAGGTAAAGAGCATTGGAAAGCAATCCAATGGATACTCATGTATTTGAAAGGGACATCTAGTATGCATTTATGCTATGGAGGTTTGAATATTTCATTATGTGGCTATGTTGATTTGGATATGGCCAAATATTTGGATGGTAGAAAGAGCATTCTTGGATATATTTTCACACGGTGAGGTGGGACGAAAGTTATTTAGATTTCAAGATTGCATAAGGTTGTGGCTTTTTCTCTACTACGAGAGGCGAGTAGTTGCAGCTACTGAAAAGGCTAGAAAGGAGATGATATGGATGAGTGGGTTCATGGACGAATTGGGAAAGGAGAAAGATGATTATAAATTGTTTAGTGACAGACATGAGTGTAATTCACTTGGAAAATAACTCGGTGTTTTATTCGAGAACAAAACACATTCGGTTGAGGTATCACTTCATACGGAAGGTATTGGAGGATGGACAATTGAATTTGGAAAAGATTCATATGAGTGAAAACCTCATGGATATGCTAATGAAGCCATTAATAAAGGAGAAGTTGGAGCTGCAATCCACTTTATTGGTCTTCAAGTTTGAGACTTAAAGAGGAAGAAACAAATCTAAGGAAGTATCCTAGAATGACGTTGTACATGTATGGTGTAGTAATTAATCTCCAAGTGGGAGATTGTTGAGTTGTGGAGCTCAATTACTTCAGATTAACATGCAATATGAAACTTGCTGGAAAACACAGTAATTGACATCGGTTATGGAGGGACCGGCATCGGTCACCTATGACCGACATCACTCAGGAAAGGAGGAATCAGTATTGGTTAGGGCTAACCGGCATCGATTACCTGTGTGTGGGTGTTTTAATTAACTCACGGGAATTAGATCTATTTTAAGTATTAAAATAGATCTATTGATTGTAATTGCATGGCTAAGTGCCCTAAGTTTGTATATACCTATATAAGCATGAAAGCTAGGGTTTAGAAGTAAGAATTAAGAAGAACTTGTAAAAGTTGATGATTATTGTGAGAATAATTGTGAGAGAGAATTCTTGGAGAAGAAGCAAAAAATTGAGTGAAAGAAATTATTGTACATCTGAGAGGTGTGGAAGATTGTAAATATTCAATTATATATCTTGTCAAAGTGTTAGATAATAGATGGGATTTTTTTCTTGGTGGACGTAGCCCACACTTTGGGCGAACCATGTTAAATTTGGTGTTTATTTATATATCTTGTTTTGTATTTTTCTTCTAGTAGAATATCCATTTTTATTTACATGTATGCTTAGATCTCGATATATTATCTGTATGAGACATGATGTCATTAATTTTTAGACCTTACAAAGGTGAACAAATCCTAGAATTGCCTAGATTGGATTAAGATACAAAAATGTACTGATCACAAGTTTGGAGACTTAGAGCAATAACTATGGTAAGTTCTAAGGAAGTTGAAATTGGATGAAAGAAGAAACGGTGAGGCTTGGCAAGGAAAGAGACAAGTGGAGAGATGGAAACTCAAATTAAACAATACCAGAAAATAGTGAACAAGAGGTAGGTGTATGAGACAGAGCATAATCAGTTAAGGAGGATTGCTGTAAGAATTAAAAGTTCAAATTAGGACCAAGGAAAAATTTAAATCCTACCTAGTGAGCTTCAAATCAAGAAAAAAGCAATATCTTGGCATATGCAGGAAGGTAGGGGTGGTACACACTGTGGGGAGCCATATGAGGTTGTCTCATGATGAATATGAATTTTTATAGCCAAGCAAAATTAATCAATTTCACTATGAAAAGATGATTTAGGCACAATTGCATCTATTTGAGACCAACGTAAACAACTCAACAAGCTAAGAGATTGGACCAAGAAAACTTTTCAAAGATGAGCCTTTTCCCTCATAGGAGGTTTTCAAGCCTAGGGGAGCCTATTATATGCTAAAATACATCTTCTTGTATTAGGGATGGAGCCCAAGAGAACAAGGATTTGGACAAAGAAGAAAAATTTACAGTTTTAACATCTTTTCTTAAAATGCACAAGATTGAAACAGGATGAATGGCCAAAATTTAGAAAAATCAAAGAGGTATAGTCTTAGGGGAGTATTCATGAGTATTTAATTGTTTACACCAGGCATTCATGACTCATATGTTGCTAAAAAGAGCCAAGAAAGGAGAAAACATAGTAATAACGGGAGAAAGGTCAAAAGTAAGTCTTTCTCATGTCTTGTTGTACTTGGTTTTCATTGTTTTCCATCTCAAGTTGTCAAATTCCATTTTCATAGATGTCAAAGGGGGAGAGTGAACCAAGAAACATGAGAAAAGGGCATGTAGGAGTTAGTCTTGACTGGTTGCCATCAATGTTTCTAGGTGGTTTCCATCAATGACAAAAGGGGATATTATTGAGCAATGTGTCATAAGGTTGTCATTGATGTCAAGTTGTAAATTGATGTTAAAGTGTTACCATAGTGTCAGGTGGTTCTGTCGGTGGTTCTATGAGGTGTTAAGTTTGTTCAATCATGATGTCATGGTGTGCAAGTAGGATTCAGGTGCATGGTCAAGTGAGTCAAGTGTGTGGTGAGTCTTTCCAAGGTTGTATGGAGTATTCCAAAGGTCAAACATGGTCAATCACATGTGTATGAGGTGTTAACAAGTTTGTAACAGGTTTCCATGGTCATTTCACAAGGTTTCAAGTATCCTTAGGCCTAATCCTAGCTCCAAATCAGGCAAGGGTATGGAAACATGACAAGTGAGTCAAGCCAAAGTAGGAAGACCATTTTTAGAGCAATGTGAGATGGAATTGAGCATGTGAAATGAGTATCAGGTCAAGACTCAAGCATACATGGCATGAAGATAGCCATTTTGGGTCATTTTAGTGCATTTAAGGTCAATAGACAAGTGAGATGGTTGAACCCAGGAATGAGAATGTAAACCAATCATTAGAGGATCATAATATGATGATATATGAGGTGTGCAGGACTTCAACAAGGTCTTATGAGGAAAATTAAGAACTTACCTAGGTTGGCATTTTACACCCTTCAGGACAAGAGAACTAAAGTTGCAAAAATGTAATGGGGTAGAGAATTTTGGAGTAAACTATGACAAAATTTTTATTGGAATGCATGTAGGGGTGAGTTAAGAATGTGTGGTCAAAATTTTAGGACATAAGGAAGTTTTTGCAAAAGTTATGCAAGTTTTACCAAAGTGGTTTTTGGAAAATGCATTCTAGGCACCCTAACTTCTTAGCATCTGCTCTAAAATATTTGGATGTGTTAAGATAAATCATAGAAGAATTTTTTTATTAAATTTGGATAAAAACATGATGCAAAATGTCTGAAGTCAATTGGTTAATTATTTAAAAAGTTCTAACCTTTTTTTCTGAGCTAGTTGAAACCTTTCAAACACTCATCCTGGAGCGGTAAGGGAAAAATGAAGTTTTTGACCTTCTAACCAATTAAGACATGTCATGAAACATACTTGGATGTGTAGAGGACTCCCTGAAGCACATTTTGGTGGCATTTTGAGTTTGCACATGTGATTGTATGATACAACAAAATAGTGGTTTTAGAGAAAATGTAGGTACATACGGTATAAAGGATTCATTAAGAAAACTCCACTTTTCTAGAAATATTTTGATGTCTACTAAATTACCATGAAAAGTCCTGGGTAGGTTGTGTGAGAAAAAATTTGAAATATGGGTGCATTTCTCTTTCCTACCACCAAGGGTCAAATAGGCCTAAAATCAAGTTTGCAAGAACAAGTTTTTCTTGATAAAAACACATGAACTAAAGCCTTGAATGAGTTTATACAAGTGACACAGGTCTAATATGGTGTTCTCAAACTCATGACATGGTAAGATGAAGAATTCTTAAGTGCTCTAACTCTTTGAGTTGAAACTAGCTCCTTAAGGCAAGTGTGTAGACCAAATGAACAATTTTGAGGTCTTGGATGTCAGTCATGGTCTCCATGCTCATGTGATGAATCCTGAAGTAAAATTGAACATTCTTCTCCATATCATGCAAATTCTCTAGCTCAATGTGAAGTAATAAGGTAATTCTTCTTCAAGCTCAAAACCAAGTAATGCCTAAAAGAATATTCTTTGCATATAAGGTGCTTGAATGAGCTCAAGTGTGGAATGAGGTAAAAATGGCATGTTATGGGACTTGGTAAGGTGTCTTAAAACATATGTAAAGATATAATAATGCACCCACATGTGTGAGACTTTGTGTATAGGGTCAAAGGGCACTAGAAGACAAAAATTAACATGCTTTAGTAGAAGATAAAAATATGACTTGACGATTACAAACCGGAGTTCAAAGAAGTCGAGAGATGGTTTTGTAGGTTGTAAGAGGTTAGTTTTAGATGTCGAGAGGATCAAGAAGTGTAAGAGATCTTCATAAAACTATACAATAATCTTGGTAGGCCCAAACAAGAAACATAAGTAAGCGATATAATCATCAAGCATTTGAGAGTTTTCAAAAGCAGTCTTGTATTCATGCTTTGGTACTATTTTGAAAAGATTTTTTTGGTGTGGAAGTGTGTGGAGAGTATGTGAAGAAGGGTATTATTCATGCATGTAATCTTGAAAGTGATTTTTTGAGTTCGACAAGAGGATCTTTGCAAGTTCTCAGGCATGTATACCAATGATGTATTTAAGAGCATGAAGAGCTGATTTGAACTCATTGTTTTGACACAAATTGAAGATTGTAGAAGTGTGCATATGAAAAGAGAGTGTTGAATCCTTCAAGATGCTTGGGATAATGATTTATGAGCTCTATTCTTGATTTTATTTGCAGGTATATGAAGATAAGATACAAGGTGCATATAGGTGCAAAGAGGACTGTTGAGAAGAATTTGCAAAGAGTGAGTTGAGCATGTATGAGATGTGTATGTGAGAGGGACATATTGTAAATCAGATATATGAGTGTGACAACATATAAGAGGGCATGAATTTTATGTTACTTGTAGGTGGACAACATATACCACAAGGTGGATATGAAGGTGTGAAAACAAAGAAAGTAGCTTGACTAGATTTGTGTGGATAGAAGCCTTGAATGAAAGGGTTTGTGAAGCTGATAAGGGGGTGAAGAGAAGGTGAAATGAGAAAGAAAATGACATGATTTAGAGGTCACAATCAGTTGTGTGAAGACAACAAACTTGAAGTGATCAAAAATTGTGTATAAGTCTAAGTGGTTGCTTAGTAGGAGGGAGTTGTAGCTTCCTTGCAAGTTGTTGCTTGCTAAAGGTCAATGGGTGCTTGATTAAATCAAGTTGGGAGTGGTAGCTTCCATGCAGGTTGAAGCTTGTTAAAATCTCAGGTTGTAGCTTGAGTGTAATATTGGGGTTATTTCCTCAAAATTTGAGTTATAGCTCAACTTGAAATCATTGTAACTAAATAGGACAAATTGTCTAAGTTAATTCTATGGCTTCAGTGGGTTTTTGTCCCTTGATGGGTTTCCCACTTTAAATATTGTCTCCTCATGTGTTCATGTATGTTTTTTTCTCTTTATCTGATGGTTGAATGGTTGTGCTTCATCATAATCCAAATTGATTGAGTGTAACTAGGTGAAGGAATTTATATTGTTGCAAAAAGTTTTAGAGTGCACTAATTCACCCCACCTCTCAGTGCCCGGAATTCCTGACAGGGTTCATCCCTTACCACTTTTTTTTTTTTTGCTACAAATATATTTTAGTAAAAGAATGCATTTCAAGTTTTAGTGCAAATTAATTTAAAATAGGGCTTATTTACTAGAAATCGTTATTGTAATAACTTTTGAACAGGTAGAAAAATCGAGTGTTGATTTTTGTAAAAAATAATTATTTTTCATTTCCCACACATTGGACATATTCATTTTGTAAAATGCACTAAGTTATAAAATTCCAAAACTATGGGGAGGTTTCCTAATATAGTTTCAGAGGGGTACAATGTGTTTCCACTTTTGTTCAACACTTCTTTCTTTTTGCACATTTCATTGTTTTCTGCAACAAGTACCACAAATTTACTTTCTGCACTAATGGATCCAAGTACAACTAACCCACTTACACCTTTTAATTACCATGAATGGAAATAAAAAATGGTCATTGTACTTCAGAGTAAAGGATTGTACCGTATCACAATGGAGTTAGAAACCGAGCCTAATGTAGATGCGAGATAAAGTTAAGTAGTTTAATAGATGTGATGAAACTTTTGGTATCTTATGTCTTTCATATCTCCCAAACTCCTCTTTCACATAGAGTCAACCAAATATCCCAACCAAGTGTGGACAACCTTAGAAACCATGTTTGGAAAAGTTGAAAATATGAGGGGTCATGAGCTAGAAATAGAACTTATTATCTTAAGTCCTTGTAACTTTGACACTCTAGTATATTTATGTACCAAGCTCAAGTCCTTGCGATTACAGATTTTAGGAATGTGGAACATAAAATAAGGATGAATAGCTAGTTCTTTCAATGCTTTCCAAACTAGGTCCCGACTACGTTATCTTTGTATCTACCTTTTATGCTACCAAGAGGCATCTTGGATCTACGTGGTCCATGTCATTTTAGATGAATTTATTACTGATTTAACTAAGGAGCAAGACAAGTTAATCCAAATGGGCACCTTGAAGTCATCCAAACCTCAAGCCCTCATTGTCGGGAATTGAAAATAGAAATCCTCCAAAGAACTAAGAGAAGAAGTAAAAGAGAAAGGATCTAGAAAAGAAGAAAGAACATAAATCCACTACCTCTTCCAAGTCTACCACTGAAACCTCCAGTTCAAATGGGAAACCTAAGAAGGAAAAGGTTAAGTGTGCCTATTACATAAAACTTAGGCACGCTGAACATAAATTTATGAAGAAGTAGATTGACCACCTTAGTCATCTCCTTGAGAAGAATAACATAGGGGTCCCTGAATCTATCAAACAGTCTTCATCAACCCAAGAATCTACTAAGGAAAAGGAAAAAGATAAAGAGAAACATAAGGGAAAGGAACTAGTTGTAGTTGCATCCTCATCTACTCCTTCATGGGTTATCGACTATGGTTCTCCATACCACATGGGTTCAACATGGGTTAATTTTTCTTCTTTAGAGCTTCATAACATGTCCTCCATCACTTTGGGTGATGATATTCTAGCTACAATTTCAGAGAGAGGGTCTATTGAAGTCAAAGGTGGAACATTCACAAATGTTCTCAGTGTACCTTCACTTTCAACTAATCTCCTATCAATGTATCAAATGACTCATATAGGGAAGGGCATGAGAGTCCTATTTGATCTAAATTTAGTTGAGATTAGGGAGTTGCATAATGACACTACAGTAGTAGTGGGAAGGGCAGATCACCATGCTAGGTTATATACCTTCTCACACTTTGCACCTGATGTTTCCCTACTACATTGCTCACACATTCAGATGGAGTTAGCAGATTATGGCATGAGCGGTTTGGCCATCTTAACTACTACTACCTTGAGCAACTCAGTTAGCATGACATGGTTACATGATTTCCTAGAGTTTGTTTCTCAAAGGGACTTTGCGAGGGTTGTGCTCTTGGAAAATAACTTGAAGAGAAATGTGACAAACGTAAAATTTGGAGAGATTCAACACATTTAGATTTGATTCACAATGATGTCACGCGATTTTCCCTATCCTTCTTCCACCAGGACCAAATATGCTCTCACCTTCATAGATGAATTTTCTAGATATACATGGGTCTATTTCCTTAGGAAAAAGTATGAAGTGTTTGATTACTTTCGGGACTTCAAGGCACTCGTTGAGAAACAATCTGGGAAATGCATCAAATTTCTTTGAATAGATAATGGGGGGAGTATGTTAGCAATAGATTTGAGAAGTTTTGCACCACAAAGGGTATTGATCTACAGAGGACAGTGCCTTACACTTCTCAGCAGAATGGTGTGGTAGAACACAAAAATTATCCTTAAAAGATATGGAAAACTATATGATCCACTCTAAATATTTGACTCTGCAGTTTTGGGTAGAAGCCATCAATTGTGCCTGTTATATACAGAACCAAGTTCCCCATAAATATTTAAAAGGTATAACTCCCTTTGAAGCTTGGCACAACAGGAAACTAGAAGTTAAGCACTTCAAGGTCTTTGGATCACTAACAATGACACACATCCCCAAAAATAAATGCAAGGCCATAGAGCCTTAATCCAAACCATGCATTTTTGTTGGATATTCATATGGGGTCAAGGGATATAGACTTCTCCATCCTAGTACTCATGAGTTGTTCATTGAGAGAAGTGTTAAGTTTTAGGAGAGTCCCACTGACTCTTTACTTGACACTTCTCCATCTAATTTGGCTTCACTCAGTTTTGATGAGCAATCTAAGGATTCAAATCATCCATAATATATTCTTGAGGTAGAGTCTTCTAATTATCCCAGCTCTAATAGTGGTTTTGACAACAAGTAGAGTAATGAGGAGTCAACCTCATCTACTTATAGCCATATTTCAGAGGATGGGGATTCAACACATGACTCACCCACTTCAGGCCCTCTTTTGGCTAGGCAAACACTTCAAAGTGCAGGCACTTGGGCAAGGGATCTAGAGGATGACAAAGCGTACTTGGGCAGACTGCCAAAATAGGTCACATGTCTTCTATGCTTTAATGACATATCCATAGATATTCTGAGAGGCATCAGGCAAACCTAAGTGGGAGAATGTTATGAATGAGGAATATAATTCCTTAATCAACAATTACATTTGGGATTTGACTTCACTTCCTAAGGGAAGGGAGATGGTTAGATTTTGATGGATATATCAGAAAAAAATTATAGTAGATGGGTTAGTTGATAAGTACAAGGCTCATTTGGTAGTCAAAGGTTTCTCTCAGGTAGCCAACATACACTATTCAGAGTCCTTTGCACCCGTAGCTAAGATGAATTTTATTAGACTCACACTTGTTTTAGTTATATCACATGGTTGGAATGTGCATCAGATGGATGTGAAGAGTGCTTTTCTTCATAGATACCTACAAGAGGAGATATGCATAGAGCGAGGCATATAAGTTTTTTTAGGATTCATCCTTGGTTTTGCAAACTTAGGAAATCCATCTATGGCCTCAAGCAGGCCCCTCGGGCTTGGTATGCCAATATGGATTCCTTTGTCCTAGCTTTTTGTTTCACTCGGTGTCATTCAGATCCCTATATATATATATATATTGCGGCAGGATGATTCATTATTGACACTGGTACTTTATATTGATAACCTTTTGATCACTGAGAGTACTTCATCGACTATCTCAATAGTGAATATATCTCTTCAGGATAGATTCACCGTGATGAATGGGTCTCGCACTAATTCCTTAGCATTAAGATCACACAGTCTGATTTAGGGATTTCTCTTGCACATCCCTAGTACTCTTTAGATCTTTTGGCTCAATTTCACATGGTTGACTACAAGCCATCTCTGAATCCATTATTATCCGGAATAAAGCTTAAGGCCGACTGTTACAAACCCTTGGTTGATGTTACTTTGTATCAACAACTTGTTTGCAACCTTATTTCTTGGACTCGCACAAAATTTGATATCTCATATGTCATTGGTATTGTTTTTAGGTTCTTATAGGAACCAGGTGAGTTGCATTAGAAAGCAGCTAAGAGGATTTGGCAGTACATTCAGGGTTCACATAGATATGGGATTCACTACAAGTTTGGTTCAGATATTGAATTGGTTGGATACACAGAGTCAGATTGGGATGATGACACTGAGTGTTGTAAGTCCACTTCAAATTACAATTTCTCATTGGGTTTTGGTCCTATTAGTTGGTTGAGCAAGAAGCAGAATGTTATTGCTCTATCATCCACAGAGGCAAAGTACAGGGGAGTTGTTAACGCAACTACTGAGGCTATTTGGATTCAAGGGATTCTTTCTGAGATTGACATCCCGATCATGTAGCATACACTAAACTTTTGTGATAACGAGCACCATCCAAATAGACAGGAATCTCATCCTTCATTAAAGGACCAAACACATTGAGATTCACATGCACTTCATTTGGGAGCTCATTCATGAGCAAGTCATCGATTTAATATTATGATAGTCTTCAAAGCAAGTTCTTTGACATCTTCACCAAACCTTTCACTGAGAGAAAGTTCATTCATCTACGAGCTCTTCTTAGGGTGTGGTCTACATCAAAACTTCATCATATTTAGGGAAGGCTTCTAGCCTCTTCACTTCTTCATGTCTCTCTTTTGGGGGAGTTTTTTCCCTCGAGTTTTCTCTTTTTACTCTATCTTATGAGAGATTGCATTGTATGTGGGTACCTCATCAGGCCTTGTTGTTGGGACCCACTTTCCTTTTTCACTACCCACCTAAGTTGTGCTTATGGGGGTGTTAGTGTAGGATTTATTTTCCTCGCTTTATTTTTTTATCCTACTCGGGATATTCCACCTCACTTGGAGTTTCCCTACACTTATGAGATATGCTTGCTTAGGTGTACACTTGATCACATTATTTTAGTTAGTGGTATTTACTACTCTTAGCCACTTGTCTCTGGACCGGCTATTTCGGGTATGGAGTTTACCATTATTGTAGGTGGAGGTTGTCATGATTCTAGGAAGAGGTTACACATTCACCTTCTATGTATACATATCTTGCATCATTATTCTATTTGATCATATTGAGTTGGAGCTATTTTTGTGTTACTTTGCGATTATCTCTCTTGTATTTTCATAATTTGCAGTCTTGTATGCTTTCTTTGTTTTGTCTTGGAACAATTCATGACTTGCATCATTCACGTGCATTCTTCGAACCAGTAGATCCATGGCGCTTCTCCAATATGGTATTAGATTTGAGCTTGTATTGAGTTTGTCTAGTTATTATTCTTCAAATTTATTTTCTTTTGAGATCATTATTTGTAAAGTATTTGGGAATTTTTTAGTGTTGGGTGTCTTGTATTTTCCTGTTTTTGGGAATATAGCCTATTTACTGAGCTTCAAAGGCTTGCACGGCCACATATTGCATATATAATCTTGTATATTGTTTATTACATGCTTATAAGGTGTTTTGCGAGACACTTTAGGTTTGTTATAAGCTCCTTGGAAGAGTTATACGACTGTCACAAGGGTGTTACAGACTCTAAACGTGTTTTTACATTCCATACGAGCTTATCAAGTTTGATTACTAGTTGTATCAAGACATGTTTTGTTCTCACCCTTATAGATATTTCATGTTCTATTCTCACCCTTACAAATCTATTTGGCTCTGTTCTCACCCTTGTAGAGGTTGATTTGCATATTTTTCTCACCCTTACATGTTTTCAAACCTGATCAAGCTCCAGTGAAGGTTTCAAAAGGCCTATACATGCATTGTAGATCCTGCTTCAAATGTTATTTTGAGTCCCTTGGTAGAGTTGTTCTGTACTCGTATCTGTGGTGATTTAAGGGTCACGCTGAATATCTTCTTGATCTAACATACCCCCTTTTTCTTTGAAATTCATTAAAAACTTCCCTATTCCCATTTTACTACATCAAACATTCATGCATTTGTGATAATTGAGGTGGGGGAACTTGATATTTAATGCATTATTTAAATTTTATAACATTAAGTGGTTTCGTGGCATTCTTTACTCTATTGAGTGGTTTTTGATATATATATATAATCTTGTTTGTCAAATTGGATAGTATGTTTTCAGCAATGGAGATTAAGTTTCATTTTGTGATATCATTTTTCAGTTTTCAAGCTCGCATCATGGTATATTTATTCTTTCTATTATGGAAATGATTTGTTTAAGGTGACATAATGAAGACATGATGGGTTTGAAGTGATCATTGCTTGTGTAAGTTTTTCAATTAGCTATCTCTTCACATATCTTGATGAATTTCATGACTGGTTTCTATCATGCTGATAAAGATCGTTAAAATGTGATATAATTTGGATCACATGATTTGATACTCTGCTTTACCTAAGGATTGAAATTTGCATAATATGGGCATATGTATTTTGATAGGGTTGATATCACCTTGCATGGATGTTAAACATTTGATTTAGATGACATAAGTTAATTGAAAGAAATATTTTAAAATAATCACCATTTTATTCGACCCTCTTTGAACTATGGTGTATATTTTATTTTTCAAAGTATTGAAACATTGGTAATTGATAAGCTTGAGGTGGTGGTTTTATAGTGGTTGGATCATAGTTGAATATTCAACATATACGTGTGAATTTATTTTACCTCGTTAATGACATCGAGCTAAGGGAAACTTGGAGTTTTGGGTCATTTGGTGGTTTATTGCTTACGCAAAGAAAGTTTGGTTTTGGGTGCCCTGTTGAGCTATTGGTTGCATAGATGTTCGATTTGGACTCCACCATTATAAGTGAGCATATGTCAAGGCTCCACATGTATGTTGCTCTTGATTAAAGCTCAGAGGTTATTCCATCGGGTTTGTTTTGTTGCTTTGCATGCATGTATTTTTGAAGTCTATGAGAACTCATGACACTCGATGAAGCTTACACAATGAATCCTTTTTTTTTTTTTTTACTCGCATTTGGACCATTATTTTCATTACCTACCTTTTAAAACTTCTATTCTTATAAATAATGAAGTGGGAAAATTTTTATTAGACAAAAGAGCATTTTAAGGCAAGTAATTTTGATTTTTGGCCACATACGATCGCTTTTGAGACCCGAGATCAAGCTTTAAATGTTAAAAGAAAATGGAAAAGAGACACGTGAAGTTTAATTCACATATTTTTATAAAATCTCTTTTAATAAGTTTGATAAGATTCTTTGATGGTTTTCTTTGAAGTTATTCATAGAAAAGCTGTGTTTTTGTGCATGTGTATGTCATCTTGGTTGAAATGAAAGCTTACAGACTATGTGGAACAAATATGATATGCCCAGTTCATATTTTTAGTTGGTATTAGATTTTTTCTCTTGTAACACGTTTTATGAATTTGTGGATAACATGAAAGAATGAAACAATTGAAATAATGAAAACCAAGGGCAATGTTGTTAGTTTTTATATGGAAATGTTTTTTTGTGCATGTATAATTTAATATGCACTCTATTTGGATTATTTTGGCATAAACACATTGCACAGAAAAAGAAGTTAAGTCTAATTTGTGAAGCAATTCATTTCTTTGAATATACCTTGACCGTGTTATTTATAAGATGCAAGTGTCAAAGAGGCATAAATGTTTGAAGGAAACTATATTGAGAAAATGCAGAATTTTTGAAATGATTGAGTGAAGTATTGATGAAACTTTGCATTTTATTTAGAATATTTGAGTTTCAATGTATGGTCGATTGAAATTTCTTGATAAAAGATTCGATTGCTTTATTAGATAAAGTCTCGATTATCTAAGATGATTGCCATATGTCATGTTATTAATTAGGGCATTAGTTCACTCTGTTTTAAGAAAATTTGATGAACTTGTAGAGTTATTTCAGTTGTACCTAATTTTGTAATTTTTTATTTCCTCTCAATTTTACAACATGTTGGGATGGGATGGATGGGGAAGTTGTAGAGGATCAAGTTCTCATCATTCATGGGGTCATCATAGTTTTCGTGGTCGACCACAATGGGAGAGAGGTTCACTTAGGGGTGGCTGAAGGGGAACTAGTATGCTTCGGGGTAAGAGGCTTTTTATAAAAATTGGTCCTACTTGTGTCTCTGTGTATTTTGATGCCAATGAACCATGTTTACATGAGGTATTATAGGTTATTGAGTCTTATCCTTGTGTTCAACCCTCTCACAGTGTTCACAATACTCCTCTTCATCAAAATATTGATCATACTCAGGCAGACCATAATCCTTCTTCTTCTAACCACTTAGTCCAGTCTTACTCTATCACACTTACCTCCATGTAACGTCCAACCATCCACTAAATCACCATTACTATTTGGATAGACTCAACCATCACACTCATATGATTCACACCCACACGATTAACTAAAAATGGAAATAATGTATGCTAGTTAATCTAATCTAGGAGGACATAAAAACGTAGTAAAGAAGCATATAAATGAATTAAGCAACTAATGTAATAAAAGTAAAACCCTAATGTGCAAGAGAGAAGAGGAAAGAAATCAAATGAATAGAAGATGTTTGCGGGATTGTGTCGCAAAGCTTACTAGAGAATCTACGGAAGTAGGAACGCATTGTGGAGAAGCTTTAAAAGGATGGATGTGGAGTATCTAGCTAGATTGGAGCGTCCGGAAAGGGACGGGGGCACCCACGAGCGCTCCGGTCGAGAAAATTGGGTGTCATGATCTATGCAAAAGCTCAAACCGATCTTCATAGGTTCGATAGATGGTCTGAAACCCTCATTGTCTGTCACATTAACTTCACCGCAATGTTATTCTGTTGTCATTGATATTCCAAGATGATGAGAAGACTGCGAGAAGACCAAGAATAAGTATCAAAACCATAAAAAAGAAAGATTCAAATGAATGGGGTGGGTGACCTCAATTGCCACAACGGTGGGCTTACTAATCGAGTGCAAAGACTACATTTTAGACCCAAATGTAGTTTTGGTGAGGGTGTTCATAATGTACCCTAGGTGCTCTTGTGCAATTGCACTTTGTGAAGTAGCGAGCAATAAATAAATGTAGAAAATGTAATAGAATGTGTGCATGGAATATAATAGAATTCCCCCCTTATGAAGTGTGATGAAGATATCCTAGCCTCAGTGCCTGTGCCTTGAGGGAGCTATATGGATGCAAGTGATCTCAATGCTGATAGATGGATGCAATTCTAGATGGATGATAGTAGTGAATGATGCTACATCCCTCATTATGGTCTCGTAACTTTATATTTATAGGGTTCTCTTGATCTAATTTCGTAATTAGCCCCGAAATGATGACCACCAAAAATATAAGAAGGAGAAATGACTAGAAAGAGCCCAAAAGATGACGAGAAAGTGCAAAAGGGACCGAGGCGCCCTTGGTGGGACTAGGATGCCCATGGGTGCCCCAGTACTAATTTGGGCACCCCAGTCAAGGCTAAAATAACAAGAGATGACAGAAGTTGACTAGGCATGTGGATGTAAAAGTTCGGTAATGACGAAATAAAATAAAACAAGATGGCCAAAAGATGGGGGTTAATTAGTATTTTCTTCACTCAAGAACCTTCTAAATATTAGTATGAAACCATGATAAATAATGTCTAAATTGCATGATTTTGTGACTATATTTTGCTCCCACTTTATGTTGGCGAGCGGAAAGCTCGAGTAACATAAAGTAGATAGAGATGCGTACTTGATGTCCATGAAGAGTGTAGTGGAAATGTGCCGAAGGACTAGACAAATTGTGGAATGACAAAAACATGGAGGAAAGTGGAAACCAAAGATTAAAATGCACAAAAAAATGATGAGAGTGAACCTAAGGTGAAACACGTGTGTTGATGTTGATGTGTGTAGTGTACTTGCATGGTTAGTATAGTGTGTACTATCGTGAAGTGTCATTGTTGATGTTGTTGTTTCCCCATTTGACTACTTGTTTCTCATATGGCCAAACCTACAAGGAGAAAATGATCAAGTAGTCAAAGATATATGTATGTGGTGTAAACATGATATGTAAAAGATGCATGTGTATGCATGTAAATGTAAAGATTACAAAATGAAAAATTTAAATGAAACATGTGCACCGATCCATGTTGCAAGAAAGGGTGTAGAAGGATATCTTGTCTTCTTTGAGTTTTTTGGGCAATCGAAGCCATAAACCAAAGAAGTATAGGGAGGAAATGCTCTGTGTCCTCCAACCTTTAACTACTTCCCTGAACTGTGTGTGAAGAGATATTTATCTTGTTTTGGTTTTTGGATGATTTGATGCCGGTGGTAGAAGAAGTATTGGGAGGAATTCCATTGTACCCTCCAACTTTTAAATGCTCCCTCGAATGCTAAGGACACCATTTCCTATAAAATCTGTTGTGTATGGAGTTCATAGACTAGTTTGAAATCACTCGATGTATGTAAACCCATAATGCAAGGGCGGAAAGTGCATTAAACTTAACCGATGTAAATGCATTGTCTTAGTATGTAAAACCTCAAATGATGCCCCCTCTTTGGGGGTGCATGTGACGTCGTTGATAGGATAATGTGGCCCCAAAAGAGGACCAACCGTATGTACTCAAACTCTGTATTTGTAGGGGAAGGGAATGCACTTGGTAGAAACCAAGGTGTGCACAAACAAGAATGGCTAGCCAAAGACAAGTGTTAGTACGATCAAACACATGCATGTAAAAGACAATGTGTAATCTATGCAAATAGTGTAAAAGCTACCAAGCAAAGTAGTATAAACATGCAAGAAGACAAGGAAGCCACACAAAAGCAGTCGCAGTGTGAAACATGGGACATCACTCACGATGTCGTAAGACACACAAGGCCATAATGGTCGGAAACAACAAACAAGTGTTCACACCAAACATAGGGCAAGGCCCGCACAAAAAAAACAAACAATGACAGACAAGTACAAATAAGCAAACAAGAAGTAGTCATGGAAACATGTTATCCCCGCAAAAAGTGCTGCACATGGAACACCCGTTAGCATGTTAGAGAAATAACCAATATGTCAAAGTGTGAATAACCAAGTAATGTAAAGTGCTAAGTACAAAATGGAACAATAACACCTCCGAGAGACGAATGTGAATGTTTTCTATTTGGATATGGATTTGATCAAATATTTGCAGACTTAACAACATTTGGATTTATATTTAATGAAATATGTCAGTTCTAGATTTATGATTATATATATATATATATATATATATATATATATACACACACACACACACACACACACACACATATTTGGTCGTATGGTGGTTGCGAGTCTTGGTTTCATGATGTATGATGATTATTTTCAGATTATGGTGAATAATTTATTTTAAAATGATTTGAATGTTGTATGGATGTGTTATGCATTTTATTTGGTGTATTAATAACTAAGTGGGCCCATTGTTCTTTCTTGTCTCACGTACCTCATATTTTAAAAGTCATCTTTATTAAAAGAGATAGTTAGAGTCCCTTCACTTGATGCTTAATAAAATATTATAAAGTCTCTCTTAAAAAGGAATGTAATGTTTTATTATTTAACTTCATTATTTAGAGTCAAATCGGTTATGAATCGATTTTGCACAAGGGAAAAATTATAAAAGGACTTGGAGGATACAATTTTGATGATGAGAAATCAGGTATTGTAGCATTTTGTGAAGCATATTTCATAAGGAATATTTCTGTGCATATGGTTTTTGAGATAAGTGATCTCACGGGTGTTATAATGACATTGTTTGAGGTTTGAGTATGAATTTATGATACAATGTGCATTTCTAGTTTTAATACTATTTTCTTGATTATCTCGATTTTATTATTTTATATCTCATCTAAGTGATTGCATATTTTAATCTTGTCATATCTAGAGCATGCCGTGAATGATATCTTCATTTCAATTTCGATATAACTACAAATTGATAGCCATGTTGGCTTTTGATTTGAATCGCGACTCTTGTTAGACTTTGTTTTGGCGATCATTGTATGTTTTATAAATACAAATCTACTTCTCTTCTACATGTCTTTCTTCGTTTTTATCTTACAAATGGTGTAAATGTGTCATATTTGTGAATAATGTATTTATGTTGGATACTTTTGTTTATTATTTTGTTTTGTCTCCAAGATCATTACACTACTTGACAAATAAATTACAAATACGAGATCATTAAATTATCCCTTACGATTTTCACATTTTTAAGAGGTTGTCTAATCAATAGGCTTTACTCTGTCACATAAAGGTTTGATAATAACTTCTTTATCAAAGAAATTAATCTCATCAATAAGTGATTTATCATTTTATATGAAATACTTATTATCGTTAGGTCCCTCATTATGGTCTCATAACTTTATATTTATAGGGTTCTCTTGATCTAATTTCATAATTAACCCCGAAATGGCCGACCACCAAAAAGATAAGAAGGAGAAACGACTAGAAAGATCTCTAAAGATGGCGGGAAAGTGCAAAGGGGACGGGCGCCCAAGACTAATCAGGCGGCTCGGTTGAGGCTAAAATAACTAGAGATGACATAAGCCGATTTGGGCATGTGGGTGTAAAAGGTCAAGAATGATGAAATAAAATAAAACAAGATGCCCAAAAGACAGGGGTTAATTAATACTTTCTTCACTCAAGAACCTTCTATACGGTAGTATGAAACCAAGATAAATAATGTCTAAAGTGCATGAATTTGTGACTACACCACCTCTCAAACATGTTAGGTTCTCTTCCATGAGCTTCTAGGGTGATTTGGAGCATTAAAGAGGGTAAAGTTGGAAGTAGAGGAGAAGACACGGGTCATCACTTGTATTACCCTTCCAATTGAATCTTGTGAATATGTAGAGTTGATGACAGAGGTTGGGACTCCATTACTTGATCTTACTAGAGATGACTAGTTTTTATCATGATATGACTTGTTGTTTTCTGTTTGGATATGGATTTGATCAAATATTTTTAGTACTTAACAACATTTGGATTTATATTTAATGAAATATATCGAGTTCTAGATTTATGATATATATATATATATATATATATATATATATATATATATATATTTGGTCGTATGGTGGTTGCAGTCTTGGTTTCATGATGTATGATGATCATTTTTGATTATGGTGGATAATTTATATTTAAATGATTTGAATGTTGTATGGATGTGTTATGCATTTTATTTAGTGTATTAATAAGTAAGTGGGCCCATTGTTCTTTCTTGTCTCACGTACCTCATATTTTAAAAGTCATCTTTATTAAAAGAGATAGTTACCCGAGTCCCTTCACTTGATGCTTAATAAAATATTATAAAGTCTCTCTTAAAAAGGAATGTAATGTTTTATTATTTAACTTCATTATTTAGAGTCAAATCGGTTGTAAATGATTTTGCACAAGGAAAAATTATAAAAGGACTTGAATGATACAATTTTGATGATGAGAAATCGTGTATTGAGCATTTTGTGAAGCATATTTCATAAGGAATATTTACAGGCATATGGTTTTCGAGATAAGTGATCTTACGGAAGTGTTCAATGACATTGTTTGAGGTTTGAGTATAAATTTATGATACAACGTGCATTTCTAGTTTTAATACTATTTTACTAATTATCTTATTTTATTATTTTATATCTCATCTAATTTGATTGCACATTTTAATCATATATCTAGAGCATGCCATGAATGATATCTTCATTTCAATTTCGATATAAATACAAATTGATAGCCATGTTGGCTTTTGATTTGAATCACGACTCTTGTTAGACTTTATTTTGGCGATCATTGTATGTTTCATAAATACAAATCTACTTCTCTTCTACATGTCTTTCTTCGTTTTTATCTTACAAATGGTGTAAATGTGTCATATTTGTGAATAATGTATTTATGTTGGATACTTTTGTTTGTTATTTTGTTTTGTCTCCAAGATCATTACACTACTTGACAAATAAATTACAAATACGAGATCATTAAATTATCACTTATGATTTTCACATTTTTAAGAGGTTGTCTAATCAATAGGCTTCACTCTGTCAGATAAAGGTTTGATAATAATTTCTTTATCAAAGAAATCAATCTCATCAATAAGTGATTTATCATTTTATATGAAATATGATGGAGAGTTCTCAAGATATTCAAATGATCTCATTATCATATTTGATTTAACAATATATGGTCTTATCGTGTCTTTTCTTGCATGTTATTTTGTTTCTTTTTGTTGTCTTATATCCTTTTTTTTGTTAAGAGATAGAAATTTTCCCATAATCTTAGGTTGGTCCATGATTAACCTATACTTAAACTACCCACGCTTAAGCCATTCTTAAGTATCATCACGATTAAACTAGTCTTATTCCATCTTGTCCTTTGGTTTTAGGCGAAAGGGTTGATTAGTCACCCGTCTACTTTTTGTTGAAAACATAGATCTTCAAAATATGTTGCCTCGATGCCTTGACCTTTGCACCCCCTTCCTCCTAACAATTGACAAAAATGACACGTGGTCGTAGGAAAGACGAATTTTGCATTATTTCTTGCAAACTTTTTCTCAACCTTCGACTTCTCCTCCCTCGAACCCCTTCTTCATTGACCCTCTTCTTTTGCCACCATTTTCATCCCCTCCAATTTCACTTTCTCAATGTATCCCCTTCAACATTTCCATCATACAATTTACGTAAATTGCTAATTTTTGTTACACGAGACACCTACATACCCGCACCCCTAAAATCAAGGTGAACATTATAAGGTAGTTTATTTATGTAAAAACGCTGAACGTTTATTGTTAAAATATAATACCAATGTCAAAGTAGACGGACGAATCAAAATGTCACAAGTATTTAACGGCTAAAATTAAACGGGCGTCAATTTTAAAAGAAAGTAATTGGGTATTTTAATAAGCAGGCTTTCTGTATTTTTTTGTTCACAGCTTTAATCATGTCTAGATCTAAGTACGTCGAAACCGCATGTGGCCTTATCGCAGAGAGGTTCAGGGTTCGATCCTCGACGCAATGGATTTTTCCATTCTCAACAAGTTTTCACAGGGAAATGGCTACTCTTGCGTACGAGGAAATCGTAGTCCCGGCGGAAGAAGAAAAAAATGAAGGGGTGTTAAAAAACGATGGCAGTTGCAGGGCAATAATACTGCACGGCCTCATGGGGTCCGGCAGGAACTGGAGGAATTTCGCCCGCCAGCTGGCATCTTCAGTGCTAGAAAAATGCCCAGAGAATTCCACAGGTTAATTTTTGGTCATTTATTTCTTTAATGGCTGGGGTTGATGATCGATTAAGTAGGTGAAATCTGGGTTTTAAGAAATAATAGCAGTTTATTTGCTTATGTTCTCGGTGATTGCAAGCTATTGGGCATAAACATGGTTCCTTTTTTAGGCGAGACAATGTTTTTTTATTTCTTAGGTCGAATCAGGGATTTTGTTTTGGCTGAAATTAGTGCTTCTTTTTTATCAGGGTTTTAATCCTGCTTGAAACGACGCTTCCTTTTTGTATGGTGTTACAGTTTTTAATGGTGACATGCATGTCGAGTTTAGGTAAAATATGGTGGACTGAACACAGCTACGTGCTTATGTATGTTTCCGAAATGAAATCCCTAATCTCCATGATGTTTCAATAATCATCAGATATACACTTCTCTCCTCCTGATGATAGGCCGCTGTCTATTCAAATGATTTTTCTATCCATTTTTTTAATATTTACCTTGAAGCTTATTTTCTTAACTATTGTGGATTGTGCACTTCGGACTGGGGATGACAGATGTCTCTAGTAGTTGTTGTTTCTCATGTGAAATGGGGGCTTATGTTTCTCAGGTGAAATTAGGGCGTTTAGTGTTAATATATTTTTGGTATGTAGGATGGAGAATGGTTGCAGTAGATTTGAGGAACCACGGGCAGTCTGCTGGGCGTGAAGGGTTTGTTCCACCTCATGATATCACTGCTGCTGCAAGGGATGTGGCAGATTTGATTAAGGTGGAAAAATGGAGCTGGCCAGATGTTGTGATTGGACACTCCATGGGCGGGAAGGTTGCATTGCAATTCGCAGAGAGCTGCTACCAGGGGGCATATGGACAGCATATAATGTTGCCAAAACAGGTACTTCTGAGAATTCGTCTCATATAGGATTATTAAATAATTTATTAAATATAAAATAAGAAAACAATGTAACATCTCAAAACTTTGATATCAAGATTGAAAACAGATCCTGTTTTCTTTTATTCTTCAGTTTTGCATATTAAAATGTATGTTTTTAAATCCACTCTACCTCTAACCTAGATCAACATATATGCTAACAGAAAAAGGCTTCTAAAATATATGCTAACAGACAAAGGCTTCTAAAATATATGCTAACAGAAAAAAAGCTTCTAAAAAGACTTGTGATCTAATTTAAAACAATCATTGACGATCTAGATCAAACTATGTCATCCATCATCAAGGATTACAAATTAGAGCTCTATGTAAATAACTCATTAACATAAGGCTTCGGGAAAAGACTTGTGATCATATTTAAAAAAAAAATCATTGACATTCTAGATCTGATGACATGATCCATCATCAAGGATTACAAATTAGAGCTCTATATATAGATAACACTTTAACATACATAGGATGTCTGATGGACCCAATTAAATCATCAATTAGGTTATTTATCTAATTATTAGTTGCAAACTAGTCATTAACTATATAGCTACAGCCGTACAATCAATTAATTAATCCATTACCTATTTTTTATGCTTGATTTTTAGGTAAATTAAATTAAACAAGTAATCTGTTGCTCCCTTTAGTTTTGGGACATCCTCCAAGTTTTAGATCGATGGGTCTTCATGAGTGTCTTAAGCTCAAGCCCTCATCGTTGTTTAAACTGTTATGATGCTTACCAATATTAATTGCTTTCCATGGCTTTTACTTGTAGAAAGGATCCTCCTAGAAATGATCTCCACGTTTCAATGCCCAATATGCTGCTTTATCCAGTTAGATTGTTTCATCGATGCTGACTTTTCTACTTTGTTGAGAATGCTAGTTGATTGTTTTGTAATCATTTTTAGTATCGATCTTCTTGTCTCCTTGAGATATGGTTTACCACAAGAACACTCAATATGATAGACCCCACTTTTTGATTTAGGTTCCATCCTATTTGTGGACAAGATGATTGACAACTTAGATGGAATGATCTCGCTTTTGAAATGTACTTCCTCTTAATATCCTGGTAGTTCAAAATTATGGCATTCTTATTGGAAATTGCTTTAATGTAAGGAAGGCTTGCAATGGTCTAGGCTAGATGAATTACCAACATTCTCTTGGTTCACTACTAATTTTTGCCTTTTTGAAAGCCCTTGCTATATGCTTGCTATTGTACCCATTTTTGTTGGAAGAACATGGCCAATTGTCTTTTTCTTACTCTAAATATTTCTCATTTGGATTCTAAAAGGTTTGATTGCTTTTGTGTAAAGTGATGATGAGATGCGACACGTAAGTAGAGATTTATGTGCGTGCCTTTCCTGTAGACTTGGCGAGCTAGGGAATTGCTTTCTTTTCTTTTAATGACCCGTTATATTTTCCTATATGAGGTTATTATTGACCCACTTTATTTCTTACCTTGGTCAACAAATATATTTTACTTTTTATTATCGTAAATCTTACTCTATATAATACTAAACTCACCCAAGGACTTGAAAACTCCTCTCACATTTTATGTACGTGTGAACAAATGAATGTGACATGCGTGTATGTACATGTCTATATGTTCATTATGATGTAATCGTTTGAAGAACATGTTGAACATATATGCTTGACATGCTTTATTGATACGAAATGTAGAGGACAAGGAATATAATGACACCTTAGGATTGTTTGAATGAAACCCTTGTTGTTTTATGCATGTGAGATTATGATAAACACATGACTAAGTAGTATGTTATTATAGACTTTGCTCTCCTATATAGAAAACTCGACATTGACTTAGAGAAATGAAATGAAGGCACATGTCCACTATGCTTTGTGTACACTTTGAGACATTTAAAAACAAAAATATTAAGTAAATTTGAGAAATAGTTTTGGTACTTGTATCACAATTTTGATGTTCGATATTTAGGTGTATTATATATGGTAGCAGAGCTTAAGGTTATACATGCCTTACTGCACCAAGTCGGATATGCCCCTTTGGTACATCTTGGAATTGTTTTTATGACTCTAAAATTCGTCATTCAATAAATCACGATTCTTATGCCAATAGGGGTAACACAATAGAAGTGGCTCTCTTACTAACATAATGATTGATGGGTAGCAGGGTGAGTATTTTTGTTTGCTTGGCCTCCCTCCCTCCTCATATGTGGCCAAATAATCCAATTTTTTTTTGTCAAATTGCCTCTAAATACATGCCTTACTACCCCAAGTTAGATATGCCTCTTTAGTACATCTTGGAATTGCTTTTACAACTCTTAAAATCTTCATTCAATTAAAAATTAATCCCACATTGGTTGGTTGTCTGGCTTGGTTTGTGACAACATATAAACCCCAATATATCATGATCCTTATGCCAATAGGGGTGATGCCACAATGGAAGTGACCCTCTTACTAACATAATGGTTGATTGGTTGTAAAATGAGTATGTTTGCTTGCTTAGCCTTCCCCTCTCCTTCTCTATGGCTAAATAATTTTAAAAAAATCCTTTAAATTTACCTCTAAATAATTGCCTTACCACCCAAAGTCTAATATGCCTCTTCAATACATCTTGGAATTGCTTCTACGACTCTAAAAATCCTCATTGTCAAATTAAAAAAATGATCCCGCATTGGTTGGTTGGCTCGGTTTGCCACAACATATAAACCCCAATATATCACGATCCTTGTGCCAATCGAGGTAATGCCACAATGAAAGTGGCCCTCCCACTAACATAATGGTTGATTGGTTATGGGATGAGTATGTTTGCTTGTTCAACCTTCCTCTCTCCTCCTTTGTGGCCAAATAATTCCAAAAATTCTGTTAATTTGCCCTCTAAATAAATGCCTTACCACTCCACGTCGGATGCACCTCTTGGCGCATCTTGGAATTTGCTTCTATGCCTAAAAATTCCCATTCAATCAAATCCCACATTGGTTGGGCGGCTCGGTCCATAGTAACATATAAACCCAATATATCATGATCCTTATGCCAATAGGGTGATGCCACAATGGAAGTGGCCTTCTTACTAACATATTGGTCGATTAGTTGGTAGATGAATATGTTTTCTTGCTCAAGCCTTCCCCATCCTCTCGTGTTTTATTAATCCATTTTTTTTTTGTAAAATTGCCTCTAAAGACTTGCCCTACCACCTCAAGTCGGATATGACTTTTTATTGCATCTTGGAATTGCTTCTATGACTCTAAAAATCCTCATTCAATCAAAAATTAATCCTACATTGGTTGGTTGGCTTAGTCCACAGTAACATATAAACCCCAATATATCATGATTCTTATGCCAATAGGGGTGACGCCACAATGGAGGTGGTCCTCTTACTAACATAATGGTTCATTGGTAGCAAGACGAGTATGTTTGCTTGCTTGGCTTTCCCCTCTCCTCCTTTTGGTGATTAATAATAAAATCTTGTAAAATTGCCTCTAAATCCATGCCTACCACCCCAAGTTGGATATGCCTCTTTCAATGCATCTTGGAATTACTTCTATGACTCTAAAAATCTTCATTCAATCAAAAAATTAATAAACATTGGTTGGCTGGCTTGGTCTGTGGTAACATATAAACCCCAATATACCATGATCCTCATGCCAATAGGGGTGACACCAAAATGGAAATGGCCCTCTTACTAACATGATGGTTACTTGGTTGTTGGATGAGTATGTTTGCTTGCTTGGCCTCCCCTTTTGCTTCTATGCGGCTAAATAATAAAAAAATAAATCTTGTAAAATTGTGTCTAGTAGATATGCCTCTTCGGTCCATCTTGGAACTACTTTTATGACTCTAAAAATCCTCATTCAACCAAAAGAATGATCCCACATTGATTAGTTGGCTCAGTCCATGGTGACATATAAACTCCAATATATCAATATTTTTATGTCAATAGGGGTGATGACACAATGGAAGTGGCCCTCTTACTAACATAATGGTTGATTGGTTGCGGGATGTGTATGTTTGCTTTGCTCAACATTCCCCACTCCTCCTTTGTCGCTAAATAATCCAAAAAATAATTCTTGTAAAATTGCTTTTAAATACATGTCTTACCGCCCCAAGTTGGATATATGCCTTTTCAGTGCATCTTGGAATTACTTCTACGACTCTAAAAATCCCTATGTATTATGCATGTAGTCTACATGGTGCAACAAGCTCATCTATTTGGCCCCATACTCGGCCACTACAGAGGATCCTTGAGCTAACATCCGAAAATTCAGTTTCTTCTTTTCTCTTTGATTTGCTGAGATATTTATTGTGAAACTGTTTTTCAAAAATCTCCCAAGTAGATGTCTCATCCGAATATCCTTTTAAGTATTTTTGGTGTTCTTACCGAGTGATGTCTCTTTTTCCAATTGAAAAAAACCTATATGAATTTTTTTCTAAGTAGCCGACACGTTTTGGATATGGGAGCGGTACGGTAAAATTTTTTTGGCCTTGGATACGGCATTGGATACATCGGTACAAAAATATATAAAAATAAAAAAATATACATTTCTTTAAAAATTAACATTATATACATTTCTTAAAAAATTAATATTATATACATTTCTTAAAAAATTAACATTATATATTTCTTAAAAATTAATATTATATACATTTCATATAAATAATTTGTAAACCTATACAAACCACATTAAAATAAAAACGTTAAATTACATTTATATAATAAAAACTAAAAAAACTATAACATAAAATATAAAAACCACATTAAAATAAAAACGTTAAATTAAATTTATATAATAAAAACTAAAAAAACTATAACATAAAATTATAAGAAATGAGTTATATTCTATAAGTTATTAAAAAACTATAATATCTAAATTATACGAACTGAAATCCCACACAAATATTATTCAAATGATATTTTATAATCTATTAAAAACGTAATAAAAAAAATCAAAAGTTATACAAACAAAAGAAAATCTTAATGAATAAATAATATTAAAAAATCAATTTAAAAAACGTATAACCTAAGCTTGCGCCAATAAGGGGAATAAGAACATATTCGACACATCTTCGGGACCTCCAGGAACCAAAGCAGATCGGGACCTCCACAGATCATTCTTGGCCAAAGGCCATCTTCGAATCTCAAGCAAAAATATGAAACCCTATTTGATGACGAGACGACGACATGTAAAAATACGATAGGGCAAAGTTGATGTGGAGGTTGTAGAGTGGCAGGGCAGGGCCGTCCGTACCTTACCCGCTCCCATCGCCGTATCTCCTTCGTACCCGCTCCTGGTACGTTTGCACTCGCTTTTGCCCCCTGTCATATCGATATCTTAGGTTTTTTTTGTTTGATATTATAGGTTGCTAACTCAAAGTATTTTTAGGTTGGCCAAGTAGGCTTTGGTTGCATCATCGACCTCTTGGTGGTCAAATTTAGAAGATTGCTGGTTTTGAGGCCTTTAAAAAATGAGTTCAATTTTGCTCTCCTAAGTTTCATCAGCCACTAACCGATTGTCTACATTTTCCCCATGTTATTATCATTATTAAGATTTTAGTCCTCGACTATTGTTTGAATCGCAATTACAAAATCTTGGGTTGTCATGCGTGCTTGGACTTCCACTAAGGATCCAAGTATTTTTGCAATAATTGTTCCATGACCCTATGATTTGCTTTTATTTTTACCATCATGATATTTGAAAAATAAACCTAGAACAACAATAGCTCAACCTAGAAGTCCCTATGTAATATACCCAAAATCCAAACCTAAATTTTTAGTGCAAGATCTTAAATTTTTCTCGAGTTTACTTAATGTTTTTGTTTTGAAACATCCCAGAGTGTGCATGAAGCATATGGAGCACATGCCTTCATTTCATTTATTTAGCTCAATATAAGTTTCCTATATAGGAGGGCAAAAATGTAATGATATCTTACTTAGTCACGTGTTTATTATAATCTTTCATGCATAAAACAACTAGTGTTTTATTCAAACAATCCTAAGGTGTTATTATATTCTCATTAGAGATCATCATGGTCATCTTATTGCCTCTTATGTAGGTCCTATGGGTACTCTGTCTAATCACTATGCAGAGGCACTTCGTAACTCTTTGGGGATTAAGATTTGTTAAGGAATATAACATTACTAATCTTTTTTTTTTTTTTATTATTGGTAAATGATTTTTGGGAGGGACCATACCCCAACAAAAAGAAGGTTCACAAACCAAATATACAAAGTTACATCAGTGGTTTTTTGACAAGTGGGGACCACACCCCAGAGAGAAAGGGCCTAGAAGCCAAAAACGAAGTTAAGAAACAAAAGTAGGGAGCATCCCGCGTAACGAAGCAAGAAAACAACAACATAGCAACACCACAACAACCTCAAAACGCAAGAAACCAACAAAACAAAAAATAAAGTAGAAACCTTGAACACCTTCACTTGAGCACCTTGTTAAAACATTTTCGACCTCCTCCAGAGCATTAAAGAGATTGAGGGCAGTGGTTTGTGAGGGGTCGTTCATATTGATGGAGGAAGTAGCAAGTTTCTTATCTTTTCCACCTTTCCATATTCCAGGATGAATATTGCTGAGGTTGCACACCTGTTTGACTTGAATTTCAATGAAATCCAGGAAGGCCTTATGCATGGCCAAATGATCAATTTGCTTATTTATAATGTGCCCAATAGACTCCTCCAAAGAAGCCAACTTCTTATAAATTTCCTCAACTTTGGCCTCAAGTGAAAGAGAACTGTCAAGAGACTTTTTTCCCTTGGGACCTTCCTTGTATAATTGAGCAACATCCTTCCTCAGTTCCCTAATCATGTCATCATGCTTCATAGTCTGTGCCTTCAAACCAGAGGGGATGACAGGGTCATGAGAAGTTTGACAATGGATAAAAGACTCTCAACAATAGCCAATTCCTTCCCCTTGTCATTGCTCCGAAGGATGCGCTTAGCCGGTGGAGGAGAAGAGGTAAGGGGTTTGAGATTCTTTGTTTTCACCTTACGCTGAACAGGGGGTTCAAGAGGTGAGATAGAGTGGGTGGGAATGTTGGCCGAGTGAGTGTAGCAGTATTGGTGAAGCAAAAGTATGACTCCTTGATGCAAAGGGAGGCCACGCTTGGTAGGAATGTATGTCTTGAATAGATTTTTTCCGGGGACTCGTAGAATATGGAAGGGAATGCTCACCCTAGGGCTCCTGTAAAAATGATTTAAATGATGTAGGGGAAGAGTGATGAAGCGACCCTCAAGAGTAACATAACGGACCACCATGTGAGCAACCTCATCATATGGGGCAGGGATGGAGGAACAAACCAGACCGGCTTTGACAAAAGCAAGGGTTTGATTCCTTCAACAAATTTCTTTTCCTCAACACATTTGTCAAATTTATTTCTATAAAATTTAATGCCCTTACAAAAGCAATGAGATTCTCGGTGATGGTGTAGTCCTTACCTTTATATGTAACTACCCTTTCTTTCTAGTTCTTGGCAAAAGAGATCGAAATGTGCTTGTCATGTCCTTTGATTCTCTGCATGAAGTTTGTAAAACCATCAACGCTCAACACCCTCCAAAGGTCTTCATTGTTTTTCCAAGCGGGGTTGTATATGAGTTCAACTCGACAAGGGGCACCTTCCATGACAACGATTCAAGCAAAGGTAACTAGTTAATAGACAACAAACATCTTTTGATGGCACTCGAAACACTTCACAACAACCCGATAACCAAAGTGGTAAATTGATCTCTGATTGCCGTGATTAAAAAGCATGAAGGAGTCACGATACAAGTGCGTGAAGTCATCATAATTCCATAACTTCACATGTGGCCTCCATGATAAACTCATATTGCCCATACCGAAAAGTGCGGAAAGTTGTTTTGTGAATGTCTGCATCTGCAATGTGCAACTGGTGGTATCTTGACTTGAGATCAATCTTGGAGAACACTCTGACACCCCTCATCGATAAAAATGTCATCAATCCTTGGAAGTGGATAGCGGTTCTTCACTATGACCTTATTAAGTTGCTCTGAAATCAACACAAAGTCTAAGAGAACCGTCCTTCACAAAAATCACGGGTGCCCCTAAGGAGACACACTAAGGCGGACAAGACCCTTCTCCAACAACTACTCTAGCTGAATCTTGAGCTCATGGAGCTCTGGAGTCTTCATCCGATAAGGTGCCCAAGGCGGTGTTGCCATGGTACTAGGTCTATAGTGAAATCCACCTCTCTACGGGGTGGTAATCCAGGAAGCTCGCTAGAAACACATCCACAAACTCTCTCAATACAATATGCTCATCAAGAGGTGAATGATCCGGGTACCCTCAATCGATCACTAATCGTGATAGCAAACATTGGACAACCCTTGCGCATGCTTCACATGAGTTGTTTAGACGAGATCCTACGCTTGAGGAAATAGGCCTCTGCATCCCAAAAATTACAACTGAATTCCCAAGGTCATCGTGGTACCCTATGATCTTGCTTCTATAGTCCACATTGGCCTAATGAGATTCAAGCCAATACATACCCAAAACAACCTCATAGGATCCTAATTGTAACACTTGGAGGTCCAAGGTAGTGCAAAATGCTCCCAAATCGAGTACACAACACTCCATGTAGGTGTCCACTTCTAGTTTGGCCTCGAGGCCAACTCAACCTGCCAACTATTTGGCTGCCTAGCCGCCACTAGCCGCCACTAGTCCACTATAGATGGTGATATAAAGGAATCAGATTCTCCAGAGTCAAATAATACTAAGACAGAAATACCCCGATAATTTATGAAGCATGGTTATTATATATAAATATATATAAGTTTATTACAGTTAGAAAGTTGATCAAGGATATAACGTAACATGGATATATTACATAGAGTGTATCATCACACTAAGGTTGTCATTATGTAAATAATAATAGTAATAAGTAAATAAATTAGTGAAAGGGATATCTAGGATTATAATCTATGGGTAGATAATATTAGTCTTTGATATGTACATGATGGGCTAATATATATTCTATGATGCTATATATAATGGGTAGCGTATGTAATACGATGTACATATATCTATTATAATGTATAAAAAGAAGTATCATATAATATATATGTGATAATGATTACAAGGTTACGATGTTAGAATAACATAACCATATAAGTAATTGTTGTGTACAAGTAGAATAGTATTAAAATTGCGACAATGTTGGCTTGATATAGAATTAGTATAATAATATAATGATTGTATTTATAATTTCATAAGATGTATATCATAATGCTCATATTTATAAGATATTATAAGATTTATAATATCATTATTGAGATAATATAATGTGGTTATATTAGGAAATAATGTTAGAACCTACAATTTCATTATTATCTATAAATAATATCATCCTACTTTGGTTTTATTATATTGGCAATATTTAAAAGATGATACTAATCATTATAATGCTACAATTGTTTATAGTGTGGTTGTTATAACATTTAAAGTATAGTATGATGTATAATATTATAATTACATAACATTATATTAGTACAATAATGTTAATAGCTTATACGTATAATACTTACCATATCATTTATTGGATACGATGGGACCATATGCGCAATCGTGATACAACCCATCCAGTGACGCAATGAAGCGGAAAGCAAGAAATGATTTGTCCAAGCATCGTAGTAGTGCAAAACAATTTTTTTTTTGCCTCGTTTTGGGTCGAAAATTATGGGGCCCGACACTTAGAAGAGGAACTTCCCTTTGTGCACCACACACAATCTTGCAATGATGCACATGGCCGAGCACATCTTCTACACCATGATATTCTGTGTAATTTCATAGCCACATCAAGATACACGGGGTTGTCACCTATGATTGAGCCACATCAAGTTACTATTTTGTCAATAGGATTGCGAATTTTTAGGTATGAGTGTAAGAAACACCAAGTTGAGGTCGACCTCATTATAAAAGAAAAGGTACCATGATTTCGTGATGTTATATAAATTTTTAAAATTTTCATAGTTACCATGTAAGAAACCGGACATGGGAAAAAGTTCAATTTTGCAAAAGAGGTTCGGTTCGATATGGTTCAAAAAAATATAAATCAAAAGAAAATCCATACTTCGTGATGCTTAAAAAAATCAATCACACATACAAATAAATAAACATACAAGTATACTAAAGTCTAAAACAAATAAATGCATAGCAAAATCCATGGTAAACTTAAGACTTACAAGTTATAGTCTTTATATGTATAGCAAAACAATGTAAAAATTCATGAAAGTTCATAGTTCAAGTTCATACTTCATACTTCATAAGTTCATAGTTCATACATATTGATATAAAATATAGCAATGAGAATTATCCATTGCTCAAACTTCAAAGTTTTGAGCATTAACCAAAAATAAAATGCAATTTTAAACATTTGCAACATCAAATCTTGCTTCTACATCAAAAGTGTCACTAGCATCTTCATCTAATATTGCAGCAGTAGGGTCATCATCATCAACATTTTCTTCATCTCCAAAACATGCTTCTCCCAAGCGAGAGTTGTCATCTTCATTTGCAAGAGAGTGAGTAAGCAATCGTAAATTGCTATGCACAAAAACAAGATCAGAGAGTTTTTGAGCCCCTAATCGATTTCTCTTGTTTGTGTGGATTAAATCATGTGTACTCCAATTTCTTTCACAAGCAGAAGCACTAGAACACTGGCTGAAAATTCGCACGGCAAGCTTCTGCAAATGTGGAGTAGAAGACCCATAAGTCTGCCACCATTTAGATGGTTCCCATGTCATCCTACTTGCCCTTGCTTCTTTTTCACCGAACATTTTGAGTTGGTTCTTGAAAATAGTAAGTTGTTCTCTTGCTTTTTCCTTCTCATCCTCATCATGTACCAACCTGTCTATGGTTGCAAGTATACCTCTCTTTATCTCCTCATCTGCATCATGATCTACCTCTACTAATTTAGGATCCAAATAACAAGCTGCTGCATGTAGAGGACGGTGTAGCATGAACCATCGTTTGTCCACGATTTCCCAAATACGCTTGACTTCTTCAACATCATTTGCTAGTATCTTTTGGATTTCTTCTTTTGCTCTATCCATGCCCTCATATACAAAACCCATGCATGGCTGATTACCATCAACCATTCTCAAAATTCGAACAAGTGGCTCAAACACATTTACAACCTTCTTAGCACCATCCCAAAATGTGTCCCCTAAGATAATTTTTTCAATTTCTTTTGAATGGGTTTCCTTGGAAAGCTTTGACTCTGTCCATTCATCTGTAACCACCACTTTTCTTAATGCTGTCCTCTCCTCTACCTCCCTTTGCAAAGTAATGAAGTTGGTGGCAAATCTTGTTTCAGCAGGGGAAAGAAGCTCACGTTTTGCAAAAGAACGATACAAATTCAATGTCAACCGGTGATTGAGGATAAACTTAGAGATTTGTTTTCCTTCAATCACAATATTGCTTACCCATTCTATTTTTGATAGATCTTCAAGCAAAAGATCCAACACATGGGCTGCACAAGGTGTCCAAAAGATATGAGGAAATCTATCCATGAGTATCTCTCCTGCTCCTTTGCAATTGGCTGCATTATCCGTAATAACTTGAACAACATTATCTTCTCCTATCTCCAAAATAGCTGATTCAATGCATTTGGAAATGAAAAGAGAAGTTTTTGCTCATTACTTGTATCAATAGATTTTATAAACATTGCACCTTGAGGAGATATTGCCAAAAGATTTAGGAGCGGCCTTCGCCTTGAATCTGACCATCCATCACTCACTATTGTGCAACCTGTTCTTTTCCAACTTTTTTTCATTTCATCTAGCTCACTAGCTATAGATGACACCTCCTCTTCAAGAAGACTAGTTCTTAGTCTTTCATAACAAGGCAATGTGTAACCCTTGCCAAACTCAATTGTTGCATCTATAAAAGACTTGAAATGTGGGGAACGAATTACATTGAAAGGGATGGCCTCTGCATAAAACAATCTAGCTGCCAACCTGTCTACCTCATGTTTTGTGTTGTGGCCTCCAAATGGACTTCAATGAACCTTGTGACTTTTCCACTTTGCTTGCACTTCCACTTCCTTCTGATAATGGTGATGGAGACCGATTTGAACTGTTGAAGGAGCCCATTTGTGAGATAGAGTGTTGGATTTTAGCCTTCTTTGCTTCTGAAGCTAATGCTCCAACACGACTCACATTAAATTTAGCTTGAACTCGATGTATGAAATCTTTGTATTCACCTTCCTCTGAATTCACATTTGCTATTGGACACTGTTTGACATCTTTGGATCCTCCCAAGTAATGGTACCGAACTCTAGTTATACTGCCTGTAATATTCCCATTGCACAAGGTGCATCTCATATGTATTTTATTACCATCTCTTAGGACGATGTATTTCATCTCCACAGAACGATTGCTGCTAGACATCTTGACCCACTTTTCTTTTCCTTTACCTTCCAATTTCCAACTATTCTCTGAACCTGCAAAAACATATATTAGGACAATATTTTTTAATTTTTTTACATACTAACAAATTAATAAAATTACGGTTTAATTTAAAAATAGATATTATTATATTACAATATACTCAATATTGCATACGATGGGAATCGTATGCAATATTTATTAATGAGTATATTGTAATATAATAATATTTGTTTTTAAATTAAACCGTTAAATTAAAATATTACAGACTGTTCGAAGTGCAATAAATATTATTATTTAGTAAATAATATTTAGTATTTACCAATTACCACCAAGTTACCAACTGTAATATATATTAATAATAATTATAATTTATTTAGTAAATAATATTTACCTATTAGGCTATTACCAATGGCAATAAATAATTAATAAATTATTGTGATTTTCATTTCGAAAACCATATTCCATTGGACCATTTCATAATTCCATTCGCAGTTAATATTTTTTTTTTGGCAAATTTGCACTGAACCGAGAATATTGATTTCGCGTTTTTTAGTTTTGAACTTTTGCGAGGTTCGAGCACTTACCAGTTACCAGAATGCGCTCGTGCCGACCTCGTGGAGACCTCCAATGGCTGCGTTCGGGACTGTTTTGCGGCCGCTTTGCGTGTTCGGGCCTGTTTTACTTTCGCCGAGACTGTTTCGCGTTTTTTTGCTTTGCGTTTTTTTGCGTACGCTTTTAGGGTTTCGGCTTACGTTTTTAGGGATTCCGCATACGTTTTTAGGGATTCCGCGTACGTTTTTAGGGTAAAACGTTTTAATTTTTCAACTAAAAAACAGTTCAGTCAAACCTCCGAATCGGCGAATATTACAAAACGAACAAGTTCGTTTTTTCTAAAAAGTTCGCTCCGAACCGAATTTTGCCCGTGTTCGGGCGAATATGGTAACTATGACAATTTTTATGAAGACTTAGGAAATGATGGGACCATACTTCAAAATCTCTTGAAGAACACCAAGAAATATGTTTGGAGTGAAGAATTGGCCAAAGCATTCTAGAAAATCAAGGCTAAGTTAAAATCTTTGCCAGTATTGTATATCCCCAAAACAAAAGATTTTGTTTTTTCATAGATGCAAGCAACTTTGCATGGGGTGAATTATTTTTGTGTTGAAAGTGATAAAGAATTTGTTTGTGTATATGGTGTCTTTGTAGAAGACATGAAAAATTGATCTCATCTGACAGAGAAATTTATGCAGTAAAAAGTGTGTAGAGAAATTTGCATTAAGACATGCATTTTAAGCAATTCCTGATCAAAACTGATTGCATCTTATTTGTCACCTTGTCACCTTGTCACCTTAAAGGAAAAGGATCAGGAAAGGAAGGATGGTCGGGGCAAGGATGTTAGATGGCAAGACTTTCAATCAATTGAATTATAAGGTTGAACATATTATAGGAAATAAGAAGAAAGTTGCTGATTGGCTCAACAGAAACCCAGCCACTACTCTCATGTATCAACCTGCTCTAGGATTCAAGCTAATGAGGATTAAAAAAGGTTTCATGAACTAAATATTATAATCCAGGAGCAAATTCTCAGGGAAGGACGAGTTTGAAGATATACAAGAGTCTCTCAAGCAACCTCGATGGATATCCAGATGCCAGGTGTTGCTCATGTCATAGCAAGACAAAATGAAGGAGAAATCACCATTCTAAGAATCAATAATGAACTCCGGTTGTGCCAATACTCTAATTTGATAAGGAGACCTAGCTGGACATGCCAAATAAAGATCAAGATAGAGTACAATGCATTTATCCATGAATTAATTGAAAATTTTGGCCCACACACTTTCCATGAACAAGAAAGATTCTCTATAAATACATATGCCCATACTATTGTCCATAGAAGGTTAGGGTGTGAGTCTTTCTTTTATATCAATCCAAGATATGACAATTACATCCTGGGACATTATTGGAACACGTGTCATACATATATCAAATCAGATGATTCTTTGATCCTATCAGCTGAGATGATCTTTTGACTGAAGTGGAAACCTTGTTGAATCCACTTGACATATCATCATCTTCATCAAATAGTGACTTCTCTAGTGGAGACTTTACAATCATACTAAATGGAGAATCTTTGTGCATATGAGTTGTAAAGATATCAAATGATAGACACCACCAAGCAATAGATTCTTGGCGACTTCTCTAGTGGAGACTTTTCAATCATAATAAGTGGAGAATCTTTGTACACATGAGCAAACTGAAGAATCAGAAATTTGCTACTTATGTCTGTAATACTGATCTTGTAATCTTGCATTTAAAATTAATTTGAAACCGTAGCCATTTGAGCACAACCTCTGCTGTTGTTTTCAACTAAGATCTTGAGTAGTCGAGGAATCAAGCACATATTGAAGGATGCTTGGAGCAGGATCCCCTTGCTTCCGTCCCATTTGATTGATTGGCAGATGGGGAGCACGCTACAACCTGCCTTGAGCGGATAAGGGCCTGACGGATATCTAATTGCCGTTGAGCCTATGCCTAGTCAGGTAGGGAAAACCCTATTGTCGAGTACCTAGATGTGAGTGGATTTGGATTTTACTGAGCACAGACAGAAGCATACTTGGAGCAGGGCCCCTTACTTCTGTCCCAATGTTAGTGAAATTCTTGGGTCAGCAGGATCGCATGTAGGCTGGATGCTAGCATTGTGATACCACATGCTGGGAAGGTAGAATTGCATGTAACTGTGGGGAGCTCTCCCTAATTGTTGAGGATAAGAACTCAGAGGAATGTAATAAGCCTGAGCAAGTGTTATCCTTGAGCGTCACTTGCTCAAAATCAAAATAATATCAGATTAGTAAGTTTTCAAAACCTTAAGCAAGAAATGCTTATATATGAATAGGGTAAGACTTAACTTGTCAACTGGAATGGTATGGGGATTCTCATCGGGATTGCCTGCAAAGTAATACTATTGGGTATCTCTTCCCGCATTTGCTGTTGAGAAGATACCCCATACACTTGGGTTTGAAGTAACCTTAAAAAAACTACAGCTTAAGTATTATATGTTCCAAATTCAAGTTTTAGAAATTTGTGAATATAATACTCTGCTCACCTAACACAGGTTAATATCATCTTCTAAAACAGAAAGACCATACAAGACTGCATACAAAATTGAGATCTAAGTCCTAATTGAGTTAAAAAGGCTAGGCTATTCATCATTCATGATTAGAAATAATACCAAGGCAAATGAGCCCTCATTTTGCAATCAAATAACATTTGACAGCTGTAGTTGCAAGGTTCTCAAGTTACAGTTCTAGAAAGTC